>WEIV01017449.1:0-29155 GCA_013390005.1 Calyptomena viridis
GTGATTTCTACATGTATAATATTAAATCTTGATAAAATCCCTCAAGTATCAAGATATTGTACCCCAATTATAATTTCTTTCGACCAAACTTCTCATGTATTGTATATTAAATTAAATTTAATCAAAAAATTGCGGGTGGTTTAGCAGAGACATAGAAAGCCTGCCTTTTCACACAAGAAGTATTCTTCCCAAATGCTGTAAAATTTAATTGGTTACCTTTTTATTTTCCCATTCTTTGACAGAGCTGCTGTGTCCAGTAGGAAGCTGCAGGATACCATCTGTCCCAGCAGATAGCAATGGAGGCTGAACCTTACTAAGGATCTTCGAGCAGAGTCTGAGAGAATCAGTAAGCTCTGACAAGTGCAAAGTATTAAGATGGCTCGTCAGTGCAGAAATCATCCTGAGCAACAGCTGAGGCAAGTGTTCTGTCTGTATTTCAATATAAGTCTCCTAGCAAAGTAATAGTAAAAACTCATTAATTGCAACACCAAATTCCACCGAGGTACCTATCATTTGCTTAGCTGTGTTATAAACATATGCAACATGAAAAAAGGAAAATTAAAATCTTAATATCTATGAATAAGAGATACATGCTTTGTTAAAAATATTTAGAAAATTAACTTTAAAGTTGGGTAACAAACAAAGAGCAAAATATTTAGCTCTTTTTCAAACTATTAGGTATTGTCCATCACACAACAAATACTTTACAAACCCAACACTAAGGCTAAAGAATGATACTATTATTTTAGTAACCTTAAAAGTTTAAGAATGAAAGATAAACAAGTTATTAAGAACTAAAGAAAAAACAGGCTGATTGCCATACCTGACACAGCACTCTCATGCTTCTAGTAGGCTTTGAAATGAGAAAGCAAAGAATTGAGGAAAGACAGATATAGAAAAAACAGTTCCAACAGTCTTAGCTACATTAAGCAATGGAAACAGAAAAAGAAGATACATCTTATCATGATATTTAAAAGACCCTTAAAAGAAAGCTGTACATTTAAACTGGCATATCAAACTACAAAAGACCGTACTTGTAACAAATACAGAAAAAATAAAATGAGGACAGACTAAAATTTTCGTGTGTAAGCATCACAAAAACCACTTCAGTTATGTCCAATCAGTCTATGAAGAATCATACAATGAAAAGAAAACTTCATTTAATGATGTCCACCAATTTAGGGCAACACATTTTCAGGAAAAAATTAATAAAGTCCATATAGTATTTCTGTAGACCATAAATATATAGAATCCCAATATTAGCAATGAATAAAGCAATTCTTACCAAAGAAACAATATCCAACAAAAAATCCACTAACAAGCAAAAATTTGTCAGAGGTAACTCAGGCTGCTCACTATCACCTCCAGGGGCAGTTTGAAGTCTGGCATGTAATGTCCTCCTGCAAAATTCAAAGAGGCTTTCACAACATTTTTCCTGTCCCCTTTACATCGACCATATTTCTCTAAGTTAATGCAAAGCTGTATACATTGGGAATAATCCTTAAAAACTCCCATTTTATTGCTGAGAAGCTTATTTTGGCCTGTGGCATTCTTTCAGAAAAAGCAGCAACCAGCCTTTCAGTGTAAAACAGTCTTGATTCGTAAAATAAAAAAATTCAGGCTAAAATTGAGCACGGAAGACAATAACTTATATAATACAGCAGCTCATGTAAAAGAAAACACAAACAGAAAACATTCTCTGGATTTCAGTTATTTATTAATCAAGCAATTTTGTATCCAAGTTTACAGTAACAGTATTTATATGTGGAGAAATACTCACTTCCTTGTTAGCTGGCTGTAGATGACTTTCTTTACTTTAGCAATTCAGTCTAACGCACCAAAATCAAGTCACAGATACATTGGAAGGAATTTCATCTAGTTCAACCTCTCACACTGAGCAGGACTGATAAAAATGGTAGATAAATTCACCCACAGTTTTGTCTAGCAGGGTTCTGGGTATCTCACAAGGAAGGTCCACAGTCTTCCTGGCTTCCAATGTTCCACCTCTTCCACTACTACACTCTATTAGCAAAGCTTTTCTGAAAGTCCAAGCCGAACCCTTGAACCAACATTTGTTGCTGTTCCCTTGTTTTCCATCAGCCCTCACCAAAAGTATCAACTTTGTAAATGCCCTCCAGGCTGCCATTCAATTTCCTTCTTTGATAGGCTAAACTAAACTCACCTACCTCAGCCTTCCATGCAATGTCCTCTCTGACCATCTTAGCAGTTTTTTACTAGAGTCTTTTCAGTTTCTCAACACTTCTCTTCAAGTGTGGTGCCCAAAGCTGGGCACAATATTCCACATACGACCTTGGAAACACTAAGTGAAAGGAAAAATAACTTCCTTTCATCTGCTGCCCAGGCTCCTCCTAATGCAGCCCGAGACACAGTTTTTTTTACTTAGGACAAGCACATTGTTGGTTCATAAACAAATGTGTCAAAATATCTTAATATATTATTAAGCAATGAAAAAACATTTTCTACAAATTTCATTTGAAATCCCTACATCATCTATCCCTTGCCACAGCAACGACCCCTTGCACTCCTGTAAGTCCCTTCATCCCCCTTCCTCCATTCAGTATTTTCAGTTCTCCCTTATTTACTATGTTCCCTCCCATCGTCCTCCTTGTCATGTACAGGGCTCTCACTCATCTTTTTCCCTAAAAGAGCAGAGCAAAAGACAACACATTCCACAAGTCACTCTTGGTAAAGCTGACAGGTTTGCTAGACACCCAAAGAGTAATCCTGTCCTGAACAGACAGTACAAAACAAACCAGCTTTGGGATCACTCTGGAATGTCCCCTTCGGTAGAGGGGCTAAGTCTTTCTCTTGATTTTAGCCAGACACTGAGTTTGTGAGACCCTCAATCATACTTTGGAAATTGGACAAAAGATCATAGTTAAAGGGACGTGGGGGAAAAAAGGCTTACAGGCTAAACGATCTCATGAGACTAACTTCTATGTAGAAAGTTTATAAAACAAAAGTTAACTTCAACTTTACAGAGTTTAAACAACACCACACAGAAATTAAATATTATCACCTACCTACAACATTCTTCAAACCAACGAGCAATATAATCCCACATATAATAAGGCTCAAAGGAATTGAAAAGAAGATTGGCAGTCTTAATCAATTCTGCTGTTTTCTTGTTTTCTCTCAGTTTGCTGAAATAAAAAGAACATTTTATATTTTTACACTTCATTTCCAAGTTATATAACTACACATCATTGTGAGTTTACCCACTGCCAGTTAACACTGACAAATTATCCCTTCCTCATCCCTACCATGGTTGTTGCTCTAGGGCTAAGTATATTGGCCGGCTGCTCATATCAATGTGTTTTCATGGTTGCTAGGTTTCTTCTCTATCCTTTCTTTAGTATTTCTCTTTTAACCACATTTTTAATAGATCTGTTTGACCATGATCATTCCTACAGTTGTTTCTCCCATGAAGCTTTGAACTTCCCTCTTCTCTCCACCTTTTAGGATATTCAATGCAAATTTTGAAACACTTTATATCCCACTCTGGCTGTCTTATAGCAGTCTTAATTTTTACTCTACAAGAAAGCTCATCAGTCTATCTTTTTTTTTTTTAAGAACACAGATGTAAAGAATACCACAACTAATCAAACAAGCATTTTTGTCATGGACAAGGGATAAAATATATGCTAAATACTTAGAAAAAAAATAATAAAGCCATAGACCTTCACACCTTTGCACTGAACACAGAAGTTATAATTCATGTCAATAGATCCTGCATCATGAGGAAAACAGGTCACAGTCCCACAGGCTTCACAGTCATGATTTCAGCAACAAGATACATTATGTAAGACAAAATACATTCTACTTATTATTCACCTGCTCAGCTGTGTGTGATCTTTGTTGAAAGATGGTTCTGTCTGAAGCTCCAGTTCTGCTTTGCACTGTGTATATAGCGTTCGAAACACTTCAATCAATACATCCTCTAGGATAGCAGGGCCTACAGAGACATGCCAACAGTCACACTCTTACATTATAGCACTGCCAACAGTCCACAGCTGAAAGCTTTCCAAATCATTAGCTAGCTTTGGTCACTGAAACCATGAAATTCCTTCTGGTCCACTCCCATAAACTACCTCAATGTCAGAAGGCTTGCCTTTTTTTTTTTTGCATTCCAGAAATACTCAGACAATTGTAATGCCTGAGAGGTACACGAAGCACAAGCAGAGTTCTTTTGCTGTACAGTACTCATACAGTGACAGCTGGGTACAAACACACCTAGTTCAAAAGCTATGCAGCCACAGCAGTATAGCCCATGTTGAAGCCAACACCTCCTCCTGGAGGGATTACCAGCACAGTAACGAAGGTGACTACATGGATTCCTGATCAAAAGGTAGCTTTCAAAGAAACAGTTTCAAATACTCACCCATAAGTTAGCTCATGATGTTATCATATGGACAATATATTCAAATATTTAAATAAAATTACAAGAGAAAATATTATGAACATTTTCTGTCCTTTTAATTTGAAGCAGATTTTTTTAGTTCCAGATATAGTCAACAGAGTGCCTTTTGGAAGCATTTTTGAAAGTGTGCACTTGTAGCCCAGAAAGCCAACTGCATCCTGGGCTGCATCAAAAGCAGTGTGGCCAGCAGGTCGAGGGAGGGGAATTTCCCCTTTTACCCTGCCCTAGAGAGACCCCGCCTGGAGCACAGAGTCCAGCTCTGGGACTCCCAGCATTAGAAGGACATGGACCCGCTGGAGCAAGTCCAAAGGAAGGCCACAAAGATGATCATAAGGATGGAGCACATTTCCTATGCAGACAGGCTGAGAGAGTTGGGGTAGTTCAACCTGGAGAAGAGAAGGATCCAGGGAAACCTTATTATGGCCTTTTAGTACTTAAAGGGGGCTTGTAAAAAAAAAAAAAAAGGGGGGAGAGAGAATTTTTATACAGGCAGATAGTGATAGGACAAGGCAGAGCAGTTTTAAACTAAAAGAGGAGACATTTAGATTAGGAAGAAATTCTTTACCCAGAGTGTAATAAGGCATTGGAACAGGACATCCACAGAAGTNATCCACAGAAGTTATAGATGTCCCATCCGGATGGGTCTTTGAGCAACCTGGTCTAGTGGAAGGTGTCTTTGCCAATGGCAAGGGGGTTGCAATTAGATGATCTCTAAGGTCCCTTCCAGGTCAGATCATCCTGTGATTTTTCTAGAAAAAAGCTCCTCCCTCAGATTTGAGCTAAATCTCAAGTCTGAAGGAAAAAAATCCAAATTTATTTTGAAAGCAGTTCACAAAGTAATCCTGTTGAAATATCCTTTGCTATGCTTTTTCCAAGCCTCACTGAACTGCCTTTGCTAAGAGTGTGCTCACTGAGTTAAGTGACAATCCTACTAGCTTCTTCCATCTCAGTTTGCTGCAATAATGCTCACAGCTCTACTATTTCATGAAATCTTATTGTACATATTGCCTCCAAAAATTTAAACTGATCCCCAGAAATCACAAATTACAAGGAAGATGACAAATTTTTCACAGGTATTTTGTTCTTTTCACTCTGTCTTAACTACTTCTTTTCAAGCTGGAGTCTCTGTTGTATTTTTATTCTTTTATTATCCCACTCTCAAATCTTAGCACAGATTTCAAAAATTATTTTCTTTTTTTTCAGTTAACTCCGAAATTATACTCCAAAGAAAAAGGCAAGATATCCAACACTTGAGTGTTGTAAATACTTTTTCCCCACCATCCTCTGCATTCATTGCTAAGAGGGCACTCAAGCAATAAATAGGGGAATGGAAAATTAAAAAGAAACACCGAAAAGAAATAAAAAACCAGTACCCACATAGCCAAAAATATACGTGCTTCCTCTGGATAAATTCATCTGAAAAAAACCCCAAAACTGTTTTCTTTTCAATATCCATCATCTCTGTATGTATATTAGAAGAAAGAACAGATTATTCCCAAAAGCAACAGCTAAGATTTAAGATAGTGAAAGTCGCTGTTTGATGAAAGAAACAGAAAAGATCTAATCTCCATTTTTTTCCAACATGCAGTCAGTTCTCTCTATTACTTTAACTTACTGTTTCCTGTAGAGAAGGTAGAAGAAACGGTATTTGGTAAAACGCAAATCTAATGAATACATTAAACTAAACACAAAACACACATACAGTTTGTGAGATTTAAGAAATCCTACCTCGCCAGAACTAAGAATACAGCTGTTTCAATTTGATCAACAAGAGGGAAACATTCTCACAAAAAAAACGCGTAAAACAAATTAAAGATCAGAAGCAATATGGAAATTACCTAGTTCCGGTTTATCCAGTAAACTGATAAGAATTCGAAAAGGCTTTAAGTCTTGCATTAATGTGCTTTCTTCTCCCTGCCCATTGAGTTGTAATATTCCAACCATTGCCTACAAAGAGCAGAAGCATACAAGGAAAACAAAAGTAAACCCAGAAAACATTTTTTGGGAAAAAAAAAGCAATAAAAGCTGCACATAAAGGGAAAATTCTCAGTGCACACCACTATTTCATCTCTTCATGGTGAAGTTTTCTCTCAACTTTGCCTATGACAGTATTTCTGTTGAACAGAAATTGGTAACTTGTATAAAGTAAAATACTATAAACAGATACCAACTCAATATTTGATAAGAATAAAAAAGATGACATGAGAGGTAATGAGAAATTATTTGAGAAGGTAAGGCATGCAGATATTAAGGGCTTAAAAAATAATAATCTGCCCTTCTAGAATATACTCACCTATGTGACACAAAACTTTCTTGTCTGAATAGCAAGGACAACTTCAAAACAAATGGGAAAACTGAGTTTTTATTCCAAAGCAGTTTAGGGAACAAGTCACAAAATTAAAATATCTCAATGAAATGGCAACAGATTTTGCTTGATTTTCTCTCTGTGGTTGGCTTTGCTATCTGAGCTAAAACCAGTTTGTTTCTTTTACAGTTTCTAAAAAAGGTCAAAGAAAAGAAAGGAGAGAGATGGGAAAGAACAGAGCCAAGGAAACTGGTTGGACCCCGCTATCTGCTATAAACCAAGTATTATCAGCCAGTATCCAGAAAGACAAATCTCCTGTACTTGAATATGCCTTCAAAAGGTCAGAATTATATTTTATCAGTGAATAAGATGGGGGTGGACTGGATAAAGCAAAACCCAAAGAGACTGCTAGGAAAGAAGGCAGAAAGAAGCAATGCTTTAGAAGTCTTTCAAAAGACAGCAAATGGTTTTAGAAGGCATATGCAATTTGTATTATGTATGGCAAGCCACAGATTCTAATGTCCATAGTCTTTTCAGACAGAAAAGCTTTAACGACACTGATTAAGCTAGAAAGATGGAAAGATTTAAGAAGATTATAACCTATTAACAAATGCCTAAATGTTGCTAAAAGCTCACCACACTTTCTTCATAGAAGGTACAGGCAAAACTGTAGCTGATTCAGGCCTCTCCACTATGGTTGGATAATTTCTGAACCATCTGCCATGGGAGGCAGAAGGGTGATAAGAGAAGGGTGAGAGTGTGTCAGCAAGGTTCTTGTTGCACTGGAATTCTGGGGTTTCTTCCTCATCAGTAGAAGAACAGCAGATCTCACTGCGCTCAGATAAACTCTGTGCTGAATATCAGCTTTGAGTTGACTTGAGTTTAATATTCTTGTGTCAGCTGCTACTATCAGAATCCCTACCCTCATTCCCATAAAAAGCTCTACAATTCTGAGTATCGGAAAAATCCTGACCTTATCAATTTGCCTTCCCAATTTTGAGATCAGACTCGACAGCATCTTGAAAGACAATTGTATACTTTCATTACTGTGAGAAAAAAAGCACAGTTTGTGGGGCCAGGGCCAGTGATCTCAGCTCACTTAGCAAGGCATTAAGGGTGAAATAGTTTAACTGCCAGTTTTCTCAACTATTCCTGACTGCCATCAGAGAGCAGAAAAGATGTTCCCTTTGCCTAGAGGGAGAAAGACCCTTCTATTTAGACTTTCTGAGTACCATCTGAATCTTTTTCTGATTCCCAAGACACAGAGGACTTTTTGTGTCAACAGTAGAATTCTCCAGTGTGCTAGGCTCATAATCAAATATCTTCCACGTATACGTCATTCATTGTGGAAAAGGAGAGAGAGTATTTGTCCTGTTCATACTGTTATTCTAAAGAAACACACTATTCTATGTCTTCATTTTTCCACTGGGAAGATTTTAGAAGAGTAGGACACAATACCACAAAACCCACAATACCACAGATTACATGGTCACACTGCAATGGCAAGTGAAAATATACAGTGACAACAACTTTGATCAGGATCTATTTATAAAGATAGATGGCACAATAAAACATTTTATAGGTACCTGGACTAACATCTCCTTAGAGAAGGTGTTGAAATAGTAAGTGGCATGTTCCTCAGGATTGCTGTGCCTTGTACTTCTGGGTCCTACAAGGGCACCATTGTTATCAAAACCTTCAAGCAAACAAAAGACAAAGCAAGTAAGTATTTATCACTTCACATAATATATTACAAATTTCTTTAAACTAGAGATCAACACACTAGCACTGATAACTTACCAAGATGAAGTCCAAATCATGGTGGCAAGAGAAAGATGATTTTATAGAGTTTAATACAGGAAACTAAGTGATACTCCCATGCAAGCAGTTTGCACACAAATTAAAAACTTTAGTTTTATGCAACATTTTAACCCAATCACTTCTTTTTCTACAGAAAAATGTTCGCAAACACTGCACAAACCACAATCCTAGAGTATCTTAAAAAAACCAAAAAAAACCCCTGTTGCACAAAAATATTTCAATATTGATGAGCACACAAAATTCAGTGTTTTAAGTATAAAGAGATGATCACCAAAATACACTGACATGTCTAAGGCACTTGAAGAGAGTATCAGTCATATTACAAAAAATTAATTTCATCATTCAAAATTACATGAAGGAATGGACCTTTGTATTGTTAGTTTGTATTTTTTTGTTTCCCAGTAAATTTTTATTGCACGGAAAAATATAGGCTTAAGGAATAAAAAAAGAATCAAGTTGGTCAGGATTTCACCGTGTTCCACAGAAACGTTTTCCAATTTTGTTCTGAAGTGACAAAAGCCCAAGCAAAGTCTAAGAAAATGCATGCCCTTCAGCAGTAACTTAAACCAACCACAGTTAACAATGGTTAAGATAATTGGATTTAAAAAGATGTAATGTGATTTTTGTTCCTCAAGAATGTTTATAGGTCACTCCTAAAACAATAGGAAGGAATAGCTAACACTGGAACTAAGTAATGTCATACAGAATATTAGATTTCAGAGAGTCTTTCAACATAACTGACCCCCCCCAATGTTTTATATTAGGAGTAGCATGATAATAGAAAAGAAGAACAACATCAAATGAAAAACAAGCAAAAAAACCTATATTTGGTTTTTTTGACAAACCAGAAAGTTTATCCCAATATACAGGAAATAGAGGTAGTAGCTGTTCACAACACAGGTCCAGGAACTGTCACTATGAAACTATTTTCTGAAGGTGTATTATCCTTCAGTGGAGACTATGTTCATGAAACAGCTGTAAAAGAAGGTTCCACAACTAAAAAAGTAACATGATACTTTAAACACATAAAATACCTTTTTTAATGACAGCAAAAGACATATCTAATCCATCCAATTTAGATGAATCATTAGCATAGTGTTTAATCCAGAAACTCTTTTTTCCCTAAATCGGAAAATGGAGGTATGGAGCATGACAATGCCTTTCATTGTCTTTCTTTAAAATATGAATAATTTACAAGTTAGTATCTTGAGAAATTATTTAACTAAATAAGCCAGGATTTTCTCATAATTTCTAAACCTGGGCAACTTCTACAGCAGCAAAACTAACCCCCTCATGCAACTGTTGCTGATTTCATCCCCCCCTCTATAATTTCAGTTCTCTCTCAGGGCCTTTTACTACTCACATCCTTTCTTCTCAGTCACCCACAGACTACCTGCCTCTGACATCTTAACTATCATCTGGGAAAGATGCAAGAGCTGCTGGGAAATGTTTTGGGTAGCCTGAGAAGCACATATGTGCTTGGTGGTGAGCTGGGAAGTCAAACAAAAAAGGTAACAGCAAACTGCAAAAACAATCTTCCCCTCCAGCAGAGAAACCACTTTATGTCTCCCCGTTCAGTCTCCATTTCCCGTGGCATACTTAGGAACTCCCATGATTTTGTCTTCTCTCAAACTGGGTTTAAAGAGTAACTGGCCAGATTCACATGACCAAAGGCTTCATTTCCTTAAAATAACAACGCTGAAAAAGAGTAATTGTTTTCTAAAATTTTAAAACTTCTAGTCTTCTAAATATTCCCTAAATAGTTAAGAGCCTTCTGATAGCTACCATTCTCTGCTACCCTCTTCTCCTTACACGCTGGTTTCATATAAAAAGTTAAATGTGTATTATATTGATATTATGCCATTTGGTAGAAGTAAAAGTGTATATCATGCAATTGCTTAAATTTTGCCTGAGAAAGTTGTTGAAAAGTGATTGGTGATCTGTTAATTGAGTCATGCAAAGATCTAATCAAGTTTAAAGTTTGCATCTTTGACCATAATATCAATGTTTGTCAAAATTTTTTTCTTTTCATATTTTCTATACTGTTGTGTTACAACTACCATTTACACTCTATGCCTATTCTCTGTTTTCTCCATTTTATATTTTTAGAGATACAGAAGTTGCCTTTCAGTGTCTATTTCCACGGGCCTGGTACACCAGGCTCTACCCTGAATGTGGTCCATAAGTGCTGTTACAGGATAATGTACCGATAATTTATATAATAGGAAGGAGTTCCAGCATGACATTCTTCATCTTCTATGTCCATGGAGAGACACAGTACCTTTCTTTGTTACGAAGCAAATTAAGTATTTCATTTTTCCAAGAATCTTCCTCCCCAGAATTGCAAATACTGCTAGGGAACATACAGTCCTTCCTCTGCTTTCAGTGAACAATGAAATGAAACACCAACCTACCTAGAAGCCATGCATAAAGCCTTCGGTTGAGTGACATATCCCTGCGCAGCACTACATGGAGGGCTGCTGACAAAATTCTGATCATGTCTGGACGTGTTGCCTGAAGAAGTCAGAAATGTCATTACATTTAACTGTGAGGAGTAACACTTTTTCTATGCTATCAGCTTAATGTCCATTAAAATATAGTTACTTTCCTGTTTTGACATCCTGTTCTGAATTCAGAGTAGTACAATAAAACATGATCTTGCTCCTATGAAACCAAATTACGACTATTATTTTGAATACATACGTTGTAATAACATTCAGCCTCTATGAACAGCAAAAATAATTGACTCTATTAACAGCTCATTTTTGTTATACGATATTTCATTTTACTTAGGAGCCAAAAGCCTTGGAAGCAAATTCAACTAAAATCCAGTGTAAAACAATCACTGAAAAATTTTAAATAACTTTTAGTCTCTTGCTGCTTTAAATTCTTGTGTGTCAATATTAAAAAAATGTATTGATAGCTTCATCATTCTAGTAACTAAACAGAAATAATCCAGGTATTTCTATAGTCACTGATAAATGTGAATGAAGCACTTCCACAAGCAAGAACACATTTCTTTTTACACAAAAGCACAGGTTTCCCCTAATTTCTAACAAGATGAGAATCAATCTTGTATAAGTTTTCTTCCAGGAGTAAAATAAATCACGGATCATGTAAAAATAGGAAGTGACTAACAATAAAGGCAGTAAAAAAAAAAAATACCTAGAGTTTATAAAATCTCTCCCACTACTGCTAGGGCTAACTACTCATCCAAAAGCAATAATCATTTTCAAGTCTCTAGTGTTCTGTATCAGTTATGCCAAGAGGATTAACTTTTGCTGACTTTGAAAACTGAGAATTGGAAACTTGCAAATGAACACATAAATTTGCTTTCTCATCAAACTGAAGGAAATTAAAAGCTTCTGCACAGACTCAACATGATTATTTATATTGAGTTTACACATACAGAAGTTAACTTCAAAGTTAACACATTAAATTAAAAAGCAGAAGAGCAGAGATTATGACATGAGAATAGCCAAACCTATCAGAGAAACTCTTACATATGGCTCTTGTTAAAGCTTGTAGAAAATCATTAACAAAACCCAAGTAAATATTGCTACCGACTTAAGAAGTAGAATACAAATTCATCTCTCATGTTAATAACCTACCTGGCTCATGTGGAAAGGGAAACAAAAAAGGATAAGGTCCAATGTGCTCCTCTGTACTAAAACGCTGGTATCTTGCACTGATGTGCTTACTGCTTCTACCTGAAGTAATGGCAGACACCCCAAAATAGTTAATTATTATTTTAAGAAGGCAGGTATAAGAGAGCACTCGAAAGTAAAAACAGTTATTTATAAACAGCAATATACATGTGAAATGAAGTTATCTTTAAATTTTGAATAAGCAAGCAAGATAAAACAAGAAAACAAAGAGGTTCACCACTGAGAAAACAAAATCAACAGATTACCTGAACAATACAAACATTAAGCTTTTGTGTTTTTATATTACCAATCAACATCCTAAATTCAAAAGACAAAACAATACTCTATATATTTAAACCAAAAACACAACAAAACTCAAATCACTTTGAACTGAAGCATGTCATGAATGGAAAGTTTTACACAAAACTTAAGCAGTTCTGAAACATTCAGTCAGCTTTGTAACACTTTGTAACACTGATGCACAAAAGCATCAGTTTAACTGGACCTATAACAAACATGCATTTTTATCTCTTCAAAGGCTAAGTTCAAAGACAGAGAGAATATATAAATCCCCCCCAAATGCTTTATATAATAAATAACATAAATGTCTTCGTTTTTCCACTAAAATATTACCATTAATTCAATGTCACTGCCAATTATGTAGAGTTGATCTTCCATGGAAAGTTTCCTGTTCAAATGGGAGAGGACATAAGTGATGCCAGGCAGGCGAACTGCAGGGCTTGTGAGAAGGCTGCCCCAGAGAGCACTGTAGAACGCTGACTGATCCACAGCCGAAGCAACTTTCTCCAACAGCGTGTTTGTTCTGCAGTAAAATCAAGTCAGCTGAATCAGAGCATGTATCACAGCTCTCGTCCCTGCACCCAGTTTTAATAAATATGAAAATTAATTGTTACAGGAAGGTCAAAACTTGCTTTTGAGAGACCAAGGGAGCCCAATTATACACTGAACCTTACAATGCATCCTGAACAGAGTGATCCAGCTAGCAAGCCTGTGGGCAATCTGGCTTGCAAAATGCTTTTGCCTGCCCACAGCTTCTCCTTATGTATTCCTTATGTACTCCTTATGTTCAAAGAGCCAAAAAGCTCCCTCATCTGCTACTTCAAGACAAGTGTTGCTACAGACAGAGGTTTCAGAGAGACAGAAGAAAAGCATAGCTACTGAAGAAAAGAATCAAGCAAATGGCTTTTGGCTTCTCATTCCTCACTTTGAGCCCTTCTGGTCATAACAGGGCATAAAAATATCACAATTCTTTGAGCACAAGCAATCCCTTCCCTGTCACCATTTCTTCCCACTCATGTGGCAGCACCTCCACACCCTATGGCAGGCCCCAGGAGGCAAGCTGGGTAGCTAGCCCTTGTTCCCTGTTGTAGTGATGCCAATTACATTGCGTCTGTCTGCCTACACAGAAACAGAAAAAAACAGTGTTAAACTACTCTTCACATGGAAGTTGTGAAAATGCTAGTTTCTGAAGTTGTAAATGTCAAGAATATGTAAGCATGTGAACAATTCCAAGAATTCCAAGTGTTGGAGTGTAACTTCATCCTTTAATATATTGAGATGCTATCTCAGCACTCCAGATACTACAGTCAAGATAACTCAGCTGGGGCTTAGGCTTTCTGGACAAGAAGAGTTATTGCCTCTGAGGCCACTCGGCTAGAAATAGAGTAATAACCTATGAAGATAAGAGACAGCAATAATTCACCTATCTAAATTATCATTGAACCACCTAGGTATCACAACGAGTACATTTTAACGATGTAAGCTTTGTTTGCCATCTGACATTCAGTTTAGATATGTATTTTAGACCAGAAAGATGTCAGTACTAGCTTAGAGGAAACTCATGGAAAAGAAACAAGCAGCATATTCCTAACATGCTATATATGTCAACCCAGAACAAGAATCATAGAACTGTTTAAGTTGGAAAAGAACTTCAAAACCAAGTCCTACCACTAACCCAGCACTGCCAAGTTCACCACTACACTATGTACCTAAGAACCACATCTACAGGTTTTTTAAATACCTCCACGGATGGTGACTCCACTACTTTCCTGGGCAGCCTGTTCCAATGTTTGACAACCCTTTCAGTGAAGTAATTTTTGTTAATATCCAACCTAAACCTCCCGTGGTGCAACTTGAGAACATTTCCTCTTGTTCTATTGCTTGTTACTTGGGAGACTGATATAGAACACTAAGTCTACTTAATGTCAATTCCCTTCAATAACAGGAGCAACTAACAGGTAATTTATCCTAACTAACGCTAAGAACCTTCTACCAAACTATTCCATTGCAATTAATATGACAGGATAAAATCAAATATGACCTATATTAAAAAAAATAAAATCCACATACAAGTATTCAAAAAACGTTATAGAAAAAAACCCCTACAAAATCAAGCATATCACCTTATTAACGTATCTATCCTTACCTTTCATAATACTCTGATCCCTCCTCTAGCCCAGGCAAAATCCCAGTTAACAGTCCTTGCAGTCCTGGTTTCAATGTTTTCCCCAAAGGGAGGTAATAAATCTCATACAGACTCAATAATGTTGGCTTGACAGACATAGCAGCATTGGCAAGGAGTGGAAATAGTCCAGAACTGTGAAAAATAAATTTTATCTTTTTTAAGGAAGCTTCTCACATGACAATTTCAATTCTGTCTCAAGATTGCTACAGGCATTTACAATGTAGTTATTATAAGGATCAGATTTTTATCTGATATGACTAAACGCCTTTAGATGGACAGGTTGGTAAGTCAAGGCTAATATTATGAGCCTTATTAGTATTGTGACAACAAGCACTGAAGGCCCAGAGATGACTCTTTCACCAATAAAACAAATATGATAAACCAGAAGCATCTCTGATGACAAAATGTTAGTTTTGCCCATGTTGAACTACATCACAATGAAAATTGTATTTAAAAATACATTTTCTTTGCACTTAAGAAACACCAGAAATGGATGAGAACAATTCGAGTAAATTTATAGAAATAATTTTATGTAAGAAAAATTAGGTTTTAATTCAGCGAGTTACTCAAAGGTAAAATTTAAGACATTTATACTCTTAAGTAGCATCGAGGTATATATTTACTTCAGAAATTCAGTCTGAAAACAGATACTCAAACTAACAATAAACCCATAGTTTATGATGTAGCATTTAATAGACTGAAAACATTGGAGCTACATTTTGAGTTTATGATGAATGTAAGTTAATGAAAGTTACAAATGTGATCAGCTAAGGAGAAGTTACCAGACACTGAAAACATTATTGATATTGATACTGAATACCACAAATTATTATCAACTGTATCAATAATCAAATACATAGAAACACGATTGTAATTTTCAAAATCACTGAGGATTAAGGTTAGAAGACACCTGACAAATGAAGAAGAAAATGAAAAAACAGTAAAAAAGATAAGTTTAAGAAAAGGGTCTTAAAATCTATACCTACAAATCTATTAACAACAAAAAAAAAATCTTTGCAGACACAATGTTATCCATAAAAAGGAAAAAAATCCACGAAACTCTCTCCAAAGTACAAAACTTCTTGTAAAAATTATTTTTACCTTTATCTGTTTAGAAGAACTAGTCCTTTACCATTGTCATTTGGATTTTTTTCTACATAAAATGCCTTTTTGTTCACTAACCAGCACAGTATCCCACAATCTGTCTTTGTAAGACTATTGCTCATCCTTCAAGATTTCATGTTCAGACATTGGCATCCTGCTTTCATGAAAAATACTGGAATCTTTGATAATGCCATAATGTGAATGTCTGTCTCCTCTCAAGCAGCAATAACAATGGCTTTTAGTTAGATTACACAAGGTAGCATTTTCCACTATCCTAGAACTTATTGTTAACGAAATACTGCAGATACTGAATCACTGTGCAAGCAGAAAACACCAGCTATGAGGACACAGTATCTTTTACAATACGTGGAAATGTACCACTGAGAGACTCCCCCCTTCAATGTAACTATATATAAACACCTTGACAATGCAAGACAAAAGAGCTGGTGTTAAGGCAAACAATTTATTTCCAAGCATTAATACACATCTTTGCTACCTAAAAAAAAAAAAGTTCTAATCTCCAAAAAAAAAGTTTAATCTCAAAAAAAGGTTAATCTCCAGGGATAGGTAATGATTAAGAACCATGTGCAACTGTGTGTACATACATATGCACACATATCTCTATGCATTATATAATAAATAACTTAATGACCTGCCTGTTCCACCCAACCAAAAACCTAATGGAGGTTAAGGAATCAGTATATGCTCACTACACTTAACTTTTCAAGGTTATCCTTCCTTTTCATTATCATCAGTTTCGGAGACAGACAGCGAGAAAAAGTTTGTACTTGCTCCGCATTCTTACAAAACAATCTTTCAGTTCTGTTGATTTGATGATAAAGTTTCTTGCAACAAACTATCCTCAAATTCTTTTCCAATATCACTTAAATTGAAATAGAAAAGTGTAATGTGAATACATTGAAATGAGTGTTCATACTTCATACATGCACAAAACTTTGTTTCAAAGAAAAAACAATAAATTCCAGATTTTCTAGCACTAAAGTTGGTTCCTAACAAACATTTAGGTGATCTGTTTATCTTCTAATATATAATAGTCAGGAGAAAAGTACTAGACATACACCAGTAACATGAGGGAAAGAAATTGATTGATCCTTGCTATGTAACAAAGTAAAACTGCTAACATACAATGCAGGAAACCAAAAGCACCTCAACTACTCATTTGTAATGGAGTTGTTTAAAATACTGTACCTGTAGAGGAAAAGATCTTTGGCCAAGCGCTTGGGTCCAATGATTTTGAAAATGATCTCATACGTTTCAAGTGCCTTCCGATGAACCCCTCCTGGCAAAGCTGGATGAAGACATTGTGCCAAGCGCTTGCCGATAGTCAGCTTTTTCGGTACCACCTGGTACTTCGCGTTGTTCTGCAGCACCTGATAAATCAACACATTAAGAAAAACAGCACAAAACACGTTAAACATCAAATGTACATTTTATAAACAAGTTCCTGAATATGGTCAGTAAGTCACTACACATCTCTCGGTTACAACACAAAAACCCCCCACTTCTAAAATATATCATGGAGCTTTTTCTTTGCCACGTCTCTCACTTGTACACTTGGTATAGGTAGAATTGCCAAGGCATTTAAATCTGCGCTTGCAATGAGCTCCTTACCTACGGCTTGTCGATTTAATTTTACTCATGCTTTTGAGGACAAAAATTGCTATTTCCATTTTATAAAATCCATTCCCAGTAGCTGAAAGAAGACTATTAAATTGAGGATGGTGAGTCTGTGATAACTTTAAGAAAATATCTTAGAGTGAGACAACATACAAAACTTTACCACTGCCTGAAACTATGTAATCACTTCAGGACTGGAACACAGAGTTGCATTTACATCTTTAGATTTTTGTTCCCCAATATCATAAACCCTCACTTTGCAAAAATATGCAGCAAGAACTGTTACAATCAAAAAAATTAAAGAAATGAGAGTTTATACAAAAATATCATGCTATTGCCACAAGTAGTGTCATTCTCCTGAGAGGATCTCCCCAGAAACACATAACACAGATCAAAACAAGATTTTTATGGATATTCATTTGTAAACTGCTATTAAAGATTGCAATGATATTGCAAATTCAACTTACTAACTGTTAAAACAAATCTGAACAACAACAACTTTCTCTGGTCAACAAACAATTTGAGGCCCATTCCATCACGCTTCATAAAAATATTGTTCATGTTTATACGAGCTACAATTGTTTACACTAATTCAATAACACTGAATGCTATTAGAAGTAAATGTTATTAACAAAAGAGACGTTGCTTTTATTTCCATTAGAAATGTAAATAACTCCTCCCTTTACTTACAATTGCAAAGGGTTCAACTCTAAGTCTTGAAAAAGCATTTGTTTGCTCCTTGTGCACACCCAGCATTTGGCTCAGACTGCTAAAATATTTGCAAGAGTACTGGATGGCTGGAACCTTGTACTTCCATACTGTTACACCCTTTGTCAATTCCTGAATCTTTTCCAAGCCAGGCATACCTTGTTTAGCTTCCCAAGCGCTGATATTAAATCTGCCCATTCACTTGAATATTCAAAGTTCTTCAGTGCTTTGTCAACAGCTGCTACATAGTTTCTGTACTTGGAGTCAGTCAGTAGCTCCAGCTCCTCCGTGTTCATCCTCCCACGGTGTCCCCACTAGAGACTAGCTTGCAATTCATGTACAGACATTACCTGTTCAAAATACAAAATAAGAAAAGCCCTTGAAACCATTGTTCTCAGAGACATATTGGTAAAATAATTCTGTATAAAAAGCACTACATTTTCCTTCAATCTGAAATCAGTCTACAGCAAACCCTAAAGAAAATGCAAACAAATAGTAACAAATATTTAACACGTTCAAAATAAACTCCTAAAAACAAACAAACAAACCCCAACATCACAAACCAAACAAAAATCCTTAGAAAATTAATGGCCTGTCTATCCCAGAAAGCACTGTTTGTTCTAAACAATGCAACAAAGGGATTTTTCATTTTCTTTTTTACTTCCTCTTGGTCTATCACCAGAAATCTCCACCTTTCAAAAAACCAGCCTTTCTGCAAGCAGAAGACACCAATCTTCCTGAATCACTTCCAGACAGAAGACAAGAATGAAGGATACATACCATAGTTACCTAATATTCAAGTGTACTTTTGTGCATCAACACTTCCTTTTACAAGACCTGCTATTCTAATACAGTGATGCAACTCTGTTTTTGTATTGTCGTCCACACACAACAAAAGTACAAGTCTATTAGTGTTCTGTAATCATAGGCTTTTGCAATTTGCTCAATATATTTTCATCATATGGTAGGAATTATGTATGTAAGTATGTAAGTATGACATTCTAGTACTAGAAACACCACTCCATACCTTTATAGGTCATGGACCACCTATTTTAGTAGAGATTTGATAACTTTTTAAAGGAAATGCGTTTTTAAGCCTCCTTTCACCTCAAGCAAATACAACTTCAATGGGAAATCCTACTGTGGCACATCTGTGCAAAAAGGCAGGTTTAGCACCTTTTTTAATGTGGGACTTGTAGGAGACCTTTTGGGATCTCTCCGATTCTTGGCTTCAGAAGAGACCTCATGCTCTGCAGATGCTGCTCTCTTCTGTCTGGATTACAGGAAAACAGGAAGAAAATTGTGTGCAAAAGTGCAGACTGAAGCATGATAGACTGGAAAAAAACAACCAAACCATGGAACAGGTTTAAAGAAGCTGCATTAATCAGTCTGTCTGCCAGGTATGATAGGGAAAGTTGCAAGAACAAAAAAAACCAAGAAAGGGACAGCATGAAAGAAAAAGAGCTGGATGGCAGGAGTGAATAAAAAGGCCAAGAATCACAAACCTTCTGCACTCTTGATTCTGATGGCAGACTAATAATCACAGACTGTCTCCAAGGTAGAACAGAAATGCAAAACATTACTTCAAAACCATATTCTGCGTGTCGAAGTGATAGATTTCACTATCTCCCGCTGGCATAAAGCCCTTAGATCTCACTTTTTATTTTAAAAAAAGCATTTCATGCAGTTTCAATTTTATAATAACCATCTTTGGATTAGATCCAGACAAAGATCAGGTTTGCTCTGAAAAAACTGTAAAATGCCAACAGATTTCTTACAGACAGTTGCACAACTACCAATGTCTGATCTCCGAAAGAAAGTATTAGTACTAAAAAAGAAGAAAGAACCAACATTCAAGAGCAGTGTAATTCTAATTTTTCCAGCACAAAGGATGGAGAAAGAACTTGACACATAAAATAATGCCTTCTGAGTGAAAGCATCAGCACCCTTTTTAACCAGCTAAAGCACAAACGCAACCACTTATGGCAAGGTGGAAGACAGAGCTCTGTCTTCAAATGCTTGAAGAACCTGACAGCTGAGGGTGGATTATCAAAGGTTAAACACACACAGGTGGAACACAGGGTTAAACAGATAGTTTTTTCTTCAGACTTAAAAACTGATTAGAACAATGCCTTTGCTTTAAAACACATTAACAACTTTGACTGAATAACTATACTTTTAGACAAGTCAATAACACACTGGCTGTCCGAATTTAATCGTTACAATGTTTTGTATAGAGGAGAAAAAACATACACTGTTTTCTTAGTATTCTATGGCTATGGTCTCATTTTTCTTTCTTCAAAAAAAATAAAAATTATGCAACTTGAGATGATGGGGAGAAAAATAATTTCTTGAATGTATTTTTCCCCACAATGAAACTCAGTTTTAAACAATGTATCTTCCAAATCATATGAGTAGCCATAATAAGCCAGGCACGCAGAGAAGACACTATGTAAATATTATATATTATTTTTATAAACCTAGAACTACAGGAATGCCCATATTTATTAGTTCTCACACAAAAATATACTTGTCCCATAGGGTTTACCCTTTGTTTAGTCTGAATATATTCTAAAATGTGGGTTTTAATTTTTGTCATTTCCATTATGTACACTTATCAACACTTTTCTGTTCTTTTCATTTATAATAAAACTGCAGATTTAACAACATTTAATTTTACAGCTGATATTTCAATGCAAGGTTAAAGCTTGGTAATATCTATCTCCTTATGAGTATCACGCCCTTATTCTTTCATGTTTACACCTTCAAAAAATGAGATAAATAATACAATTTGATAGATCAAAACACTTGAAAAATAGCAGTTTCTGCTACACCATCAAACAGCCCACATGATAAAGCATTTATCTTGCCATTACACTATCACCATTTAGCATAAGGGCCAGCTTTCCAAGGAATGTTCTTTATTTGTTTCTCTTTTTAAACAAAAGTATGAAGAGCACGATCCTTTGCTTTTGAGTTTTTTTCCCCCATTTTTGCACACCAGATGAGATGAGCCATGCTTCTCAGACTGATGGTTAAGCCACCCTCATGAGTCAGGACACAGGCAATCTGGACCTTTTAGATGGCTGTGTCTTTTTTAATGGATGTCAAAAAGCAAATGGGGGTATCTGAGCAGAGAGTTTATTATCAATAAGGAAGAAATTACCTAAGAAGCACTATACGCTTTCAAAGAATTTCATATATTTAAAACATGAGTGATTGCAGAAGTAGGCCTTGACACTTACTCCCTTCTATTTCACCTTCTCACAGAGATGCAAATACAGACACCACACAATTCTGGGTACACCTGGATGCCTGTGGAGTCTTTGCATATGACTTTGACAAGGAAAGCAATAGCCTGGGGCTGTGGATCTTCTTTTGCCAGGGCTATTGTATAGCATGTTCACAGAGCAGCCTTCAATTCCCTTCATCAGTGAGGTGGTACTGGTTTTCCTCTGAGTCATGTTAAAATGATAGTGCTACAGCTGTGTTTTTCAGAGCAAATGCTTGTCCTTCAAAACTTCTGTGCCTAAGAGCCTTCTGTGTCACATCAACACAAACTATTCACCCGTTTAAGAGGCTCTAAATCATTTACACTGAAGCTAAAGAAACTCGGAAAACAACAACAGCTTCAGCAAAAAATTCAATAAAAGCAGCTGCCATCTAGATCCTGTCTCGGTTTAATCACGAGGTCATAAGACTTCCCATTGATTCATAAGCTCTCCATTATCTGTTGTACCCCAAAGCTCCTCTTCAGGTTTGGTTTGCTACTGTTCCACTCTCACATTTTTCAAGCCTCACATGATTGCTCTATTTGTCTGCTTCACACCAACCTGCAAGACTGAAATGGTCGTTTTCTGGTACAGGTCCAGGGGCTGATCACTGTGGAGCACAAATCTGCATACATCACATCACTTCAAGAATTCTCAAGATTTGTTCCAAGAACCGTAAGAACCTGAGCTCACAAGTTTGCTCCCTTTGAATTCCTCAGAGTTTCAGCTTTGTGATGCAACATTTTAAGGTGCTTCTGAAATTGTTTACAATTTCAAGCATTACTATGGGACGTACAGAAAAGAACTAGTACACAATTAAAAAGCAGATGAGAAAAAATTATAATTTCACAGCACTGAGCTATTGTTTTTTAAGCTGTGTATAATGCCCACATACTAAGCTGGCAACTGCAGAAACACATTTTTATTTAAATAGACTTAATACCAACATAGATTTGAATATACTGAAAACAGAAGCCTTGTTATTTGGTAATTTATCATGCTTTGCTTCCCCTCAGAAGCATTTAACAACATAAATAACAGACTAGACTCTTCGGATAAAATTCAAATGTTGGAAATACACATATTCTTCTATAACCACAGATACAGATTTTCCAATTATAGCTAATTACTGTATTTCTAGATTGACTTTCCACAGAGTCCTCTTACTTTAGAATTTTTCAAAAGAGCAATCTCTAATTTTTTCTGAAGAATAAGAACCATTTGAGCTTGTTATTTTGGCCAACTGCTATTCAATATAGTAATGAAAGAAGAAAGCCCCCATACTACATAAATAAACAAAACAAAAGAATCTCACCAGACAGTACTATTAACTATAGTACTATTAACTCCTTCTGCATATTCATCACAATCTCATTAGTATCCTGCAACAGTGGATATCATTCAATAAGATTTAATATTGTAATTAATACCTTCCCAGTACACTTTTCTATGCAGTCATATCCACAAGTGGAAACAGTACGTTGTATTTTTCCACAGAAAAACCAGCACTGCTTTAGGTGTTCAAATTTCTTTCCACAACAAAATTAAATCAAATCAGCATAACAGTTTGTGCATTACCCACACTGGCGACTTACAAATCAATACAAGGTGTTTTCCTAAGAGTGATTCTCATATCAAACAAGAATTAAAGGAGAGTAAACCTCTGGTTTGTACTACAGGGGTTGGATTAGATAGGCAACTGGATGTGTGCTCTCCTCATTTATGAATCTACAAAATGCAATTATTATTTATTATTACAAAACTCTCCAAATTATCAGTAAAAAGAAACTGAGTACATTTTCCCTCCTTCTGCATATTCATCACATAAAAAAAAAAAAAAAAAACTGGAATAAAATTGTAAGTCTAGCACTGAGCATAGTCTGAAGGAATGACATAAGGTATGTAAAATGTTCTTTCTGCTGTTACTGTCTACGGTATTCCAAAGTATGACTTACATCAGACATGAGTTCATAAAGAGGAACAAGTAACAAGCTTAAAAATTCATGAGGAACAGAACAAGTCTTTTCAGGATTCAACTTTTCTACTAACTGCTTAAGAAAACAAATTCATAATTATAAGCAAAGCTTAAGTGAATTTGCTTTAGAGTGTAATTTTTCCGAAATAAAGAAGTATCAAATTTATGTCTGTTTGTCAGAGAAGAAAGTGACCAAAGACTTTTCACACTCATTGGCAAATACATGTCTCTTCCAATTGCCTCTTAAAAACTGAGTTTATGGTGACATTTTGACCCCCCTACTCAATTCTATTTTATTACACCTTCTCAATATATAACAGATGAACTAAAACACACTTTCACATACTGGACTGAAATTTTGATTTTGATTCCAGACCCACCAAGAGAACACTACTGATTCCTTTTCTGTTGGCCCTCGAGCACTGTGCCTGCATACTGCTCAGGACTACCTTACTGTTTCTGGCAAAGTATGAGACACATCACCTTTTCTAGAATTTAATGCTTTTGTACTTCACGAATACCAGTATCTTACACTAAAATTTCTACTTTCAAAATAGCATATTCTTTTTGAGATCAAATCAAATATTCAGATTTCACAGATCTGAGCTTACGCTATTCAGTAAATGAAAAATAATGATTTGCAGCCTTGTTACAACCCGGGTCAACCATTAACTAAAATTATTGTCTTCTTCCTAAAATAACATTTTCCCATGTTTTTTGCTTTCTTACAACAAATGACTGCTGACTTATCTATGTAATATATTATAGCTTAATCAACATTCACTTTACATGTAAAACATAGCCACGCTTTTTATTCTAAATTATGCAAAACATCTATCACGTCTTACTAAAAAACAGATGGTAATTCAAGTCAGAATAACACAACACAGAGAAAAATGGTGAAATCCTTCCTTGAATTTGTGGCCATCCTTCAACGCTCACTTTCAAGTACTTTTTTTTGTCCCCTTCTTCCCTTTGTTGATCACTGTATTTGAACAATTAATATTTCAATCCAAATCTAGAGCCGGTCCCTCATATTCAATTACACATTTGAAGAAAAAAAAACCACCCAGAATTTAACCAGCACTCATTTGACACATTTGCAGAGGGTTTCCTCCTGAAACTTGATTTCATCCCAGCTCACAGAGTTACCATCTTTATGTACAACTTACATCTTAAATTTTGGCAGCAATGCATCTATCAAAGAAATGTAAACAATTTGGGTAAAGGCATTTTTAAAATCATCTTCATTCCATTCTCCAAGCTGACATCCTAGCACTACCAGCTGCAGAATATAATATTTAGGATTTTTTTAATTTTAATTTTTAATCGTAGAATGGTCTGGGTTGGAAGGGACCTTCAAAAGTATCTAGTTCCAACACCCCTGCCATGGGCAGGGACACCAAGTGGAATGTAACCTCCTGGAGTCACCAGTCACTTTGATAATGCTGAGTCAAACAGAAACACAAAAACCTTACTCTGAAGTTAAGTGTAACATTGTATACAGTGTAACAAGTCCTAGTCCATGGACTAAAAGAAACTGTTGCCATACTGAAAAAAGGTTGGCTTGAATCCTGCGTTGGTAAGGGCTTTTTCAGCTATCCACAACCAAACCTGCAACATCACACAGTGTCAGCAGTTTCTTCACCTTCGTAAAAAGTTCCTGAGACTGCACACTGGAAATAAGGCTTTTTGAATTACTCTAAACAGGATATGGAAGGTATTCACTTGACACAACCAAATCCATGGTAACCACACCAGTCTGGTGGCTTGGAGAAATCCTTATCAAAGAGAAAGCAGCATGTCCTGGTGTGGGTGCAGCCGCACCCGCCCCGTGGCTCCGCTGCCCCCTGTCTGTCAGTCTGTCTGTCTGTCTGTCTGTCTGTCAGCACCACGAGCTTTGTGCTCTCACGAGCACTGACCGGGCCTTGGGGCTACTGCCTTCTCTGTTGAGCAATGCCTGATAAGGACATGACAAATAATAACCATTTGTTACTATTTTGTAAAGTTGTATCTTCTCTCCAGCCGCCTGAGCACACTAACAGGACCGGCTTCCTAAAGAAACCTGCAACTTATTTTCTCTTTCATGTGTTTCAGCCTCGGCCCTTCAAAGGGTCACTATACCCTCTCTAAAAAGAATTCCTTTCTAGCTAGCTAGCTTTCCTCTTCTAACTTTTTCCAATCATATACTGAGAGAAGACTTACCCCGAGATATTATTTTTCTTTATTTTTTACTCTTTCCAACAAGTAAGTCCAATTAATACAGTAATACAGTGAAAATAAAGAAACAACAACAAAATCAACTCAAACCAGTATGACAACATTTAAAGATGTATTTTTTTACTACACTTTGCTTTAAAAGAGAGTTTGCAGACGTCCCCTGTGCCTTCACACTAAGACTTCTCTTTAAATATTCTGATACATAGTTTCACACAGAATCTACCAACTTAACAACTAAATAATGGTGGCCTGGTAATTGATTCACTTAGTCTTTGCTCACAATAACTTTAAAAACTGAAGATTTATACAAACCTCTCATTTATTCATATCCATTGTTCTAATAATAGTAGTTTCAGGAGAGTTTAAAATTCTGTCTCCAAACAACAGTGATATTTCTTTTCACAAAGGCATGTCAGAAGTTCTCACATCCTTATCAATGCCTGCCTTGAGTAACCTAATACAATGCATTTGGGCAAGACAGTCCAACTTTCTTTTTTGTTATACCCTGAGGTCTAAGATATTAGTAATTCATTAATTTCAAATTTCAACTAATTTGCATCATTTTATTCTGATTTTAATTCTGAAATAGTGTCATATGCCATAAATATACCTATGCATTATCTAGATTGTGATTACATTTTGCAGTGCATCTGATTTTACAGTTCTACGGATGGATTTCAAAAGAATTTGTAGAGTAGAATTCTCTTCTGATGATTACGAAAATGGAAACTGGACCAAAACTTGTTCACTCTCCTTATTCTCAGAAGTAAGGCAGAACAGACATAAGTAAAAGGTTAAATTCACTTTGATTTCTGCAAACTATACTAGAAACCAAATTCAGCAAAGCACCATTCTCCTTGACTTTTTGACACTTTTTGTGCTTATACTGAACTACAAGTTTCTGATAAAAACAGGAATACATTGACTAGTGAAATCATTTACTGATTCTCTTTGGTGCTTTCTTCTTATTTCCTGTTTCAGTTATTGGGGGCAATGGTTGATTCTGCAGTGTTTCCTCTCCCCAGCCTATCAGAGGGAAACATATCACTGTTTCTATTTATCATTCAACTTCTTTTCAGCTACAAGTCAGGGCAACACGATTATTAAACTGAAAGACAATTTATGTACACACAGAAAAATGACTTCAACTTTTCTATTTCATGCTTTAGCAGGTATAATTTAGTTTAGTCTCTTTTCTATCTCCTAAGTTTTCTCAATTATTTTCAAAAGAGGTTTTTTTACAACATACTTTATACCTCTTCTTGGTTCTTTTCTACACACTACATATTTAATATAATACAGCTCCACCAAAGTAAAAGGCATTTTCAGCCAGCCTAGCCCAAGCAGTCATTCCCAGTTAAGATATTAAAGGTGGAGAACAGTATCTCCAGCCAAGAGAACTAAGACAACAATGAACACACAGAAGTGTCCTCTCTTTATTCAAATAGACAACGATGGCAGCAGAATACAGGCTGAGCCCACCTGCACCAGTGTGCTGGTTTGGGCTGCAGTACAGTTAATTTCCTTCACAGTGGCTGGTACGGGGCTGTGTTTTGGGTTTGTGCTGAACACAGAGACGATAATACAGAGATGTGCTCGTTATTGCTGAGCAGGGTTTACACAGAGCCAAGGCCTTTTCAGCTCTTCGTACTTCCATGCTGGTGAAGGGGCTGGGGGTACATGGAAGACTGGGAGGAGACACAGCCAGGACAGGTGACACAACCTGACCAAAGGGATATTCCAGATCATATGACATTATGCCCTGTATATAAACTGGGGGGAAGGCGGAGGAAGGGAGGGATATTTGGAGTGACGGCACTTGCCTTTCCAAGTCATCATTACAAGCAATGGGTCCCTGCACTCCTATGGATGGCTGAACACCCATGGGAAGCGATGAATTCATTCCTTGTTTTACTTTGCTTGCATGTGCAGTTCTGCTTTCCCCACTAAACTGTTTTGATCTCAAAGTAGGAATTTTGTGGCTCTTACCCTTCTGACTCTCTCCCCGATCCTGCTGTGGGGGAGCGAGTGAGCAGCTGTGTGGGGCTTGGCTGCTGGCTGGGGTTAAACCACAACAACCAGACAGACTGCAATCCTACCCACACAGCTTGCTGTGCCTGCAATGAGCATTTCTAATGGTCAGTGGAGTGTGCCAGTATTTTTACACAAAAGCACTACCAGTATAAACATGGCCTAACTTGTGAACTTAACAATCAACTCAAATGCACAGCCACTCCACTAACAGAAGACATAAGATAACTTGTCTTTGCAAGATGCTGATTAAACACCTACTGTCACAGGTGCTAGCAACAAGTTGGGAAAGCAAGACATTCAGTAAATTAGGAATGCAGTCTCGGCCCATCTCATTTACAGGCTGCTTACTTTCCAAAAGTGTCAATTTTTTATTTCAATCAAAACAAAACCAGGAATTATGCTGTAAACATTCCGCTTGTTTCCAAACTGACATTCCCCCTCCTGACACTCATACATGCTATACTGAAAATGACTGTACATTTTGGATAATTGCAATGTTTAGATATCACACTGTTAGACCTGCAAAAGGCCTACTGTATTTCAGCCTGTTTTTGAAAAGGCACAAATGTCAAAAAAAAAATAAAATCAAAGAAAAAGAGCAAATCTGACAGCCAGGCCTGCCTAAGTATTTAACAGACAGATCAAACCTTGGCAGCAAAATGAAAGACTAGGATCTTTAACCTTGTACTGTGCCCTCTTATTACCTGCAAGCATCTAGCCTGCTACTATTTAGATACAGTCCTCCCACCACTTCACACTCCTACAGCTGGAATTCAGGTATCACACTGTGCAGTTAACCTGAGAACCATAACACTTTCAGTATTGCTGCACATAAAGAGAAGATCCAGGCGTGAAAGGGTTCTTGCCATCAGCAACGAAAACACAAGGGTTGAGTCACCCAGAATAAGCTCATCAAAACCTTCACTTCATACCTAACATATTTTATTAGGCTTTTCTGGTTATTGACACAGGTATGAAAATGCTATGTCTAAAACCATATAACAAAAGAAGCTGTCATTTGTGCTTTTCAAACGGGTATCACAAGATTTACAGCCATCCCTGCATCAACAGATGAAATTTAACCCTGCACCACACAAACCAGGGACAGCCGTATCCTTCCAAACGCCACACGCAACACCCCCGGCAATCGAGCCAGACCCAAAAGAGGCGCACAGCCATCAAGGTCAAGGCAGGACGGCCCTGGCAGCCCAACGCCGAGCTCGTTCCCAGGCGGGAAGAAGTCCCTCGAGGAAGCCCCTCCGGGAAGGGCGAAGCCAGGCCCCGGTGTCGGGGTGGCGGCGCGGGGGAGTCTCCGCAGCCCGAAACCCAGCTGGGGACTCTTGGCCCTGCGAGGACACAGAGCCGGGGGCGGGATCGGACAGGTGCCACAGGTTAATTGATGCAGCGCCATTAACAAGCTATAACCGCTCTCCCCCGGCTCCCCGGCACCTGCCCCTCGCGCACAGCCCGGCACGGCCCGGCCCCCGCCCGCCTCGGCGGCGCCT
>WEIV01017450.1:5772-30243 GCA_013390005.1 Calyptomena viridis
CGGTTTTGAGTCATTAAATATAAATTAAATTAAATATAAAACCCAACCAACTGCCTAACTTGGTGTTAGTGCAACAGCAGTAAAAAGAACAGTTTGCATGAAAATGTTAGGCTGATGTGCTACAGAAGAGCTTTCAATACAACAAGGTTGTAAAGACTTGTAATATTCAAGGAAAACAAAAATCGCTGAGCAACAGGTGAAACTCCACTTTGAAAAATGAATTTATGGTCACATAATTAGTTCTGTGATCAGTGAAGATCTAGGTAGCACGATGCTTTTATTTGTTGTATGACCTTACACAAATGCTGATATCACAAGCCTCTTAGTGGGCTGCAGTTTTAAGAAAATGGTGCACAGACAAAGCCATCAGTCCTGTGTAGAAGACAAAAGACAACATCCATATAGGTGGTAATAAAGGCTTCCCATTACCTGTCTGATGGTGAGTCTGCAGTTCCTCCAGCTTTCTTACAAAGGAAGCCATGAAAATTAAATATTAAATGTTAAATCATGTTCTGAACACAGCATATGATGTCTGCATCAGTAGCTCCTGAGATCAACTTTTCATCAGGTGCAGACATTTTAAACAAATCTATTTCCCTCAAAGCTGTAAAGATTGTAGTTAGAATCAAATTAAGTTAGAAGTTCTTTAAAGAGAAGAAAAACCTATATGCCCTATTGAGAATCACAAATGCAACATTTAAATGTTTTGTTAAGAATGAAAAGCAACAAGAAGCAATCTCTTTAGTTTACAGCTGCCACAACAGATAGATACAGAGCTGACAGTAAGTCTGAACAGACCTGGTTAAATGCTGGCTTCTGAAGCATTCCTTTCAGGAGTTTCACTATTTTTTCCCCTACAAATTATTAAAAAAAACATGTTATTCTCAACCATCTTGCTTATGCAACTGGATTGATAATTCTAAAGTATGTACAGGTCTCTTGTGATATCTGGAAAAGAATATTTTCAGGTTTTGTCTGCAATGTTAGTCCTTGCCATTTCTGTTAGGTTCAATGTATAGCTATACTGTGCTGCTTGTTTCTGCAGGTTATTCTGAAAACTTTAAATATATAAAGGGGTTCCATAACATAAAAGTTGAAGTCATGGTGGAAGACGCTTTTGTGGCTATTAAAAGTCAAAGTCCCAAATTTAATTTTTGCCCAGGAAGCCACTTATATGGCTGATTGCTATGAAGGTTGGAGCAGCTACTAAAAGAAAACCATTCTATCTTTGCCTGTATTTTACATACTCCTTAGTGACTTTTTAGCAACTGATTGATTGATTTTAGAGATGATATATGGAGAAATGGTGTATAAGGAAAAGTCACCATGCTGTAATAAAAGGAGGCAAATCTTTCCTTGTGCCCTTCTTGGTTCTCTTGCATATTTGCAGCCCCGCTTGTGCCTCTGAGATGTAATTTGCCATGAGAATAAACATTTTGCTGAAATTGTCATTTAAAATCAGTAACAGGTAACTGTAGCCCAGAGGGCCTTAAAAGGTCTCCTGGGATTTGTTTCTTTCCATAACTCAGTACATAAACCCTGGATTTTAGGCATTATGTAATGAAACCACATGATTTGAAGAATCAGACTTCTACTGGTTTATATCCCTCATTATATCCCTCCATTCAGGACACACAGCCTGAGGGCAAAGCTGTGGCTTGAACTTCCATTCTGCATCAGGCACATTCAGTGAACAGGGATGTCTTTTTATCTTCACCAGGTGTCCTTTACTTAATAGTTCACAGCTCTACCACAGGGAACTTTCATTGCATTCTTAAGAAGAAAAATAATTTAGAATGTCATAACAGAGCTGGTAGAAATTCAGGTGGAGAAAGTACTGTAGTGTTCAAAACACTCAGAACATCCAGAGGTTTCTGCTGAGCTGTGTTAGTATGTGGTTCAGTATCAGTGATTCCAGATTGACCACCTTCTATTTATTTTTTTACTGTGCTTTTTATTTATCATTATTATAACTATTATTACAGTCAGATTGTCTATAGGCAGGATGTTGTTTTGCCAACATGTATAGCTTTAGAAGTTCCAACAGGTTTGATTTTTTTTTTTTCCCCCGCTAAGCTTGGATGCCAGAAATCCCAAGTGCATCCAAGACTTCCTGGAATTCTGAAGAAATTATAATGGGTTCCCTTATTGTCTTATATTTACAAAAATAGCTTCTTTTTCAACTAACTGAAATTCTCTTTCATTAGTGTTCTCATTATTGTGGTAAAAATATGAAAAATCATTCTCATGAGGAACTATCTGTCACTTTGCAGATTTTCATCATCTCTTACATGCATAATCTTTAAAATTTGGTGTCTGCGAAAGTTGTTGATATAATTTTATGTTCTGAGGAAGCTTTTGGAATATGTGGTGACTACTTTCAGCAATTTGAAACCTTGTGTTAAAAAGGAGGGGCTAAAAGATAGTTTATAAAAAGATTAAAAAAAGTTCATGGCAAGTTTTCGGTGCTGATATGGAAAATCGAGTATTTTTGCTATACATGTGGCATTTGACAATTTTTGGCTTGCTAAGTAACATGTTAATCCTCTTTAATAAGAATGAAGACTACACATTTGACTATTCGTTTTGTCCTGACTAGGAACCTTGCAGTACATGGCTCCAGAAATCATCGATAAAGGACCGCGAGGATACGGTGCACCAGCTGATATCTGGTCACTGGGCTGTACCATTATTGAAATGGCAACAGGCAAACCTCCTTTTCACGAACTAGGGGAGCCTCAAGCTGCAATGTTTAAAGTAAATACAGCTTTTTTGCTTTAGAGTTTATGAATTTCAAATACTAACTGATTTTTATAATATTAATTGGTAGTAACACTTTGTTACATGGGTTGTTTTCCACAGAGCCATAGTCTGGCTGGTGTTTTTAAGTTTCACTGAATGATTCTTCTCTCCTCTAAGTTGTATTACTCTAGGGGTGATCAGTTATTTTTGTGCTGGAAATAGGTCATGACTCAGAGTAGCAATCTGAAAAATGATTGAAGACTCGTGAAACTAATATTCTCTACTGTCTTACTTGTGTCATCTCCCACTCTTGGTTTATGATTTCCTGGTTGTAACCAGTCTCTCCAATAATGACAAACAAGTTATTTCTTTAAGTCTTTTTTTGTAAGCTTCCTTCCCAGAGTATCTACTTGCCTTGTCTTTCAAAGGCCCAGTCTCTGCAAGGTGTCAGGAAGAGATGATGGAAGAGGGCAGGGCCATCTTTAGCAGTAGGTACAGTAATCTGAGCTGCAGTTCAGCATGACAGTAATGCCATACATCATTGTAGGCCTGTGAGTTGTCCCATGCACCACAGCTAAAAGGTAAAGAAATGATTATGGGTTCTGATGTTGTTATTTCAGTGGTATAATATGTCACCTTGGTACTGTCAACTTGTGACATACAAAAGAAGCTGCCTGGATGAACATGATTTGGCTCACTAAAGCTTTCTGAGGGAGCCATGGAAAGAGTCTTTTTTCCACATCACTGTGTCAGGTACAATTCTGCTGGCAGATGCCATTTCATGTTATGTACCTGGCATGTAGTTGAACTGTTCAGTGACTTACACGTCTTATTTTTCAGCACAGTTTATTGAACTGTCAGGAAGTTCTGGTTCAGTTCTGGGGACTTGATGAGCTCTGTGCAGGTTCACGATATGAGCTCTGGCAGGGTCATGCCTGTCCCTGCCTACTGCTGATAAGCACTTCCAGGCTACGGAGCTGTGTTCTGAAGTCTCAGAGATGGTATTTTTTAAAATACATTTCTTGCCTTTTTTTCTTTGAGGAGGTGGCAAACTTTTTAGCATTCTTATTGCAGACTGTGTTAATGTGCTACAGTCACACATTTGTTTTTGTTTGCTGTTTCTTGGCTCTTCTGAGACCTGTGTCATGCTAGGCACCATAAATTACAAACCATATTTTCTTGTTCTGTGTAATAAAAGTATGCAAGTTGGAGGCTAGGTCTGAAGCCAAGAATGAAGCAGGCTGGCTGGGCAAGCTTGTAAAAAGAACAGAAGTGTGAAAAATTTGGGATATCAAACCTTTGAGGTCCCCACCTCCACATGTGCAGGCTCTGTTGTGCATAGGACAGGTGAGGAGGAGGAAGGTTTAGGTCTGCTGTGCAGTCACTATAGAAATTGCAAACGACCAAAGAGTTGGACAGAGTAGAGGAAAATGGACTAAAGTGAACCAAGAACTGTAAATAGTTGGTGGCTGGGTGTGCACTATGTGGTATTTAATCTATGAGCATAGAACATGTGCATCCGTGTCTGTGTGAAAGGAGTGCAGACAAACGACATTCCAAGAGAGACAAACTAAAGTTACCTCAGAATTTCTTTATGCTTGTCACAAAACTTCCCCTTGAGCCACAGAGATTAAGATCAGAGACAAGCTTTCAAGTTTCCTGGTCCTGGTTTGGACTTTCCTAGGTTTTTGTTTAGTGCATAAGGGTATAACCAGAGTGGCTAGCAGTGTGTGACACTGCCCCAGCTGAAGCTGTTTGTCCCTGGAGTGCAAATGAAATAGTGGGCTGGCTATGAGAGACAGACCTGTCAAAAGCAGTTATCAGAGCACAGCAAACTGGTGGATTTCTTCTCTCTGTGCTCCAAAGCCAAAATCTTGCTGGGCTGATGTTTTTCAAGTAGTGAAACTGTATCTGCCCTGTTTATAAAGCACTGTCCAAAATGCTCATGTTGTTTTACAAATAAGATAAAGATGCTCCATTAGACCAGGCAAATGTATAGGTATGATATCCTGCCAACAGGATGGAACATCTATTTATTTATTTATTCGGTTTCTTTATTCAATACATCAATTTAATTGTAGAGGTTATCAAGTTGTGTATATTAAAAATGTTACATTCAGGAATACAGAGTCTTGAATGTGCTCAGAGTCATGGTTCAGAAGGCCTTAATGCACTATTAGCATTTTATTTCTGCACTGTCATTGAAACAGAAGAACGACTGCTCAGCATTTTTTGCTTCAGGTTGCATTGAAGCTGAACCACTGTTGTGAGTGCCTAGTGGTGCCACAGTGTGTTAATGCAGCAGTATAATGAGATTATTTGAAAGCAGCTGGCAGTTGTTTAACTGCTGGGCTACTGTCTCCCTTGTGGCCACAATCTTTCTGCTTGTTCTCTAGAATGTGTTTTGTGTGAAGATGCTGAGACTACAAGCCATAATCTCACCAGATGTGCCATACAATGAACGTGGGTTATACAACCTGTAGAAGCACATTTTTCATGAGTTACAGAAAGAGTCTTAAAAGATACTCTTTTAATGACTTAAAGAAGTCATTACTTAAAGAAAGGTTTAACAAGGGCCTTTGTAAAACTTTGGACATCATGTGATTTTCAATTAAATAACACTGAAAGACTAGGGAAGACATCTGGCCCAAGTGTGGGGGTGGTGACAAGGTCTGGCAAGGTCACTGTGTGTATTTGTACAAGGAAATTTGGCAGTGGTAGGAGCAGAACAGGTGCAGCCCCAGGCAGTCGGTGCTAGAGGAGGAAATGATTCCTCCTGGGCATGAATGTGCTAGAGGAGGCAGCAGCTGAGAGACACTGTACTGGGCAGGGGTGATGGGAAGCCTGTGCCATAGCTGGAGGGATCTGTGGCTGGTAAGAGAGTAGTATTTTGAAGCAGTTGGTGTAGATAATACCCAGATCCCAAGATTGCTTGAAAGCAGATGGTTAGATACATCCATACCTTGACATTCATGTAATATCACATGGATATTCACACCATGTTTGCAATGAAGTAAAACAGGATTAGAACCTTGTCATCACTTCACTGCTCTATGTGGGTACCTTGGTCATTCCTTTTCCATAGGAGCCAGGAAAAGTGTGAGAGATCATATTAGAAGAAAGCTTTGGCCCATGGTCTCCTCGCAGTTGTTTAGGAAAAATAATTTCTACTTGTGTTTTACTTGCAGGTTGGGATGTTTAAGATTCATCCTGAAATTCCAGAATCAGTGTCTGCTGAAACCAGGGTCTTTATTTTGCTCTGTTTTGAACCTGATCCTAATAAACGTGTTACAGCATCCGATTTGCTCAGAGATTCCTTCCTGAAGCAAGTAAACAAGGGCAAGAAAAGCAGAATTGCATTCAAGCCTTCAGGTAAGGAATTATCAGCCAAATCTAAGTCAACCTCATCATTAAGTGTTATATAAAAGACTGGAATCATTAAGCACTCTCTTTTACAAAAGGCATTGCTTGACCTAGGAAAGCAGCAGGAACTCAGCTGTTAAAAGTGCCTGTGATTTGTAATTACACATATGTAAATTTAATAATGACAAGAAAATATGGTGCCTTGCTTATTTTGTGTTTTGCTTGCTGAAACCTCTCAAGGCCATTTTTTCCTCTCCCCAGAAATAAATGCCTCTTTTGTAGTAAATTAAAATTAGAAAAGTGACATTTGGTGAAGACTTGCAAAAGCATCTCTACATTTTAGTTTCACAAATGCTTCAGCAGTCTGAGTTTTATAGAGTAGGTGTTTGGCAGCTGAAAATGTGGGTCTTTTGGTGTTTTGAGTCAGCATTTTCAAACTTGATACATAACTTGGAAATTTGGCACAAAGTTGCTGAAGTAGCTGTCTAGCAAGTTGTTTTATCTGCTAAGCATGTTTCTTCTCCCCTCCACCCCAAATATATCAGCCACTTTCTCAGTGATAAGATAATGAACCATAGTATAGACCTGCCAAATAAATCATTGGCATTTGAAAGAACTGGCCATTTAAAAACAGGCTTTCCCCTGTCTGCACATACACACACACACTCTTGCAGTGCAAATTGAATTGCTTCCCTTTTTGAGCTTTTTCCCCCTCAACAAGGAGCTTTTGCAAGAATGGAATTCTAAGGGGAAAAACTAGCAAGGAATTTATAACATCTAGCTGAATTGGTTTCAGCAAGGAAATGGGCATCTCTTGACCTGAGGGACACTCAGAACTCCATCCCTGCAGTCACCTTGGGGTAACAGGAGAGCTCCCACTGCTCAGCCAGGATGGTGGCACTCAGGAGCTGTTGGCAGGCTGTACCCTCCTGCCCCACTGCAACCATCTTCTCTTGTGGCCTCTCAGCTCTTGCTTGAGGATGTTTTCCTGGAAATATTGCATGGCCTTAGAAAGCTTGCCTTATTAGCTGCCCTAGGAGCAACAGGCTTTTTGTCAAGTATCAGGGGAGGTGCAGCTGTCCTTTGCACCCGCTCCCTCCTTCTGCCTTCCTCCTTTCTTCTCCTGGTTATTGATGAGGTTATGGAGCTCCTTCAGATGGCCTGAGGATCTCAGGCTGCAGGGTGAAGCACTGAGTGCTGGCCATGGACAGGAGCAGAGTGGGCAAATGCTGTGAAAACTTTTTATTGGGTGAGGAGAGGGAAAGGCAACATGACTGCAGATGAGTGTGTGCTTCACCATGCCGGAGCTGGGGAGAGCTGAGCTGGCTGCTGGAGCCATCTCAGCAGGTCCTGGCCCAGCAGTTACCATAGTCTCAGCTGCAGCAGTTCACTGTCTCCTCCCTCTCCTGTTTCCCTCACTGCCAATTTCTTCAGCTTTTTCCCCATCTTTCCATCCAGTCCCTATCCAGCCCAGAGCAAATCTCAGCCTTTACTCTTGGGACAGCAACTCTGTTTTCTGTACTACTGAAATGCCTTGAACTGGGTCTCACAAGGTGACATATATTGTTTCATTACTGTGACTGTTTGACCTCAGCCATCTGAACATCAGTCATGTGCCATGGAGTCTGTCAGAGCTTCCTGAACAACTTTTAACTTTTAGCTCTCTTCCTCCTCAACCTCCACATAATTTGTAGTGACAAACATCAAAAACTTTCATGGTATTTCAGCTCCATGGATGTGTGCACCCTGAGCTGATAGAACTTCCTTACTTTTCCTACCTGCAAAGTGGCAATCAGGATTACAGCAAGCTCACAATATCTGGCTCTTTTTATTTCTTCTTACTTTGGGACAAGAAATTTCCTTCTGGCTAGTGCTGAGACCCCTTACTGAGAGCAGAGGGACATGTGAGTGGGACAGATATCTCAGGTGTGGAGAGGGCAATTATATGCCCATTAACACAGTCAGCCAGAGGTGAGAAGGGCTGGTCCTGCTCTCTGCTTAGAGAGAGAGCTGTGGTGGAGCAGCCGATGAACCTTTTGGTTCGATTCAGGCTCTTGTACCACTTCGTGAGACCAGCACCAAGGAGGACTGTGTATATGTGTGTGTGTGAGAGAGAGGGTAACAAAAGGGCATTTCATGTGAGTATCTCTGCTGTCTTTGGGCTTAGCAGTTAGCTTGTTCATATCTTTTACTGCTTATGCATCTGATTTTGAGTTGTATTGCTGCTTTTTATCAACCTCTCAGCCATTTTGAAAAACGAGGTCTTGATGTCAGTGCAGATGATGACAGCTGTTTTAAGCATGTTGCCCTTTTTGGCCTAGTTCTGTTACACATTTTATAATCTCTATTCATAGATTATAATCGTAACGCATCCCTCCCACTGCCAATCCATGGAGAACAGGCTGGCAGCAGCAGCAGTGAGCATGGCTCTGTATCGCCAGATTCGGATGTACAGCACGACATGTTTTTTGAAAGGCCAAAGAGATCTATTTCAGAGATTCAAACAAAGCATCCCATTTCCCATTTACTAAGGTAAAGCATTTGCTTGTTGCTTGACACCCTTGAGGGATTGTGTGGATTTAATTCATGTTATATTTTATCTGAGGGCAACTTTTTCACATAATGGCTAGATAAGCAGGTGTGTTAAACAGCAAGTTGCATAGGCAGGTTACCAGTTGATGTAAATATTGTCAATATTTAATAGTAAACAATGATTCTTGTCCTTTAAGTTTTCCATGTTCCTTTATCAACCAAGTGGATATAGATTCAAGAGTTAACTAAAGAGTTGACTCGTGAAAATAATGTGGGAAAGGGGAAAGAGAAATACAATTCTGCTGCTTCCAAAGTGCAGTACTTTCAAATGTTTATGTTACAATATGGGTCCAGAAAAACTGAACAGTTTCCACTTCCCTCCCCAAAGCTGAACCAGTGCTGACTGACATTAATGCCAGCTTCTTATCAGGGTGAAGTCAGCCATATGCTCTTGGGTTCAGTGGGTTTTGAGCCAGCAGAGGATCTGAGCCATCTTCTGTCTCACAATTAGTGTTTAACAGTCTGATCAGTCTGCTGCTGTAGTTTTAACCCACGTTTTAACCTCGGAAGTATCCCTACTCCTTTCTGACAGTACTGCTGTGTTGCTAATGCTGAGGTCTCTCTTGTGCTGTGGCCCGTGGCTGACACAGTGTGCCTGACGAGGGCTCAGCCTCAGAGGACAGGAGTGCCTCTCCTTCAGTGGAGGATAAGGATTCGGGACTGTTTCTGCTGCGGAAGGACAGTGAACGCCGAGCAATCCTGTATAAAATCCTTAAGGAAGAACAGGATCAAGTTGCTTCCAATTTGCAGGAGTGCATTGCACAGGTAATTCCACTTCAGCTCTCTTTTTCTCACGTCAAAAGGAAAATAATAAGCCAGATAGTATTATTCCTTTTCAGAAAACTAATAAATGAAGGTGCTTAGATTGTTCCTTCTGAATGTCTTTAATCTCTGAGACCTGTAACTGTGTGAGTTATTTGCTGTTGTCTGAATGGATAGCAACCAACACCTTTGGCTGCTGATGGGCTCCTGGTTTTATCTGAGGAAGGAGTTTGGGCATTTGATATGGGACTAGGGTGGCTGAGGTTGGTGGGTTGGATGGTTTTGATCTTGTGATTTCTTTTGGCTTTTAAGGACATGGAAGTAGAACATCACATAGTAATAGGTATGTTTTGTTTTAAAGATTGAGAACTGATTAATAATTTTTAATTCAAAGCATATGTAAATTAGGTGCCAAGATCATAGAACATGAATCTTCAGCTGTGAGGGCTATGGACTGCAAATTGTAGAATGAACACTTGTGAATCATTGTGTCAGTTTAAACCTTTTTCTGAACTTTGGATAAATGCATATATAAACATACTTTTTTTGCCTAGGGAAATCAAATGTCTGCATAATTACATACAAGTCCAGATTCAGCTTATTGAAAGAATAGCATCTAAAAAATGGGGTCTCTTAGAGACTCACTCTACTGTTCTTGTGGAGGAGAGATGCCCTCTGCAGTACATTGCAGAAATGTGTAGATATAATCTGGAACCTCTTCCCTTTGTGACAGCCACAGTAGCAGTAGACTTAATTTACTTCTTTGGGAAATAGAAATTACTCTAAAAAATTTTTCATTAGGAAGAGGTAAAAAACTAGAGACTGCAGAAACAGAAGTTCTGTGATTTCTGTATATCAATGTGAAATGTACACAAGCAAAACTATATAACTCTAAAAATAGTAATGCTACTAATTAGATATTTAATGATTCTGGGATTTGCTTGATATATATTTGTTATCTTCTCTCCAGAGCTCTGAAGAACTGCAGCTTTCAGTGGTCCACATCAAGCAGATTATTGGGATTTTAAGGGACTTCATACACTCTCCTGAGCAGAGAGTGATGGCTTCTACCATATCAAAGCTGAAAATGGATTTGGACTTTGACAGCACTTCCATCAATCAGATTCATCTGGTTCTGTTTGGATTCCAGGACGCGGTGAGTTCCTTTCCTACTGCAGGGATAGAGGAATTTTTCAAAGAATCACAGAATGGTTTAGTTTGGAAGAAATCTTAAAGATAATCTATTTCCAGCCCACCTGCCATGGGCAGGGACACCTTCTACTACATCGGGTTGCTCCTGGACAGAGCTCACCCCAGGGGTTGGCAGCTTCTCCACTCTTCCTCACTCCTCTTCCTTCTACTGTAGAAGGGTTTGAATGTCAAGAGTCTGGTTTGAAAGCTGTAGCCTAAAACTGTCAAATCTGTTTTTTAGATTTAGAAAGGTGGGAGAGTTTTAGTGCTGTATGTAGTAGTTACCTTATAAAGCTTACTATGACTATTGAAAAACAAGATTCTCTTTCCTAAGGTGTGAGCAAATGTTTGCTGCTACTTTTACAGGTGAACAAAGTATTAAGAAATCACTTAATAAGACCCCACTGGATGTTTGCAATGGACAACATAATCCGCCGTGCAGTCCAAGCAGCAGTCACTATTCTTATTCCAGGTAAATCAAAGCAGCTGAAAAAATCTTTTTTTTTTTTTTTTTTTTTTTTTTTTTTAATACAAAAAAGGGTGTTANAGGGGTTTTGCATATCAAAGAGTTACAGCAAACTTAACAGCTCAGATGTTTAATCTCTCAGTTTGCCATTAACTGTATCCCATGTGCCACTCATCAAAGGCACGGGGGCAGAATGTTGCAGGGAAAGAAGTGTTGATCCGGAGGATTAATGCAATACTTGCTCTACAAAAGCACATAATGAGGAGATAACCAGTGGTTCTGCACCCCCAGTTTGGTCCAACCATGGCCAAAAAAGGTGAATTAAATTCAGTACAAGCTGGAGACTTTCTAGTAAGAAAGAAGATTATTCTCTACCACATGTTAATGACATCCAGAGTGGATAACACTGCACAGGTCTGGTTATGTTTTCTGAGAAATTATACTGAGCTGTGGAGGGAGTGCATTAATATGAGGAGGAGGATGATTCTGCCCCACAGATGGACAGTAGGAAAAATCACCAGGAGGAGGAGGAGTATAAATGACTAAGAACTGTCTAGGAATAAGTTAAGTTGGAAATTTGCAAATAGTTTTGTAACTGCCTGAAGTGCTGTGCACCTCTTCCAGTATAAGAATGTTCTGAGAGCACTTAGTGAGGTGAGCCTTTTCAGTCCAAAGTTGCCATGGCTTTTAAAGCCAAATTGGCCAATTATTTCAGGACTTCATTTGTACCAGAAAAATGGCAGCTATTCTTTGATAATAAAGGTGGCCACCTGCAGCAAGTTTTGAGAACTGGGGTTAGAAATGCTTCCTGGAGGCGAAGGTGGCTTTGTAAACTCTTTGGTCCAGGGCATTAGGGAAAAACAACTTTTTTGTATTATTATTTAAGAAAAGAGCAAGCTTTCAGGAGTTTCTCATTAGCATATTTTATTAACTGTCTTATTATTCATCTCATGATGTTTGTACGCTCTACAACTGTGAATTACAACTACCTATCTCTACTGGTATACCTCTACTGCAATACCTCTGAAAACAGACTTGTCCAAAAAAATCTTACTCCCTTTCCTTTTACCAGAGCTTCGCACTCACTTCGAGCCAGCATCAGAAACTGAAGGTGGGGACAAGGACAACGATGAAGTGGAGGACAGTTTCCAGCCCTCTGAACAAAACGGGGCTGAGGATCCTGCCATCACTTCAGGAGTCAGCACCCTTAGTTCTGTGGTGTCACAGGAGGCTCAGCAGCAGCTCAGCCAGGAGCTGGGCAGACTTAAACATGAGACCTTAAGGTAACCCTCCTGTAAAGACTGTGGGTGTATTTCCAGGCAGCCTGTGAAAAGCTCCCAGACACTGCTTTTTACATGGACATGTACATACTTAACCTAAGTACTGCTCACCTATTGCCTCCTGATAAAGCAGACCTTGCAGGAACACAAAATGGATTTGGAATACCCTGGCAGTACCAGTATGACAGCTCAGCACCTTTCAGGACAATTTTCATTTCTGTGCACTTAAATTTTTTAATTGCAGAATGTTGCATTGGACTTTTACTGTAAAGTAATTAGGTTTGTGCAACTGTGCCAGTTTCCTTCCTACTTCCTTGGATGCCACCTGACTCGGTGTCAGTGCCTCAAGGTTGTTCCTGCAAGGAAAGGCCACAGCAGCTCTGTCCTGGCTCAGGGGACAGGTTGCCCACTAATGAGCACAAGCAGAGCTCAGCTCTGTTTCTCATGGGTTACATGTGTAGGCTGCTGCCAGTGTGCCAACAGCTGAAGGTCCCATTCTTCTTTATGGATGTGATGTAAATCCATGATCAGAGTCCCTGGTAAAACATCTGTGTTACCCTGTTCAGTAGTAAATTGCAATATAAAGACAGCAGCTCTGCCAAGGAGGCTTCAAAACAGTAGCAACAGAATTTGCAAGTTATTTATTAACTTCTGCAGTTGAAAGCCTTGTAAGTGTCACCCCTAAGTGAGTCTCAGAACATCGAAGTGGAATCTGTGAGCCGTACACGATGTTACTTAGAACATCTGTCTCCAGTGTCTCTGTCCTGTGGTGGTCATTAAAAATGGGAAATATTTTTTTCAGCTAGACTTAATCTCAGTGTGGTTGTGTTTGATCTCTCATACATTACAGGCTTCTGGAAAACCTTGTCCAGAAGGAGAAGGATTATCAAACCCTTTTAAGACAGTCTTTGGAGCAGAAGACTCAGGAATTACAATTGCTGCAATTAAAACTTAAACCCAAAGGTATGAGGAGATACTGCATCCTTTGACAGTTGCACACAAATATATGGGATATTTGTTTGTTGAAAGGATGAAAAACCATATAGTTCAAGCTTCAATAAACTGAAAACTACCACTTCTGCTGTAGTTTTGAGGTGTATTAACCTTTGTTTGTTTTCTGTTAAAGATTCCAAATGGTCTGCAGGAACTTTCAGAAACAATGCAGACCCTGAGCTTGTGAACTGGCTGAAACAACAAGGAGCAGATTTGGATGCCATTAAGAGGGTAAAAAAAAATAAACCCTCACCTTTTAAAAAAGGTCAGTGTAGTTGTAATTACCAGTTTGGTTTCAAAGAAGGTGTATTAATTGATGAATAAATTTGCCTTTTAGTTTGCTGAAGAAGATTATACACTAAGTGCTGTCCTTAATGATATCACCAAAGATGATCTGCAGTATCTTCAACTGCGGTAAGGAAGTACTTGTTAGTTCATTGTTAAGAGCTTAATTAACATACTTTGTAAAACCCCTTTATAAAGTTCAGTTACTCAAACAGGCCACTGGTAGTTCAAAGGCAATTTCTATCCATTGCATCTGAGATTTTCTGTTAGGGTTTTTCACACCTCAACTGACACAATTGCACTGAGGGTGCTTCAAGGCATCTGAGTTCTGGCATTTGTCAAGGTTGGGAGCTATTTCTGCACCACATGGAAAATAGGCATAAGAAATTTTTTTCCTACCCATTGATTCAAGTCCTTTCATCATCATTATGTTAAATCCCTGGCTAACCTGGAAGTTTTAGCTATAACTGTAAAATAAGTGTAGTGTTTGCTGTGTACTGTCAGAACTGGTCTAGCTTTAGGATTTCTGGGTTTTACTTGTTGCTCACTGTAAAGCACAAGGGAGTTTTCCCCAGCTGTACTCTGTTTTCCCTCATACAGGGGTGGTGTTCGGTGCAGAATCTGGAACGCAGTATTAAAACACCGACAAACATCTGGTAAGACCTCAGTGCAGGCAGCTAATGCTTTGGAAGAACATGGAATGGGAATGAGCAAATGAAATACATTCCCAACGCTTAAAATTATTAGATGTATATATTTATATGTACAGTGGCCTTGCAGGTTTTGCACAGTTGTGTAGCTTGTTCGACCATCAGTGTAATCCACAGTGAATAGTAACAGCTTTTAAGTTGGTGTCAATGCACTTATTTATGACAGAGTAATGCATACAATGCCTGTCAATGTAATAGAAAGCATTAGCTGAGGAAAAAACCCAACTTTCTGCAAACCAGGTACCACACACCTAAATTGGCTTCAGCATTGTGAAAACTGTGAACTTGAAAGTGTGTTACAGTTCTGCTAGCTGATGGTTTCAGCAGGGAGTAGGATATGCTACAGCATATGTCACCTCTTTGCAGATGAATTTATAGAGCTTTTTGTATTAAAGCTTCTACTAAGAAAAAGCCTGGTGTGATGTTTTCAATTAATGACTTTTCTGCGAAAAACCAAAGCAGATAAATGGCATTTTCCGGGAATGCAGTTTATGAAGAAACAGAGCAAACAGACCATTAGATAAAGGTTGTTAATGTTTAATTTCTTTTTTTACACTGTACATAACACATACAGCAATCCAAAGAAAGTCAGAAAAGCAAATATATAGCATTTTAAATAAACCACTGCTTTCTCTTAACTTAGCTTCTTCTGAAACATTAAGCATGTTTGAGAAAATCCATACTCAGATGGATTTCCTTACGTATTTCCTCTTTTGAAAGAGCTTTTAAATAACCTTAAGGGTTGTTTCTGAGTCATTATAGTGGTGTAAATACATTCACTTATTCTTATGAATAAGTTACACCTACAAAAAGGCCTTTAGCCAACAGACTTGTACTTTATCCACTGGTTTGGGCCACGCACTTCAAAGGGTGGCTCATTGAAGTAGATGTGGTGACCTAGTTCTTCCAAAGGAGGCTCTGGGTCAGTGGTAGCAAATTGAGCAGCTTCCTCGATCTCCTTCCTTACTGCCACATCAATTTCCTAAACCAAAAATGGATGCTTATTAGAAGACAGCTCAGGAAAAAAGCATCAGAATTTTTAATTTAAATGTGATGATTAAGTTTTGGCCACAATTAGTTAATGCTGTCTAAAAAGATAAAATTAAAAACCTATAAAAACTCCCTACTAAACTGCAGCATTTTGGGTAGTACCAGTAACTTACTGACAGAGGAACGTGACCCCACCGAGCCTCTACATTTTCCAGTCTGACTCTCTGAAACACTGAATGTGTCAGTGCCATTACTTTTTAAACAGAGTGGACTAAAGCAGTTAGAACATTTTCTTAGAGGATTCCTGACTCCTTCACTGGGATTCTTCACTATTGATAACTAACTTCCCTTTCTGAGACTTACCCCCTTCCTAGGGAGTCCAGAAAGCCTGGGTGAATTTCATTTCTGTCTGTTAGTAAATGACACCCACACCCTTACTGAGCACCCAAAGGCAAAAGGCAAAAAAACAACTTTATTAGGTGGTCTGCAATAAAACTTCACCTTCCCTGATAAAAGTGATGTTAAAGCAAAGGTCAGAGAAGGAGCGATGCACAGTGCCCAGGACGTGCTTTTCAGAGATCATCAGTGTGTGACTGCTCGAGAGCTTTCTTATATAGCAACTAAAAGCCATACCTTCAGTTCTTCAACACTAGAGAGGTTGTTGTTGATCATTCTGTCCTTCAGCAAAGTAATGGGATCACTTTTGCTTCTCACTTCCTGAATTTCTTCTCTGGTACGATAGCTAGGAGCAAGACAGACAAAGACACGAATTTCTTCAGGGGTACCCTTGAACAGAGATGAGGTTCTGGACACAGCTCACTTTTTAGAAAAAGGTGTGTCCAAAGAGTTGTCAGGGATGCAATGGAAATACAGAACATTCATCACTCAAAGGATGGCACAGCAAAAATCTAGAACCCCTTGTAGATCTGTACGTGCCGACTGAGCTGAAGTAGCTCCAGGCTCAGGGAAAGGGGAGCAATCTCAGCCTGAGAATGTTACCGTAAGGGGCCATATATTTACTCCTTCCCATCCCCCCTGAGGAGGGAGCTAGATGAGTTTCAGCATGCTTCCAATTGACTGCAAGTTTCCAACAAAATGCTGGGATACAGCTCTACTTCATGTAAACAAATTCAAATTTGTCAGCTGGTGCAATGCCGACGTATGTCTGTATTTTTAAGAAGTGTTCTGCCTGACCGGACAGCCCAAACTGTTCCTGTAATTTTACCTTACAGGTTTTTCAATACCCTAAAACCCCAGAAAAGCATGCTGCTTTTCAGGCAAAGCTTAACTGGACCATAAAGTCACACTGAGAGCAGCAAAGCTTAACTGGACCATAAAGTCACACTGAGAGCAGAATTCACCAATAGAAAGGACAGAGGCTTAAATGACTCTGTGCTTTTTCTAAAACCAAACCTCTTAATTCTGTAAGTAAAACAAGTATGTTACATGGCCACAGATATCAACTGAGCAATGAGAAGAGTGATCAGTCTGGTCACAGCAATTTCATCAAAACCTTTAAACGCACCTGGACAACTAAATTAAACACTGAATTTAAGAGTTCATCTTTTAAAATGTGACCATCAATACTTACTTGTTTTCAGTGAGTGCCAAGAACGAATGTGACAGTACCTTATTCCAGGGTCACTCATGCTGTGGCCATGGTAACGATATGTCTGTAACTCCATCACAAGAGGACCCTGAAAATGAGAAAATGAGAAAACAAAATATCTGTGTTACCACCATGAGTGACCAACTTGTTATAGCAGCAAGTATTTGCTACAGGTTATTTGCACCAGTGGTCAATTTATTTCATTCCATGGTGGTTTTCTCTCAGTTTGTGTAACTTGAGCACACACAGATTCATTCAGTAAAATGAAACCTAATTCTTTTCAAATGAAAGCATGTATTGATATTGTAAGCATTTATTCTCATGTTCTTACGGAACAGCATTAAACAATTTCCTCCCTTCCAATGTGATTCCACCATTATTCAGAATATTTCAAGTTACCTGTTTGTTTTGCTGTAATACTAACTCACAGAACCTTCATAACTTCATCAAGGATGGAAAATTTTCAATTTTTGGGTGACAGACACTATCACCCACTCACAAAACTTTTACTTCATTTTCCATTTCTTGCAAATTTAGAATGATTGTTACTTTCCTTGATGCTTCCCCTAACTAATCACTTCACAAAGAACAAAACTGCCTGACAGTCATAACACCTTTCACAACAGAATTTTTCTGGGGTAGAAATGGGGGAAAAGATGACAGTATAAATAGTATATATAACATATTGCTTGGTTAATACCAATTCCATGTTAACAAATTTAACAAAATTAGAGAACCACTCAATTGCATATGGGTACAACACAAGTTCAACAGCAACTGGAGAAAATGGGCCAGATGAGGAACTTCTTATATAGCAACAATTTGGCTAAGAATTTCACCTATGGAGAAGGAATAACAATTACAGACTTACTTTTCCAGCTCTACAGTACTCAGCTGCAAACTTTACTGCTTCTCTGACACAGAGAACATCCATGCCATCCACCTGATAAAGAGAAACTACCTGTTAAAGCAACAAAATGCCAGCCTCCAAACTTCCAATTTCAGTAATTCCACAGGTGCAATAGGAATTCAGCTTCAAATACATACATGTAGAAATAAAAGAAATACATATGGACATAATGTGCAGGTGTGTGCACACATCCCCCTGGAAAAAAAAAGCTGTGACTGTACTCACCCTGAGCCCTGGAATGAAGTATCCTCTTTTGTAGTAGTCAGTACTGGCTGCAGCTCTTTCAACTGATGTTCCCATTCCGTACCGATTGTTCTCACAGATAAAAATACAAGGCAACTTCCACAGGGCAGCCATATTGTACGTTTCAAATATCTGACCCTGAAAGAACAAGAGTGAGTTGCACCTACTCAGGGAGCTCAGCCTTCAAGCATTAGGCTCTGCTGAAAATCGTTCAGTTGTAGGGGTCTAACTAGGAGAAATTTTAATACTGAAGCTGATCTGAAACCAGCCACTTGCTGCAGCTTGGAAGGAATAAAAAGCTACACTATATATATATATATCTCTCTATATATATAGATCAGTATCTATATTAAGGTAGCACAAAACCTTTAATTTTAACTGAGATATTTCAGCAACAGTCGCAAAAGACTTGGCACTTGATTAATCTGGCAGGATGATGCTACAGCAAAGTAAAGTTTGACCACAGCGACTGCATCAGCCTTATTACTCTAAGTCAAAGACAGGGAAAACCAAGAACTAAGATCTCCACCTGTGCTTTGTAAGTGGGAAACTGGTACCTATGGTACACTCTAAACCACCAACTGCTTATCTGGCTTAAATGTCTCAGCTTGAAAACATGAAGAGACTGGCTGGAATGTAAGCAGTAAGTGGCTCTGTGAGAATGCTATCCTGTCTTCAGAAACCTAAGTTACACATTTCTCCCTGCTGTCATTCACAGCTCTCCTTACAGCCCAGACACTTGCAAGTGTCACACTTAGGTGAGCTGTGCACAACTGGAAACAGGGTAAAAAGAGTAACTGGAAACTCCTCCTCCCATGACTTGTGTAACATTCACATAATTAACCACTAGCCTCACTCATTTTTTGGATATCTGGAAAGGGATTCTAGATTCCCCAAAAGGGAAGGAGTCGAAAAGCTTTCCCTCCACTCCAGTGACAAGACCCAACTTCAAAAAAAACTGCAAGCACATTTACATTCCTGATATGTAAAAAGCACATAGCAATCAAATTAACTGTTCATCTGAATCACCTCTCTGAAGCCTATACAGTTTTTGAAACACATGCCTACTTAAATGCCTAAGACAACTCAAATATAAGGTGATAGATTTGCAAGATGCCTGGCCGTCTGCATGAAGTTCATCTCAGTGAACAGCACTGCACAACAAAAGCCCTGAGAAAAACTGCAGTGAACTATAGGACTTAGGGTGTACATTGTCCTCTCCCTCTCCAGGATCTGCCTTTTCAGTACCAGTGGACTCCTTTAATAAAAGAGTAAAGTGTTCTTGTAGCAGAAAGCCCAACACAAGTGTCTTGGTGTAAATTCCAAGGCAGACAGACATTGCCTGGGTTACAGGCAGGGCAACAGGTGCTCTCCCGCTCCTCAGACGAAAGGCAGAGCTCACATTCACAGAAGGAAAATGAATTATCCCCAGGCTCACTGCTCAGAGCCACCCAACACTCCTTTACCTGGTTGGCTGCACCGTCCCCATACAACGCCAGACAGATTTCGTTTTTACCAAAGTATTTACAGGCCAGTGCAATCCCGGCTCCCAGAGGAACCTGTCAGAGTACAGAGCAAACCACAACTTCAGAACTATGTTTAAAGGAGCTGAAGATAAGCAGCTTGTGAGCTGTAAGCAGACATTTATGCTGTTGGAGACCTGCTCAACAAACAGGTTGTTACCCACCCGCTTCCATTTGTTCCAGTGGGTATTACAACCAAAACACAAACATGATCTGTATTCTCACTTTGCTTCGTTTTTGCTACAGTTTACAAAACAGGGAACAAAACAGAATAAGACACTAACAGGTTTAACAGCCCCACACCAATGGTATCTGCCTACAAGCTCACACCACAGAAACTGAGAGGGAACACTGGCAACAAGACATGAGCCAAATTCAACTTGTACTTTGAAGAAGTCATGTATATACCTGAGCACCAACAATCCCATTGCCACCATAGAAGTTTTTGGTATACATATGCATTGATCCTCCTTTTCCCTTCGCACAGCCTCCTTTTCGACCTGGAACACAAATAACAAGCAATTTATAATATGCAAATTGGAACACCTAATTAAATTCTTAAAGGTAGTAATACTACCACCATATCATTGTCATTAGATCTGCGTGAAGTTAAGACATGATGTCTCCTAAGAGTTGACAGAAAAATCTTAGGAATTTGTGCTTTAGAAGAACCTGTACTTAAATTAATTGGGTTTTTTTATAGTAAAAAGCGTCTCCATCTTAAAACACTGATTTATTTTGCTACATCACTAAACTGCTTTTGAAACCCCTGTATACTTTGTGAATCAACATAACTTTGAATTTGAATACAAAAATCTGACAAGTAGAGCAGCCTGTGAATCCTCGTTTTACTTGGCACCAACCTGTCAGTTCAGCGAGAATTTCTCGCACAGGCACTCCTCGGGTGTAGGTAAAGCCATGAGCTCTGTAGGCTGTTATCACATGGTCTGTAGCGTTTATGGCAGCTTCAATCCCTACACAGCAAGCTTCCTGTTACAAGGGAAAAGTAAGCTTAGCAATGAAGAAAAACACACAGCTTCCAGTCAGCCATGTGGCAAGAGCCAGCTCTGATCCCACACACATCAAGTATTAGCAAGTAACAGGAAGAGCACAGGCACAGGAGAATGACTTAATCCCAAGGGCTGGTGGCAGGCCTGGAGCTACAACCTTGGGCTCTAAATTCCAAAACAGGGAGAGCTAACAAAGGCACACAGGAGGGGAACCAGAAGCTGCAAAACCCTGAAGACTTTTTCTCACAAATAAAGTATCTCAACAACTGCAATTCAAAAACATCAGGGGATAACAGACAGCAAAACTGCAGTAAGTTCATAAAGTCCCTTCTCCTGGCTGTTGCTTTTTAGTAGGCACATGATCTATGATAAGACGTGGAAACAAAAACCACTAATGAAGCTTGAGGAGGAAGATGCACGTCTTCAAATGTGTTGAATTTAATATGCTGCAGTTGCTCATTCCTCACATTCAGCTGATCTTTAGCTCTCTCCTTACTGCTGTCCCACAATCACAGTGATTCTTTTAATGCTAAGACATTGTTTTTTTAAAAAAGTAAAGAACTAAATCATAGTTCCAGCTCCAACTTCAGACATTGTACATAGATACTGAGTCCTGCATTTATTTTCCATTCTATTAAAATCCCTGCATTGAGTAAGGTAAGACAATACAAAACCTCCTGAAAAAAAATCCCTACCTGACCATCATATAAGTGGCAGAAGCCACGAATGATCTTCTGCTTGTAGAGCTGGTCAGACTTCAGCTCCATGCGCCGTATGGTCTGCATTGTCTTGTAGTAGTGCAGCCCCTCCTCCCGAGTCATCACTGCTGTGGTAGTGGGACCTTCTTCCAGGCGATGGAGGTCACACTTCTGCAAATAAAGTAGTTAGTTATTTCCTGAAAATCACTCATCCTGTTTATGAATATTACTTAATTTTTATGATGTGCTGTTTTCAATTTCAGAGTGTAATACCTTTTAAAAATGAAAGCCGGCAACAACTAAATTCATAGGTGAAAATAACTGTAAGGTTTGTGCACTGTTTCCAAATTCAGGGAAGTAAAAGCCTTACAAGACAGATTTCGATTCACCAAATGAAGCCTCGTTCTTACAGGCAGTAGAAAAACCACAGTCCCCAGAAAATACAGAAAAAAGCACACATCCATGGTTGTTGCAGGCCAAATATCCTTGGTAAGAGCTACAGAGGTTTCGTGAAGAGAGAAGGAAAGTCTTAGATTTTCCTTTGTAAAACAGTTTGTAAGATCTGGCCCTAAGCCTGGACCTCTGCTGCACCAGCCACGCTGCCCAGTCAAACCACCACATGTGCAGTACAACTTCCTCCCCAGACCATGGACTGCTGAGGGCAGGCTCACTTGGGCACCCATACCAAATAAATAAAGTTTAAAATGCAATCAGTCACATTCGGTGGAAGAGACCAAACAAACTACCCTGCCAGTGGAGATTAAATGGGCAAAATACTTCTGCACAGGTTAAAGACAGTTTGTATCAAAGCAAAAGTCCACCGACACCTAGACAAATTGGATATAACGTGGGAACACTAAGACAACTCTGCTTCCAGGTTCATGTAACAATAGAAACTTTGGAGTTTTGTCACCTATACAGGACCAAACATTAAACCTTGTATCTAATCAAAAAAGACTTTTCATATAAACGTACATTCCTTCTCTTCCACCTGTGAAACCATTTTAATACTTTACAGGGTACAAACAGGGAGAGGATGGAAGAAAACCCAAGTTAGTTATTTCAGATTTTCTTTCACCAGTTCCTGAAAAAAACACCAGCACAAAAGCTACTGCCAATGGAAGCATCACTTTTTCCCCAGACCCAGACACTGTGGAAAGCTGACAAAACAGAATCCACATTTTTTGAGCAGCACCAAATCAAGCATTAAAAGAATGCTGTATTTTTTCCTCAAAAATCCATAGGGACCTCAATCACCTGCACATTTGGGATAGGCTGCAAACACCAGCATTTAATTGTTTTAAAATAATTTAACAGTTTTAAAAGCATTAAGGAAACATTTATACTCTTCCCTCGTAACAGTACAGGTTCTTTAGCTCCGTTCTGACTCTGTTCTCACAGCTGCATTGCAATATCACAGCTGCAAAGAATCACAACTCCACATTCTTAGGAAACAAGTAACACTACTACACACTGACAAGCACAGTACTTGCAGCTGCACTTAGAAATCCGGTCAGATAGTCAGGGGTTTGTTCTGGAAATTCAAACAGTATTTTTCTAATTGAAAAATATATGGGGGCAAGTCCACCACGTCAAGATGTGCAACAAATGCTGACAGAAGATGCCAGTATTGAGTGTTCCTTACCTTAATCTCAAATGAAGCTTCACTTGCAAAGTCTGCATAGTTACGTGATGCCACCATCACCCGAGAGGCCTTAGAAAAGGACAGAACATGAGCAATATTTAAATATAACTATCAGGTAAAAGTAGGTGAATTTTCCAATTATTTCTCAGACTACTCCCAAACTGAAAGAACTTATAAACTAAACTCACCAGTGGAATATCCCTCTAAGACTAGAGAACTTTTATTCTGTATGCATGGCTTAAAATCCTTTAAAACCCAGTATTTAAGATTAGAATAAAAAGAATTTAAATTTGATTGTCTAAATCGAACACCTCCGATTATCTAAAATAAACCCAGTCAGCTTCAAAATACTGCAAAGAGTAATTATTTTTCCCTTCACATGCCAGATTGCCTTTACAGGAGAAACAGCCAATGCAGATTCTCATTGCTCTCTGTGCTGACTGGAATTTTGCCTTGATAGAACAACAAAAAAAACCCCCGAACACCAAATAAAAAAAACCAAACTAATAAGAAGAACCCAGCAGATTTCTGAAATAAAAACTACTCTCTCTCTTTCCGATAGGAAGAGAAGTTGAGGGGATTTGAGGCAGTAACAATGCAGACAGACAGTACTATTACAGAGCTGCCACTACTTAAAAATGATATGGAAACACAGAACAGAATGGGTGGCATGGCACAGGAGAGATAAGAAGGAAGTTTAAAAATACGTAACTGATCTGTCTTAAAGAATGACCATGGGCTATTGACTAATGAACACTGGTGGGTTTAGATGACTTTAGTAAGTTTCACTGCAGCACCAGAAGGGTGATGTGTCCCTGCATGGCCACAGCATAAGGAGTGCACCACATCTTTAATGCCAAAATTGTATTGCTAAGGTATATACACAGAAATTTCAGCCAGCCAGGAAATTCACATGCACTTAGCTGAAGGTTAAATATTTCAAAATTTTGAGAATGTCCAGGTCACTGTTTCCATATAAAGGTCTGAAGGTATGAAGCCTGGAGAAAAGAAAAAGGAAATTTCTCAATCCATCATGGTTACCTACTCTGTTGCATATTTGATTTAGCAGTGACATTTCCCCCCTTTCCTCATCCTATTATCAGATTAAATATTTAGAGGTTTTAATTCAAATTAATTTTCTATGCTGTTTACCACAATGCATCAGTATTATTGGTGAAAAAAACCTGTTTTACTTCTACAGCTGTAAGTAGATCAAGTTTGGGATTTGCAGAATCATGGAATGGCCAGGGTTGGGAAGGAGCTCTTTAGTCCACCTGGTTAATCCCCTGCACTGATAATAAGACATTAAAGCAACACTGAAGAGTCTGTACCAAAGTCCTGACACGTGGCCAGCACATGTATCAAAAGCAAACCTTGACTGGCTGATTCGGGCCTTACCTCACTAACGGCTCCCTAGGTTAGCAGCATTTGGAAGGGCAAAAAAGGGAAGAAAAAAAAA
>WEIV01017451.1:0-15444 GCA_013390005.1 Calyptomena viridis
AGTCAAACCATGACACCTTGTTTGTAGGACACCTGATCAATCTCTTGTGAAATCAGCAGCCCTTTAGAATTTGGTTATTGTGTTTGTCTTAAGACCAAGAATATGTTTAAAAGATAGGATTGAACTGAGCTCCAAGATTAATCAAAAAATTCTTCAAGTGTTTGAAGTTTCATTATTAAAAATGGTAGACATTACTCTGATAACGATAGGATGTGTACATGTCTCAATTGTCTCTATGTATAAGTCAAACAGAAAAAACATCTGAATGCTTTGAAGTGAAAAATTGTCAAAGCAGAAGAAATTGGACAAAGGAAAGATAAGAATTTTTTATTGAAATAGAAGTGTAAGGGAGACTGTAAAAGCAAGGCTTACACTACATAAATCAGTGGAGACTGACTTTGAGATCTAGGACACAACCACATCTAAGAAAAATATAGAATCAAATGCTGTCTTTCCACAGGAATACTTTTTTTTTTTGACTACACAATTTCATGTTACTCTCTTAGAGTGAAAAGTTTGGCTTACTCTCTGCCAAGACTTTGAAAAAAAGGAAGTCTTTTATAACTTTCCATTTGAAAGTATAAGAGGTCTTCAGTAAGTCTGAACAACATGCAAAAGATAGATTCCCAAGTTAAATATATTAGGAAAGACATTGAAGTACTGTTAATTAATCCTAATGTGATGTGCACATGTCCCAATATCTCTGAGTTTAGATTTGATACCCTAATAAAGTATAATTCACAGTTTTGCATGTATCAAATGAGTATGCTGTTCTATATCATTACTACTGCTCCCAAAAAACATTAATAATTCTATTAGATTTTTTGAACTATCCTCTTGCTGTAGATTAGAACTGGGTAAATAAAGGAGGAAGGAATAATTTTCTTAAAGAAAAATAACACCACCACCACCAAAAAAAACACAAACCCCCCCCCAAAAAACCCAAACAAACCAACCAAACCAACCAACAGAAACCCAGCCAAAAGACCGAAACAACACAAAAAAAAAAGACCAAGCAAAAAACAAAACAAAACAAAAAACCAAACACACACAAAGAATCACCACTAAAAACCACGAGCAAACAAAAAAAGCCATGATTTTTCTATTCTAGTGGGTTAACCCTGGCTGAACACCAGGTGCCCACTAAAGCCTATCTCTCTCCCCTCTACAACTGGACAGAGGAGATAAAATATGACAAAGATCCATGAGTTAAGACAAAGACCAAGACAGATCCCTTATCTATCACTATTGCCATCACAGGCAAAACAGGCTCACAGTGGGGATATTAATTACATTTATTACTAACAGAATCATAGCAGGAAAATGAGCAGTAAAATAAACCTTAAAAACACCTTTCCTTCACCCCTCTTTCCTTCAAAGTTCTGCTTTGTCCACCCCAGTGATGCAACGAGACAGAGAATGAGGGTTACTGTCAGTTGTTGTTTCTGCCTCTGCTCAGAGAGAGGAGTCCTTCCCCTGCTTCCTGTTGGGTCCCTCCCACGAGAGACAGTCCTTCACAAAACTGCTGCAATGTGGGTCATTTTTCCATGTGGTACAGTCCTTCAGACACAGGCTGCTCTAGTGTGGGTCCCCCACAGGGCCAGGAAAATTTGCTCCAGCATGGACTCCTCTCCCCATGGATAAGCAGGTTTCTGTCAGGGCTCTGCTTCAACATGGGCTTCTCATGAGGTCACATCCTCCTTTGGGCATCCACTTGCTCTAGCATGGGTCTCTTCCATGGGCTGCAAGTGAATCTCTGTGGACCTCCAAGGGCTGCATGGGGACAGCCTTATTCTCCATGGTCTGCACCACAGGCTGCAGAGGAGCTCTGGAACCTGGAGCACCTAGTTTTCCTCCACCTCCTTCTACCTCTTGAACCTGGTGTCTTGAGTTCTCACATTTTCTCACTCCTCTCTTCTCTGGCTGCAATTTTCATATGCCAAATAATTTTTTTCCATTCTTAAGTATATTATCACAGAGATGTTACTGCCATTCCTAATTGCCTCAGCCTTGGACAGTGGTGGGTTCATCCTGGAGCTGGCTGGCATTGGCTCTGCTGGACAGGGGGGGAAGCTTCTAGCAGCTTCTCACAGAAATCACTGCTGTAGCCTCTTGGCTACCAAAACCTGGTCTCAGAAACCAAATACACCCTCCTATAGGTTTTATTTCTGAAAATACTCTGACAAAATTTCCCTAGTAAAATTATTGAGAGACAATAAATTCTTACGGGAAGCCTTTTTGTAGGAATTCCATTTTAAATTAATGAACACTGTGTCATATACATCAGAAGTGGTTTATGCTTAAGCAGACATTGCAAGAAACTATTTATCTTCTCAGTCATAGCTATGAAATAAAAACTAAGCTTTGAGTTATCACAATCAATAGAAAAGAGGTAAAACATAAAGTAGGTAATCAGTCCTGAATCATGCTCTGACCTTAGAAATTCCTACATAAGGAGAAAGAACCTAAAAACTAATTATATTTATTATTTCTTGTGAATTCTTGGTGCAACTCTATCAACTCTAAGCTTTTCTCCAGATGCAGAGACATCTTTTTATAGGGTTTTCTACATATTTTTATCTGGGTTTTGTTTAGGGTTTTTTGTTTGTTTGTTTTTTACTGGTTAGTTAATTAACAAATATATCAGGTACTAAGATCTGTGTTGAACGTGTCAGCTAATTAGAAATGCCTGAAAATACAACATAAAATAAGACAATGTGTACTATGAGGCAAAGATGCCTAATTTTACTGCCCTTCCAACTGTTATGTTTTATATATTGGCAAAAGTAGTTTACAACTGCAGCAGCATAAAACTCATGTTAATAAAAACTTTAGGGTTTACAAAATGTCATAAAAAGCTCATGGACTATTTCTAGAAAAGTCGTGAATTATGTATGATGCAACTTTCAGAACTAGGTTTGCTGTCCTGCTTCCATTTATATTATATGTCTTAGGGTCATCAATTCCAGTTTATTTTAACTTATGAATGATAGTCTTTCACTTTTTCACTAGAAAGTAATAAACTTTGGGCATAGTTTCAAATAAAATGAAGTCTACAATTTATGGCATACAGATATGGTTAATGATGGTTAATTATGGTTAATTAAACATATACATTTAAAAATAGGGGAATTTTAGGCGTCCGCAGCTTCAAGACAGCTTAAAATCTGTAAGTGCTTCACTAAACGATTTACTACTGTTTCATCTGATAATTGAAGTCGAATAAACAATTTACAGATAATATTTTTTTTCCAGGTAAAATCATCCTCTTCCTCTTTTTGAAAATTGAGTAACAGTTATGACAACAGCAGCTTAACAAATTAAAGCAAAAGCAGTGCTCAGAAACAAAGGAAAAAGAGAAAAGATTTATTCTCTACTTCCCCGGTCACTTCCTGGGAAACAGGGCCTCAACATGCATAGCAGTTGGTCCAGAAGACAAATGTCTTAATAACAAATGTCCACTCCACTCCTCCTTTCTCCTTATGTTTAACACCAAACATCATGTTGTATGGTAAGGAGTACTTCTTGGATCTGCTGTTCCAGCTGTATCCCCTGAGCCTAGCTCACCTTTGTCTACTGGCTGTTGGAGAGCAAGTTAGAAGATACAGCACTGATGCTGTGCAGCACTGCTCAGCAGTAGTCAAAACACTGGAGTGTTACCAACACTGTTCTACCTACAAATACAAAGCACAGCACCATAAGTGATGCTATGAGAAAAGTGAACTCCTTTCCGGAAAGACCCGATACAGCCTGATAAGAAAAATGAAAGGTTTTGTGCAAGTGACTTGCAACACATCAGCACATGAATAAATAGGGCAGGGTTTCTGTGGATAAAATTCTAATACCTAACATACTGTTGGACAGATCAAGCACAGTCCATCCTTATAGCCCAGACATATCTTCAAAAATTTGTTATTGTTCTTCTCTAGCAGACCTCTAGCACCAACAAGTACAGAGATATCTCCATCAGACAGAGGCCAAAGAGTAAAAACTGATCTAGAAGACATGTTCATCACTGAAATGTAAGCATCTCCATGAGGAAGTCTTCAAGTTGTGTTTTTGAACCATGTGAGGGAAGGTAGTGAAGGACTCAGGGACAAGGAAAGTCTGAATAAGAGGAGGGACAGTCCTTCTCAGTCTTTGTGAGCTGAAAGAGCAAACTGACCAGCTCTGCATGGGGAGGAGTAGAAGGGTATCTGTTTCCATTTTAGTGAATGTAGTGTCTCTCAGAACATCTGTCTAGATTCCCCTTATAGAATATGGGTAGCAATTACAACTTCTACTGTAAAACTCATTTTGAAGGGAATGGCTACCTTTGGTCTGATGAACTACGTAACAGATGCACATATTTCTCTCAGTTGAACAGAAATGGAGCTGAGGGCAGATATCCCAACTGTAAATGTTTAAAGCCAAGTGAGATGAATCCTGCCTGGGGTCATTGCCTTCAGAATATACATGAACTCATAAGTTGTGTTTTAAGATCAGATCCAAATTCTTAACTGATAATCTCCAGCAACTGTGCAAACAGTAACATATGGTAATAATTAACAGTAGTTGCTGACCACTGTTGAGTCATTGCATGTATAAACAACATATTGTTTTGTACTTCTGGAACAATAAATTTTTAATATCTATTCAAACAATAGAACTTTTTGGTAACAAAATTAATCACCAAATTATGTAAATTTTATGGTATGAACTGGATAAGCTAATATCACTGACCCAAATATGTTTTTTTGACTCAAAACACTTTGACCTATCTGTTGCGATGAGACAATAACAGGTTATACAGTACTGTGTGACACCAGATTCATATCTCACAGAATTTATGTGGGTTGGAGCAAACTCACTGAATGTGTGCATAGGGGGAAGGGCCAGTCCTAGGCCTGCAGGCACATGGTCAGGCCTGCCCACAGAAAGCACATGGCAGAGCTGGAAGGCACATGGCCCGCAGCCAACATGGCTGAGTCCATGGAGGGCACATACCCCCGGCCCCATGTGGCTGGCTGTCAATCAAGGAAGACCTGAATCCCAGCAGCCCACCCACACCACACCCCCTGAAGGCCCTGACTGGCTGTGGCACTCCTCACTTTGGCTGGGAGGGCATTGAGTAGTCAGTGAAACAAATATTGCATGTAGGGGCAGTGGCCATGGTAGCCAAACCATATAAGCAGAGGCACAGGGTCTTCAATGTGGGTCCAGCTTTCTGTCCTGTGACCTGACAACATGTAACTCCTGGTGGTAACTATTTTTCTCCCCCCTCTTTCCTTATTTCTTCACTCTTTTAATCTCTTTCCTTTCTTTACTCTTTTCTTTCACTTGTGGGTAGCTTAAATGAATGGTGTTTCACTAAATTATATGAGGTTGGTGTTTCCTGGTGCTATAGTTTCCGTTGGTTGTATGTTATTCCAGAAAAACCCTTTTGCCAAAACACCTATTTTCTCACCAAATTAAAAGAAATTCTCCTAAAGAAAACATGGCATCATTTTCTCTGGACATGAATTTGAAAGTAATAATGAAGTAAAGGCTTTTGTAAAAGGTCAGTTAAGTGAAATCTTTTGAAGTCTTAAATATAAGTAATATCCCCAGTTAAGCATGTTAAAACTGGAGTGTTACAAGCACTGAACAGATTGCAGAAGGAAGCTGAAATGTCTAGCTCAAACACTGAATTCTCTGACTTAAGGCTGCAGTTATTTACCTAAATAAAGCTAAGCATTCTAAAGCCATTATAAGAAATGGAAAGGCAGGGAGAAGGGGGAGGGAAAAGCAGCCACAAGTTAAAAACCTACAGCTAAGTTTAATATAGTCACTTTTCCTGTGTAGCACAGGATTGAATTTTTCCAAGTAGTACTGTATCCTTTAACAAGAAAAGCAAACCAGAACTGGGATGAATCGTAGACTATCTCAGGTGGGAAGGAACCTGCTCCTTGCAGGTGACTACGTGACTCACAACACCACCAAGAGACTCTGAACTCTGGCAGGCTTGGTGCCATGACCACTTCCCCGGGGGGTCTCTTCCAGTGACCAAGCACCCTCTCAGTGAAGAACCTTTCTTCCTAAAGTCCAATCCGAACTCCCCTTTAAGCATCTTCATTTCATTGCCTCATGTCCTATCACTCATCACTAGAGAGGAGATCAGCACCTCATGCTCTGCTGCCTTCCTTGAGGAAGCTGTAGGCTGCAATGAGGTCACCCCTAAGCCTTCTCTTCTCCAAGCTGACCAAACCAAGTGACCTCAGCTACTCCTCATAAGTCTTGCCCTCAAGACTTATGCCTGTTAGAACCACAGCTTGTCAAAGAACATTTCAAATAGCGTTAAACTGCAATATCCTTCCAGTATGATGCATAAAAAGGATTGTCTAATCATAGAAATGGAATAGTACATGTACATAATATGGTATTCCGTGGATCTGCAATACAGTATTGATCCATCTCCATTATATAAAACAAGTAGAAATATTTACTAAATTTAATAAGGCAATACAAACACTATAATAGTGAACAAAGTTATATTTCATTTTTACATCTCCATTCAGATTTTCAAACTATGTTTTTATCCTTTCACATTGATGAATTACTAGATCATACTACAAAAAGTACAACTAGAAAAATTCTTAGGATTTGATCTATTCAATTTTTTAGAAAGTTTGAGTTGCCTTCCACCCCTGAATATTTCAGAATATGGAATCCATAAAATCAAATGAGAAGTCTACACCACTTTGAAGTTCATATAATCTAAGGTCTGTCAACTGTACTTTGCTCTAGTGCTCTATTTGATATTCACTACAGCTATGGTTTCTGAAATCCACAAACTGGACAAGTTTACTCTGCAATATTGCAACACCTTGCAACTACTTTAGACTATTTCATCAATGACTGCAGGTCAGTGCTCCATAACACTTCTTTTTAAAATCCTGGCGGATACATGCAAGTTTGTTTTCAGTATAACAACTTAGGCTGTAGGCAGAGTTTTCAAAAATCTGCATATTCAATCAGTATTTCTTCACTCTCTGATATACTGCCAAAATTTCTCTAAGACATCACTATAGAATTCTAGTGACACTGTCAATCTGTTGCATAGAACTGACAGTTTTAACCTTTATAATTTGAGAAACATTCAATAGTTATTCCCAAACCATTTCCCTAAAATATATGGTTTTGTATTTCCAGAGGATGGGCTTCAGCCAGCCTCCTGCATGCCAGGTTATTCAAAGCTGCAATATATGCTACAGTAAAATAGAGAATTGTATTGATTTTGTCATCTAGCATAGAAGCTTGACGTTTTTTAGATGTTCTAAAATTGTTTGTCAACCAAAAATATTTAATTAGATGGTTGTTATGCAGTCATGACACTCTTCATTATATGAAAGTATGTCAAAATAACACCGTAGTTCAGTCTATACACGCTTTAGGCACATCTGCATAATTGGATACAAATATATTTTCTGATGATTTCAAAATACTTAATATTTGTGGCAACTTAGTCCTGTAAACACTATAGCTACTTTTGAAAAGCAACAGGCCAGAGTCTGTAAGTGCAATTTACAGGGAAAGTTTACAAGAGTGCAGTACAATTTCATATTCACAAAGGTGACAAGTTTGTAGACTCCAGGTAGGAGACACTCTTGTACAATGCCACTAATACCTTCTATCTTTTAACTAACTCAGAAATTTTTCTACCAGATTTCACCCTGTAAACTTGCCTTCTGACATCATTCTTGGTTGACAAGAGGAATTAAAAAGATAATATGGTCCGAAAAACTTGTTATGGCTCTGAGGTCCTTGGGTCACATAAATAAAATAACCCCTTGAATTTCAACAAACCTGTACCAATTCAGATTTGTCATTCACTGACTGAAGGAGCACATCTATTTAATGGTTTATTTTAATTTGCTTTGTTATGAACAAGGGGTGTTTTACGTAGGAATTCAAAATTAGAAATGGGTTTGTCAGTGCTTTTCACTTTTCACTATCATTACATGCTTTACTACAGTACAGTTTGGGGAATTACAGACTCCAAAAGTGGAATATGATAAATTGCCGGAGGGGTTTTTTCATGTGGCTTTAGTGATTTAAAACAAGAAAAACAATGGCCTCTGGCAGTAAAAAATCCAGGGACAGTTTTCAAAAACATGCGAATTCCTAAAGTCAGAGAGAAATACCTGTTAGGACTGGTCAAGATAGACCTTGTAACTCTCAAGGTGTCTACTGAAAACCTCAGTCAGTGAGTGTTCATCTGCTCTTTAGGTATCTTAATTTCCTTAAATCTGGCTGACAGCTCCTGAAAACTATGACGAACGTTACTAAAAGTGGATGTTTTAAAAAGTATACTTTGATATATTCTCTTAATTTATGAGAACTTATTTTAAGCTCCACAATAAAAAAAGCCAATTCATGAGTCTAGTACCCTGCTTCTCCATTGTACTGACACTGCCAGACTGGTAGTTCTCAGTAACTATGCGACAGTGACTCCTAGTTCTGAGTAACCAGAGAGGAGGCTGAAACAAAGTAATGAAAAAGGAACCATATAATGGGGGAAGGTGGGTAAGCTTTAGGCAAAAAGACTTGAGTGGGAAGTTGATTTTGTTCCAGGAACCTGGTGTTCTGATGAGCCATTTGTGCTTGAACAGCTCATGACTGATTGTGCACAGAAGCAGCCAAGTCATTTGAACTATGAGTCGGCCATCTAAGAAGAAAATCTATACACAGATATACTAGTCTGGTCTGCTTGACTGCAGTGCAGGGGCTCTTTCAGCTCAGCAAATACGTACCCTGTAAACGAATGGCACTGAATGAAAACAAACATGTGCCAGATTCTTATTACCACCTCTAACCTTGTTAATTTCTTCACCTTGCAGATGGATTAGTCCAATCAGTGTATTTTACCAGAGCCTAAGTTTGAGGAGGCAAAAGCACTGTAACTGAATATATAAATCAATCCTCACTGCAACTGTTAAATTATCAGGACAATTACCTACACTGAGTCAAATTATGTGATAAATGGTCAGGAAAAGTGAAAGCAGGGATACTTAAATTTTACCCCTTTTCTGCCAACATGCATATTCTATTTCAGCTAAATCATTTGTAGAATATTTTCTGGTTGTCCACAGAAAGCTCAAGATATTTTTATGTATCATTAAAGAATCTGATGACCTATCTCCACATGTGATTGGAAGATCCAATGGGCTCAGCTAAAACTCATATAATTACCTACTTCAACTCTACCAGGTAGATGAACTGAATCTGTTTTGTTACTTATTTTTTAACATCGGGCATTTGACATGCTCAAGTGTATGGATGCAATCAACTAAATTCCACTTATTTTTTGACATGACACTTACAATATTTGCTTAGCCAAAGAAACTACAGTCACAAGTCATAGGCTGTGCTTTGAAAACAGAGTAAGTATGATTTCAGCTACATCATTTTAGCGTAGACTAATTGTTTTTCCATAGTCTGTAACCTTTGAAAAGAAAGTTCTTGATGTCTATGCTGAGGTAATTAACATGAGTAAGAGTTTCAGCATTTGGTCTTGAATGCTGATTATATTTCAAACCATAATATTTTGCTGTTGGACTTTTCAAAATCCTCATGATGCAGAAAAAGAAGAATACATTGTGCACAAGACTGAGCTACTGGCAAAAGGCCATATGAACCTCATGAAAAAGTCTGAGGGGAAAAAATGAAGTGATGGACTTTTTTAGCTAGAGTATTAATGACAGATAAAAAGTAAGTCACAAAGATGGTATTCACAGCATGTCTATTTTCTACTGAAAAAACTAATTTCATTTGGGCAGGAAGGTGGGGCAGAAGTGGGTAATGCAATGGCCTACCTTCATTTTTGTGAACAAGCCACACTTTGTTCAAAGCTTGTTTTCCTTGGCTGAAACATGGCTCTGCTAGTAACTACCATTATTAGACTGTATTTCTTTCCTCACTTTCAAATATTTTATCCAGCTCAGCACAAGCTTTAAGACCCCAGAGGGACCTAAAACTTCTAAGAGCTTTTGCAAAAATAGATGCCTCAAACCAAACAGCACCTCAACAGATAAGTTATTTGAAGTTGGTTTCTCTCAAAGAGAATTTAATCTCTTAAGGTGAGCCAACATTTTAGAAATATCTTATGAGTCCATCATCAAACTCTAATAAATTCTGTAACATCTCTGTAAAGCTAGAATAAATTCACTCTTGTTTTTTATCTGAGAGAGTTGCAAATGTTTTTCTTGATATTTATTTCATCTTTTTTCAATTTGAAAAAGTATGGGGTTTTTTTCTGCTTACCTAATATGCCTAAAATGGACACAATTGTTATCGCTGCTTAAGTTTGAGAAGCACTTTACTATTAGTGTACTTTTTGGTTTTCGTCAGCATCATTGAAAATGTCAGCATTTATTTGGGATACTATTAGTCAACTAACGCTTCAAGAGCATAAAAGGGAAAATAAGTTATTTTTTGTTGATTTCTTCCTCCTGAGGAAGAAATTAAGTTGAAATATTTAGAGAGGAAATTTGTTCTGTCTTTTCCATGTTGATATAAGGGTACAAAGTAATATGACTAAAAATAAGAGATCTATTCTGACCTAAATAGAGACACAGAAGAATCTGAACTAGAAGAAGGCATTGAAGAACAATTATTTTCTGCACAGGATGTCAAAGAGACAAGGAACTGAATACTTTAAGCAGATCCATGCAAGAAAACCCTTCAGCTGATTCTCCTCTGAAGAAGCCATCACCTGCAGTGTATTTGCAGGCAATCAGATGAAATACAGGAATTAGATAACTTTTTTTGTCTCCGGCAAAGCTAATGGTTTTACTCCTCTAAAGCAAAAGAGGAGTCAGTCTTGCTCAGGTAATTATGAAATACTTTATTTAACCCACTCTGTTTACTTTGGCAAAGGCAGTTAGCATTTTTCAAATGTGGAATTCTCCATAATAAGTCAAAGAAGGTCTATGCATCTAAGGCAAAATGTTTGGAAAGATTGCACTAACCTCATACATCTGATTTTGAAATTAATGCATATTAGATTTAATATGTATTAGTTAACAGGAGGTTTTTGTTTTCATTTTTGTAATTTTGTGGCAAGTTGAACTTAAGAAGAATAATTTATTTTAAATAAAAGAAACAAATGATAACATATCTCTTCCTCAAAGTAGAATAATCTACTTTTCAATCACCTTTATAGATTTATTAAAAATGTCTTGGGTAATTCCAAGGAAATCCATGTTTTGTACAATATCAGTAATGTACAAGAAAATCCAGAAAAGTAAAGCAAGGGAGCCCCCTTGTGTCCTGATTCTCATCTAATAAAACCACCATGCAGAGGTTTTAATACTGATTATAAAATACCTTGGAAATAATTACATTTTCTATAAGCAAGTATAATAGATAGTAAACAATCTCAAATATTTCATAAAATCAATATATAGATTTTTGACATAAATCAGCATATCTTAGATTTACTCATGGTGTGTACAGAAATGTGTACTTCTCTTCAGTTTCTAAAAATGAGAGTGCTATCTCAAATAATTTATGATCTAAAAATTCTCATTGATTTTTTTAACTGAAAATGAAACATATAATTCCACTTTCAGGATATTTTAATTACAAAAATAGTCATCTTTAGGTGCATTTTTAAATTGAACTCTGTTTTTGAGTCTATAAGCTAAAACATAGCTTGTTAAAAATTTCCAAATTTCCAAAATTTCTGCCTTTTGTAGACAATATTGTGCTTGAAATTTTTCTCGGATGCCACAACAAACATAGTCATTGAGAAAATTTCTTTTCATGAAATTCTTATTAACTGAAATAATAATAATAAAAAAAAAGACAATCTGGTAAAGCAGACTGTCTACCAAAATTGCTGCTTTTTTTTTTCCAATGTAACTGAAGAGAGTTTGCTGTAGAGAATCAGATAATCCATAAGCATTCAGACAACCTCAGGCAGAAAGCAAGACCTCTGAAAGAGAATGAAGAAAAAGAGAGCAAAAAGATTAGAAAAAGACTGTCAGGCCCTCAAGTTGAATTCATAAGCAATAAAGAAAGGGAATTCATTACTTTGTAAGATGAGGAAGTAGCTTATATATAAAGGAGCAACTGTAGTCCCATCTCACGAAAAAAAATTTAAAAGCCTGGTGGCAGTGAGAGATTGATCCTTTAGCAATGCTACTTAAAGCTACAGCTGCTCTAGATTCCTGAGCAATGTGATTTTTTCATGGGGGAATAGGGGAAGGAGAGGAATAAGCCACTCTGCTCTTAGTTAAAATGGTCAGTTTCTACCTGTCTTTTCTCTGTGCTTTTGTTGTAGTTAATTCTATACAGACACTGGTACAGCAAGACAAAATAATAGGCATCCTTACAAAGCAGATATCTCTTCTGACCAAGGTGCCACTTACTGCATTAACCATCTCCTCCACACAGCTTGAAAAATTTGGGATATTTTTCAAAAGTAAAACACTTTAATAATTCATGGGGCACTAGTAAACCAAACAAACAAGCAAGGAAACACCCCACAACTTTGTTCCTAAGGCAGTTGTGCAAAAATTTTGGCTCTATCTTTGCTTTATATAAATATTCTGATGAGAAACTTGTCTGCTGTTGCCACATAGGCCTGCAAAAGAAACACATATAACTTAAACAGGAACACCACCTGTTGTATGATGTCATCACCAAAGTACTTACATTGGACTCACAATCACATTATAACGCAGTTGCAAGGGGAACAGCCTAGCTAGAAGCGTAAGGCTAGATGGAAACAGATAGACTTGCTGATGGATTAATGCATTAACTGAAGTTACTGCACTATGAGAATGGGCGACCTTCTTCAAGACCTTCTCTAAGAGATTTTTCTTCCTACTACGTTATTAATGCCAGGAAGCTACACCAGGGTAATGTTGTAGTCCCTGTAAGAACCCTGCCAAGCCCAGCCACAGACTCAGTGACACCACGCCCATGGCAGATCTTCTGCTCCTGCAGTTCTCAGAACCTCATTCCAGGCAGTGGGAACACACCTCACAGATGAGCCAGGAGTTTGTCACTAGCCCAATTAATGTTTTAACAGTCTAACAATCCACATTATCTAATTATTTCAGAAAGGCTCATTAATCATCCTCTAACATCTGTTAAAGAGAAAATCCTTCTTAGTTTCTATCTTTTTTTTTTCCCCCTGATGTTAGGATCCCCACTCCACAGAAATTTTTTGTTGGCCATTTCAGTCTTCCTCAAGAAGGCCAGGGCCCACTGTAATTAATCCCTTGACCAGTGTCCCATTTGGGTCTCGGGAGGTACATTTCTTCTTCCTCCCTGCCATTTCCTGATGAAAGCGCATTGGCAGAGTACAGCAAGTGCCTCTTCACCCTGTGACATAAAGGGCCATTTTTATCCCATGTTTGTCAGTTCTTCTTAAACTTCAGACTTTTTTATGGGTGGCATGCACACCTTTGTATGGATGATATGCATATGTAAGGGTCATACCTTGCTTGTTTTCCTGTAAGCCATGTCCTCAGGACAACTGCATTTTTATATAAATGTCTGTACTGGATCAGCCCAATAACGTTTCTCCACAAGTGACTCCTCATGGACTCCGATGAAGAGCAATAACTAGATAAAGAGGTGATGCAGTTTCCAATACTCTGCCAGTCTCAGATTGTTTTTAGCTCCCAAACACCATTCATGGTTGAAGGTTGTCTTAGACCTGTTAAGTCTTCTTTATAGTAACCTACATTTGATCAGACCTTGACTACTTGTTCAAACTTCTTGAATCTTGCAAGCTTGAATTTGCAATTCCCCTTGGCAGTGTTCCACAGGCTATGGGCAGGTGCTATCCTTCAACACTTTTCTAGTTCTTGTCTAGAAAAGACAAATTATCTTTTACGCACCCTCTTCTTGCTATTCATTTTGCAGTTCTTTCCCACATGCTTCCAAAACTGGGTCAGACTTTAAAATATTTAAGTAGATAGAAACTCTCTAGGTATTTAGAAACTGTTGTGCTTGTAAGTGATACCACAGAAATCCCACTAGATGACTTCTATATCTTGATATGTCTAAACACTTATAAAAATCTGCTCAAAATGTGTAGAACGATGAAAAGCAAAAACATATCTCACTGCTATTAGCAGTACAGATTACTTTAAGCTATTATATTTTAAAGGTCTTGCATCAGACTGACTGAATTTACAGTGTGGCTGAATAGTTGCTAGGATCAGAAAGACGGTTCTAAAAAGCAGATAATATTTCTGAGTTTCCTTCCACTGTGGGGGCTTGTTGACTCCATGTGTCATTTATGAACTACACTGATTTGAAATTGAAGCAGAACCATGACCACTAGGTTTTGCTATGCCTTGGTTCTCATCCCCTGTCCTTACAATTTTAAGTTGTCTAGGAATTCTAATGACTATGATGACATTGCAAAATATAAAATAGTGTTATTTTGGAGATTAAGTGTTGTTTCCTTTTTTGAGTGTAGTCTGGACAGATGTTTAGATCTACATTTTGCCAATTTTGAGCCATGGCACTAAATCTAATAAAACTTTTTTTTCAAGAGTTTTAATGGCTCCGTAACTCTCCCTTGGGAATCACATATCTAGAATTCTTGTCTTTTGTGCTTGTACAGTACTTTGTGCAGCTCTTTTTATGGCGCTAAACTAAGAATGATCTCATATGACCATTCCTTGTTTTCAGGAGGAGTATCTTGTCCCAAGTACTACATTTTAAAGCTCCATGCACATTACCTGTGCAAGTTTAATTTTTTTACTGGCAAGCTTTTTTCTTCACCACTTTTAAGACCTTAATATCATGACAAAATTCTAACATAATTCCCAGTAACAGACTTCAGCAATATTCACAGAATTCCACATTAGCTACATAATTACACACTCTTGTAGGACCTCTAAGCCCCATTATTTTCTATATCACGTAAGTAGCTAAATTAAATTTTTTAAATCTCTTTCAATGAAACAATACATAGATACCACCATAATTTCTTTTCCTTAATTAATTTTATACTCTTACATTTTGAAAAAAAGCTATATATACAAACTGGTAACACATGTCAGTCACTAACAATGCATATAACCAAGTAAACAGAACAAATCCTATATTATTTTCTGGTAAAACCGGAAAGTACATTGACTTTTTTTTAAAGAAGTCGGTAAGTAAGCATAGATAATACTTTCTTCTTTCCTTTTCTTCATGAGGAAAGCAGTGTTTATNCCTTCAACACACGGGGACCAGTTCCTCATTTCAAGCACAGTCAGCTCAAGTATATTTTCTACAAAGTCTGGCTCTCTCACCTCCATTCCCTTCTGTCAGGTGTTAATACACATTGATAAAACCTCCCCCTGAGCCTTCCCTTCTCCAGTCTGAGTAGTCCCACATTTCAGGCTTTCCTCATTTGAAAGATGCTCCAATTTCTTACCCATGGTTTTATGCTGGACTTACTTCAGTAAG
>WEIV01017451.1:19597-49502 GCA_013390005.1 Calyptomena viridis
CGTTATTTGATTCTTTGTCTGCTGTTTTCTGCCTTGTTTAATGCCACTAGGAAAAAAGAGGAAACTTTAATCACCCACTGAGATAGGTTTCTATCCAGCTGGATCTCAGATTGACCAGGGACATTTCCTATCAAAGACAAGGAACAAAAATTTGTCCTGGAACTGTCAAAAATCTTCACATTTACAATCAATCCTTGAGGGAGAAACCTTTTTCTCTCTCTTTTTAAAAATGTTTTCCTCTGGCCTTTCTTGTTAATATGTGTTCTCTGATCATATCTGACTTTGAAAAATGATTGCTAAAAAAAAAAGAAAACATTTTGAGTAGGCTCAGAGCAGCTTGCTGTAACCCAGTTGACACTTCTACCATAGGAAAAAATGCTTGGAGAAAAAGGTATCTTTTTAAATTGGATATTCTGCTCCTATGGTAAAATAATATACAAAGGAAGTTCACAAGAAAGGATGATACTAATACCAGCTGATACAGAAAAAATAGAAATTTCTTCTTCAGTGTATATGATATGATGTGCTAGAGACACAAAAATAAAATAGATCACAGCATTGTCTTGATGTAGAGCTGGTAAGACCAAACATGAAGTTCAGTGTCCTGTTATGGGCTTTCCAGTATACAAAAAGTATGGAGTTACTGGAAGCAGTCCATAGAAAGACCACAAAGCTTACTAAAAGACTGGAAAAACCTCTCCAATGAGTAAAGGATAAGAGAGCTGTGACTCCAGCCTAGAGAAGGATCAGGAGGAAAGTCATCAATGTGTACAAATACCTGAGGCTAGAGTCAGACACTTTCCAGTGGTGCCCAGTAACAGGATCAGAGGCAATGGACACAACCTCAAACACGGGAGTTTCTGTCTGAACATCAGAAGACACATTTTCACTATGAAGATGACAGAACACTGGAACAGATTGCTCAAAGAGGTTCTGGAGTCTCCATCCTTGGAGATATTCAAAGGCTGTCCGGCAATCAGCTCTAAGTATGTGCTTCTGTACTTTGCTATTTACTTCTCTTTCATTGTCACCAGCACTCAGTTATAAAATTGAGGTACTGACCCAGCCAAAACACAGTTCTCCAAAAATAAAATAAAATAAAAATTTTTAAAAAAAGGTATTTATTTTCTGTTATATCTGATTCAGCTACTTTGCAGCCACAGAATAATTAGTGTCCAAAGAAAGAGATCAGGGGTTAAAGGAGAAGAGGAAAGAACACTTCTTAGCAACATAGGTGCTAACCAACTGTGAAGCAACACAGCTAGTCATATTGAAGCCACCATGGGACCAAAGACGCAGCCCTACTCTTTACCACACAGGTATTCTGATTATAAGGAAATGTGCTGTACAATGAACATGTAGTAAGCCAGGAACAGAGAATAAAGTAATCCATCACCGTATGAAAGACAATTTTATTACATTCTCAGACCCAAAAGGACTGTAGAGTCAGATATAGAGACATCCCAATACATACAGTCAGCTTCATTTTAGCAAGGCTTATTAGTTCTGTCTCAGTCTCAGCTTTTCAGGGCTCAGACAGCTTCTTGCAGAGCAACTCAACTGTTTCTCCTAAGCTCTAGAGTCAGAAGGGCTCATTACCTGGGACACTGGAAAAATACACAGAGGCAGCTCATGCCTGGCACTGTGACTGACCTAACAATCTTTCTCAGAACTTGGTGCTCTGGAGACCTAGGACAAGAGCAGCTAAAATTGAACCAGAGATAATAAGCTGTGCAACTTTGAAACTGATGGTGCATTTGAATCTGTTTCTGCCATCCTCCTTCATGCTCATTGTAGGAGCATAGTGGAGTGGTATCTGTGGCTTTTAGACCTGAGCTGCCTCTGGGAGTAATAAACTTATAATGCATAATATATGTGTAACGTGTTGCACCCCATCTATTAAACAAGGTAAGTGCTCCTTACTGCTATTCTCAAATGCATACACATATATTCAAAAATGCTATGAGCTTGTTTGGTTTGTATTCACTGTTTCTGCGCCCCTCCATCATACTCAGCAGCACTCACAGCTGCAACATCACAATGCAAGAATACTTGAGCTAATCTTCATTGTGAAGCTTAGGAAAGGGAGGAATCAGTTCTTTGATACATATGATTCCCAGTAATTACCATTTCTACTGCCCTCCTTTCCCTTTTTCATATGTAGCAGAGAGTATTTCTTGCCATGTTTCCCACATTAGCTTGCTCACAGAGTAGAACAGAGGCAGATGGAACAACTCTCAAAAGAAGAAGTTTCAAGAGATGAACTGAGGAAAAAATTGTAACAAAAAGAGTTGAGCTGCCAAATAATTGTATGCATAGTGAGCAATCCTGAAACTGGTATCTGATAAAAGCACAAATATGCTAAAAAGACCTGACTGGATGAGTGTGGGAGAGAAGTTAGTCCCGTATAACACCAATATTACAACTAATGCAAAAATTCCTGATAAGGTGATAATATCATTAACAGCTATTATTAATTGTGTGGCTTATGTTTATTTTGCCTAAATATTTTTTTATTAGAATTTACTTGCTTACTGTACATCATCCTCTTTTCTTGGTTCTCAAAGATTTTTTTGTTACTTTGGTTTCCCCTAATATTTCTAAATTTTTTTTAACCATCTCTGGTTTTATTTCAGAAATACTCAGCTGTATTTTAAATTTGTCTTTTTTACTTTTTTATACCCTGTCTTCCTATACCAATTTATTTTTCCATTCTTTCTCTCCAGTCACTTCTTCTGTCGATCTTTTGTCCTCGTATTTCTTCAATCTGTAGCTTAGAACTTCTTTTCCCTTACTCCTTTTCATGTTGAAAAAGTTTCAAGAATAAACTAGAATGTTTAGAGAAAAGGACTTAGCAGTACAGATTAAAGAACAAGGCATAGAAACAGACACTGACATCTAAAGTTACAGATAGTTTTCCCAGGAGTTAAAAATATTATATCTTAGCACTCACTGTGCTGTGTAAAAAAAATAGAATCTTATGTGTCGATCCTTAGGAACTGAGATAGCAGCAACCTCCCTAAACTAGCCAGTAGGGGAATATAAAGGAAAAGAAGATATATGAAAATGGCTGTTGACAAAATCTGACAAACTTGAAGAACAAATCACTGTTGTCTTTCTCTATTGCTCCTGAGAAAGAGGAACATCCAGACTCCTTAATGTATGTAAGTATTGTATCTAAGAATGTATCTTCTCTTAAACACTCTTGATTTCACAGAATCACAGAATATGTAGAGTTGGAGGGGACCCACAAGGATCATCATGTCCAACTCCTGGACCCACACAGGACCATCTCCAAGAGTCTCATCATGTGCCTGAGAGCATCATCCAAGTGCTTCTTGAACTCTGTCAGGCTTGGTGCTGTGACCACTTCCCTGGGGACACTGTTCCAGGGCCCAGCCACCCTCTGGGTGAAGAATCTTTTTCTAATATCCAACTTAAACCTCTCCTGACACAGATCCAGGCCATTCCCTCAGGTCCTGTCACTGGTCACCACAGACAAGAGATCAGTGCCTAACCCCTTCTCTTCCCCTCAACGAGGGAGTTTCAGACTGCGGTGCAGTCTCCCCTCAATCTCCTCTTCTCCAGGCTGAACAGACCAAGTGATCTCAGGCACTCCTCAGATGGCTTCCACTTCACGCCTTTCACCATCTTTGTTGACCTTCTTTGGACACTCTCTAAGAGCTTAATATCTTTCTTATATTACGATGCCCAAAACTGCCACAATATTCGAGGTGAGGCCGCACCGGTGCAGAGCAGAGTGGGACAATCCCTTGTCTTGATTGGCTGGACGTGCTTTGTCTGATGCCCCTCAGGACACAGTTGTCACCACAGTTATCACCACAGAAGTCAGCTGATGTGCATTAGTATGTAGCCAGTGTAACTAACTGGTTAACTACATTTCCAGAGTGTAATTCAGAGAGCTGTGATTTAAAGCAAACATACATGCACCAAATTAGCTGGAAAATGAACCAAGGAGATAGGTTGATGGGAGTGAACTTTACATTTGAACGTGGCAGAAGCATTTTTGGGGGATAGTAGCCCTGTCAGAAATCTTCCCACTGCTCTCTGTGAGTTTATAAGTCAGACCATATAAGATTCAAGCTATCAAATACACAGAAAAAGGCTACAAGGATTATATGTGTATGTGTAGGAAAAAGAAATCTGGTATTTGAGAATTCTTTGATTTAGAATACAAAACCAGAGACAAATTCTGTGGCCAGGTGTCAGTACTGAACTAACTTATCCTTGACATGAGTTATTTCCATCTTAATCAAATTTTGGAGTAGGTTCCATCAGCAGGGTGGAGTTTGTTGGCAGGGGATGCATTCACAGAACTACTTACTGAGAAAGGATATGATGAAATAATGTAACAGGAAGACTAAGTATGTGACCATATACTAGATTACACAGTGTGAGCTCTGACTTCTGCAGTGATAGAAAATATCACTGAATGTGAACACACATGTGCTCTTGGAGAATGATTATGTTCCAGGAAGATGCTTTTCTTTGGAAATAACTTAGAGATACCATCAAATAATACCCTGTAGCATTGCTAGCAGGATATATTGTCTGCCTTTACGTTATTGCAAGCTTCTGATTATAGGTATAAAAACAAAGAAGCAAGCCTAACTTAAAATTGCTAAAGGAAAATTCCATGTCAGCAATAAACATTTGATTATACTGACTCTGTTGTACAATTTTCCATTTTCAAAGACATTGCAGTAAAACAATTAAGTTTTAGAAGAATCAATAGTAAGTTCAGATAAAAGTAATCATCATTTTGCATTGCACTAACCATAACAAAAATATCAGGAAGTAGGAATATATAGATAAGAAAAATCATAGTACAAGATACGTAAATCAATTGAAAACAAGCTCAGGAAAAAAATACCTATAGTAATTAATTTACACTGTTATGGTCAAGTTAGATAAAGTTATCAGCCAGGCTAAAACAGTGCAAGCGAGACTTAGAAGGTCCTTAAGATGATGTAAAATGGTGTCAGGGTCGATGGCATCTTGAGAAGATGTTAAATTTAGTAAAATGAGCCACGAAAGGACATTGTTGACAGCCTGAAAATGAAGAAGATTTTAAATGTTTTCAAGGGCAGTGTTGGTAGGGAATTCCTATTTTAAACTAGAACTATTGTCAGGAGAGAGTAGGTATGGCGTTGTAGTCTGTTTGTGTTTTTTTGAGCACCTCTGTAGGAAACTAATCAGATCTCCTTCCTGATAAGTCATGGAATTATTAAATATTTTATTACATTTAAATTTCAAAAGTGAATGTATCTATAATAATAATCTATAAGATATTACTCACTCCCCTTAACAGGAAAATAAAAATTAACACATTACAAAGTAAAGATAGACAAAATAGAGAGAAAAGTAATAATATCACAAATATATAGAGAGACTTTATTCATGAAATAGCTTAAAATAAATATTACTGAATGCTCTTGCAAGGGAAAAATAAAAGGATTTAGATTAGAAACTTTTTAAATGTCGTAGTAAATGAATGTTTTAGCACTGCTAACAGTTTTTTGTGAATGATAAAATATTTATATGGGATACAATCTATTTTCTCATAGAGAATGATTTAATAAAATCTTCTGAGTAGGTTTTAGCTGTCACTATTTGCAGCAACATGAATGATGTTTTAAGAAAATCCACAATAACTACTGATATTCTTGCACAGTAGTTTAAAAGAAGATCAAGTAGCTCCATTCTAAGGATGCAATCTTAGATGTATCTGGATTTAAATGGGTTAAATTCTATCTTTGTTTTCCCTGTGCTTACATCAGAAGCTTCCATTGACTTAGAACCCAGTGGATATATGAGGAACCAAAGATTTTATCATAATTTAAGGCATTTGTTTCACATTTTTTTCTCAATCCTCACTGACTGCACAGAACTTTGCGCTTTGTTAAGTGCATTTCCCCAAAGTGCACCAGTTTGGCTGATGGACACAGATGTGTCCCACAATGGGTTTGTTTTGAAGTCATCTGGAATCATCTGTACTCGGTACATGGCAGATCTTGTCCTCTGTGACCAGCCCCCTGGTAATTATACCTGTACAGATGTCCAAACTGAGCTAAGGGTACAATGCTTTACTGCTTTTTTTGAATGACACATTTGCATATGGCTATGGATAGGATCATATCCATATTCTTTTTTATATTGTTATTTCACATCATATGCCAATTTGAGGGTTGGTGGTTTTTTTCATAGTCTACTTACTGGGTATAAATATCCCATGCACGTAAGCCCAAAGCAACAAGCATTAATATTCAAATAAAAAAATAAAATCTTCTTTCTGTTAATAGATATGAGGTGAAGACCCTGAGGAAGCAATGACCTTCAGTTCCTGCTCCTGTGGTCTCTATAGACAATGAAAATAAAAATAATTAATTGTGTGTAAATAACTATTTTCCATAATAATAGATTTATATTATATGCTTTCCACACATAAGTGCTTTATATGACTCATACCTTGGGATATGATAAGTATGCCTTTGTCAGATAAATAGCAGGATTGGCTTTCATTAATGATGACTGGGTTTACAGGACACTCACACTGTTTAGACAGTAAGAGTATTTAATATAGCTATCCATCACTGAAATCTCAGTCTTGCAAAATTTTATTCAAGTGCCTAATTTTAGATAATAAAGATAAGTACACATTAAACTTACTGCAAGACCAGGACTCCCATACCAATTTTAACATACAGTAAGTAGAAATCAATACAGAATATATCTGGAAATCTACTGGTCTTTCTCTGAATCAGTAACGGTTCACTTAAGCTAGTAAGTAACTGTGAGATTAGAACAAGTGTGTTTTGTCTCCAGTGGCTTTGTTCTTTGTGAGAAAACTTCATAATATTTTAGGTGAGTAAATATTTAATCATTATAATTTTATAATCTCTGATTCTTTAATGTCAGAATCATTTTACCAGTTGTCATGCTTTCTGTTCTGTTTAGTTAAAGTACATCTCAGCTGATATCCTCAGTTCTTTGTAGCAAGCCAACAGACGAAGAAAAACATCAAATGCAGGGTTTATAACAGAAATGCTGTCAAACCATTAAATGCAATGATGCTGCTGGGAATTTCTCTTTTTCTTTTAGAGCTTCTCAGTAATAATTTGCCCTGTGCCGAGGAGTTTTACAAGAGAAAATAAATCTGAAACACATTCATTTCGATTTCAAAAGAGAATTTTGTATCAAGACTGAAAAGGAAGCAAATTAAAACAAAAGATAAAATCCCATCAAAGCAACTGGTTTGCTGTTCTTTCTACTTTTATACTATTTCATGTTATAGAAAAAGACAGAACAATGTTATAAACTGAAACAAACCAAGAGCTTTGCAAGTGTTTATACTCAGGACTAAGTATGTCTCAGTAGTCTCCAGTTATTTTATTTCACATATTGAGATCTGAAACACCTTTGGAAGCAGAAATTAATTATCCAAACTTTTGTCGAATCGGCAGAGCCAGTAAAGATCTAATACTGAAACAGAATTATTAGAATTCAGAAAGGTCTGAACAATTTTGTTATTTTCTACTGGTCATAGTGTCTTCAACTGACACTTTCCGATAATTTTTGAGTATGATTTTGAACACTTGTTCATAAAGTAATGATTTTCTTACTTTGTGCTATGATTACAGTTGTGCTGTCAGCCAACTGGTCCCCCACTCCAGGTCTACAATTATTCCACATACAGCTCAAGCTGGAGTTCCTCCACTCTGTGTATGTTAAGTGCATAAAGCACACAATTTTCCTGTGCACCTGTACTGAAACACCAGGAGACAACGAGACAAAGAAACAAAGAGTATTTTTTATTATTTTTCTCTTGTAGAGCTGTATAAGGAGTTAGTTTTAGGTTTTCCAATCTCTTAAACATGAAACACTAGTGACCTAGACACCTAAAATAGTATGCAAGCATTGTACCAAGAGTTTAATTAACTCTACTGTATGTATAAAGGGAAACCTTGAAAACCATGTTAGTGTGAAATTTGAAGGTATTATTCTTAATACTGGAAAGCAGGTTTTTATGATTTTTTGGCTGAGTCAATAGAGTTTTACTGAACTGAGGGACTGTCATCTGATTCATCTGAAGAATATTTTGAAAGAACAATATATTTACCAAATGAGTTTTTCTTCCTTCATAAAGATGACAAAAGGATTATAATTTTACATACATGGGGGCTGTATTACATCTTACACATTTCTTGTGAACGTGCAGATCCTTATCAAGAATCATCCTATATTTAATGTTCTTTTAAAGTCCTGGAATATAAAGAAAAATTTATCTTCTCTGTATTTATCTACTTGTTTATTTATAGTGGAATAGGCACAAAGGAAATCCTGTGGGGGAGAAAGAGCTCTCAGGCTTCCCAAATATCAGCAATTAAAAAAAAATTGAAATATCAGAAATTGAGCATTTCCTAATATTCTTCTAATATTATATTCTAATATTTGATTTCAATATCAAATTGAAAATTTGAGATTTTCAATTTTATAGTTACATATAACAAAATCAATAACAAAATCAAAATTGTGGAATATGTTTGAAAAGCAAAAATTATGAGCATGTTATAAAAATATTTAAAAGTCTTTTTTTGTTTTAAAACACAGTTTCACATGTGCAGTATAAGTTTCACGTTTCATATGTTACACATTGTTGGCATTACTCTTGAAAAAATCTTGGTTCCATCCTTAAAATACATAAGAAATTAAAGTTTCCTGTAATTCCTTAATGAAGGTTTGATTTTAATTATATTCACTTACTATGCAAATTAGGTCAAAATTACTCAGTTTATTAATAACATATCTGGATATGCAAAAATAAATGTCATTTATATTTCATTAAACATGCTTGCTGTTTTGAGCTTTTACAGAAATGCATATTTAATTATGTCGCAAATTAACAGATTGCATTATTTGTAAAAACAATGTTTCTTGTTAGCTGATTTAAACATTTACAAATGTGGTACAGATGTGGACACTTTTCTTCTCTCACAGCTAATAGGAGAAAAAATCTATGAAGTTAATTTTCACTTCAAAATGCAAATTAACCTACACTAATTTCCCCATTGAATTTCAATCTGTAATCAGATTAAATTAGTACCATGTTCCTTCATGCTTTTCTGATGTAAATTTGTTTCTACTGTGTGAATCAACAGTTTCTAACAATATGGCATATTATTTTTACTTTTAAAAATCAAATATTAAGAGTTTAATTTTTTCAGACCTTCAGAATGTGTGAGTTGCATTTCAAGGTTTGAAAATGAGGACAAATTATATATCAATGATGCAATACATACAATTGCACATACAAATGCAAAGTTAATGAATATAATCTTCTGATTGCTTATGCAATAAAGATAATAGTAATTCTTCCTATTACTACTGCAATTTCTTTTTTTAAATCTGAACTCAGCTGACAAATACTAAGTATAACTTTTGATTATATTCTCATTTTCAAAAGCCAGAAAAAAATGCTCAGAGAGGTTAAGAAACTTGTTTAATGCTTCAAAGCCAACTAGTAGCAGAATTGGCAATAAAATGTCCAAGTGCTTTAATTGTTACATCATACAAATGTTCTCCTAAAACAGGACAACTTCCCTCTGGTATATGCAGACAAGGCTGTATTTCACATAATTGAATCCATTCCAGAGATAAACCTAAATATTTTGCATATTTTTCTTTAACCCATATTCTGTCTGTAATGTGCAAGGTCTTAAGCCAGTAAAGATTTTCACAGGGTTCTATGCAGCATGAAGTACTGCAGGGAAGTTACTGGAGCAGCTCACAAAGAATGATGTTCAGCATATGTAAATCTTTTATAAACAAAGCCGCAGTTTCAGTTCCCTGATCTCCTATGCACTGCAAATTACTTCTTTGTTGCTTTTTCTAAGCATGTTTCCAGAAAGTAGCTGTATTATAGTAAAATGGTAGTTAATATTTAATTTATTTCATTTAATTAGAAATTATAATTAGATGTCTGTTATGCATATCAACATTAAAGGAGTTCATAATGATAAGTACTATTACATCATATGACTAATGCAGGCAGAATTAGAAGAAAGAATTAAATTCTGGTGAAATTTTATTTTTACTTTCAAAGCAAATGGAAGAGGCCTTACAAAGCTTTAGTATCTCCATTACTAATATTAGTGCAGAACTGATAAGAATTATTCAGTTGTTATTGTGGAACAGGGAGGTGACAGATAAAGCAGCTTTTCTCATATCTCATAAAATTTGTTCCAGTCCTCAAATCCTCCCATTTCTAAAAACTCTCAGTTCCCTGATGTATATGTGATTCTGTATAGATAAAGGAAAGTTCAGTCAGAGCATGTCTTCCTAAAGCTCACTCAGTGTCAAACAGCTATTCAGCCTGCCGGCTTTTCCAGCTTAGTTAACCCTTTTAATCCCCCCTTTTAAGCTAAAAGCTAATTGTGTCACCCAGGCATGATCAGACCCACTTGTTCTGAGAATGTGGACACCCTTCTCTTGAAGAGAACAGCACTGAAATTCTGGGCAGACATGTATTTTGTGGACTGTGTTTCAGAAAAATAGTCTCATGGTAAAAATCCATAAACCTGGGGAAACCTGAGTTTGAGAGTAAAGTCTGAGGGTGAAGGTACATAGCAGAATACTAACCTGGAAGTGCCAACAGCACTCCCTTGAATGCAATTTGCACTAGAAGAACACTGAATTAAAAGGAAAAAAAAATAATTTGGGGGATTGGTGACTCATCAATGTATTAGTTTTGTCTTTTTTTTTTTTTTTTCTTTTCAATTTTCAGGAGGAATACTTCAAAGAACTAGATCATTATGTGAAAAATGGGCAGTCCTTCCATCATGCTGCTTTCTTATATTGCTCTATTTGGTGTCGCCCTTTAGAACAGTACTCATTCTCTCCATGCCTACATGACCATTCTGACATATCTATGTACCCAGCAGTCCATGAGATTGGATGACTAAGGAACATTTACACTCTGCTTTTTAGAGGTACCTTCTTCTTTCTCTGGATTTTACAGGGAATTTAGATGGAATTTTTTTTTTAAGTAGAATGAATTACCCCCATTTGGGAACACTTCTAGTATTTTAGCTAGGAAATGAACAATGATTACTTCCACTAGTTCCACCTAAAATTGGATTCCAAGATTTCTTCAAGTTACAGCAATATAGATTTTTTTATTCTGTGTTTATGCCAAGAGATGAACTCAAATTAGATTTTAAATAGAATCTCATTGTAATTGCACCTGCAAGAATTTCTGCTGCACGTAAGTACTGCTGTATTTAAGCAAACTGCACAGTAGTTGAGAGATCTATACACAGAGTAGAATCAGAACTATTGGACTAATTTTTTAAGTCTTTCATTTTTGTACTATTTAATGAAGGAAAACTAAGCTTCAATTAATTAATGTTTAAAATTAGCATAATTTTAGAATTTTTTTCCTAATATTTGATTTTGCCTCTTCCTTTATAGTTTTGGCTATTGTTTTAGCTGTTGATTACACCACACTAAAAATTCTTGGCCTAAAACTCCTATGTGAAAATAATCTAAATGCCAATAACGTGTATTTCTATCTGCATATCTATTTTGTGTGGTTGAAATTTTTATGAATTTTAGCTTCCAGGTGACAACATCCTCAGAAATTGACGCTATCCTTTACAAAATAGAGGTTTATATCAATATGTCTTTACCTTTCAATTTTGTTCTTATCAGTTCTATTGGCGTTAGAGCAAGGCCTGATAAAAAAATAAAGTATCCGTCTTAAAAGTTGTGAAATTATTTCAACTAAATATTCTGTATAAGAATTTCAAAGGAAACAGGGAGGCATTATTTAGATTTTAAAAACTTAACAATTTCATATTTAAAAATAAAACTGGGCAAACCATTTAGGAAATTAAAGGACCCATTGCTGTTAATATTAGTACAGCTTTAGGTTCTACATCTAAACATACCTTTCAAGCCACCAATAAGAAAAGGATCTTTTCAAATACATAATGTTAGAGATGAGGTTTTTATTATTTCTACTTTTAAAAATGTGCAGCTACTGTTCCTGTGAATTTTACATCAGTTAATTTCTGTTTGTATTTTGTATAGGGTATGTTGTTTTACTTATTTCTTAAAGGTAAAAACAAAACAGAAGTATTTTACTTCATCATGGTTTACTTCACCTCATTATATATATTCAAATACCAACAAAAACTATTTGCAACCAAACATTTTCTCATCAAACTGCTATTCAGCAGCCATCAAAGTGGACTCTCAAAATTCTATATACACAGGTATATAACTAGAATATTAAATTCTAGAATATTAAATTGCTAGGTCATAGAATTTCATGTGCCTGTCACAAATGAGTGGTTTAGGTCACTTAAAGAATAACCATTAAAAGTAATATCAAAAGCAGGTTTAAAATAAATTTGCAAAATCACAACTTAACCAAGTTTGATGACAAGGTTCACTCTATCGTTTACTTCATGAAGGGAACATACAAAGAAAAGGATTAGAAACAATTTAGAGGACATCAGACACAAAATGGTAAGGAGGAAACGGGTAAGGGAGACCTTCCCATTTAAGCCACGAGGTTCAGAGAGGATCCTCTTGCTTTCAATCTCCTGATAGAGCCTGGGTGCAACTAGGTTCAATCTTAGTCCCTGACTTGGTCAACAGTTTATGTCTAAATGATTAGGCAGCCCGTAATCATTGACTAATTCAACATTTACATCTGAGATGGAAACATTCTTCCTATACTTGCTTTGGGGTGTTTAAATCAATTCACACACACAAACATATACACACACAGAGACATCAAGATGTACAAATATATATATACACACATAAACATACAAAAGTATGCCTGTTGATATTCCCCTAGAATTCAGCAAAATATATTACATTTCTCAGCAGGTGAGGGTTGAGCTTTGAGGAATGTGGACGGTATCTGCCCAGGTCCAATTGTCAGCTTTCGGCAATGGTCCTCTGAGTATCCTCAGCTTCAGGGTTTGTGAGCTGTTGTATTGGGTTTCTGTGGCCAGGTTTTTTGGTAGCAGGGCAATGAGGAAGACTTCTTCAAGAAGCTGCTGGAAGCTTCCACCATTTCCAGCAGAGCCAATGTCAGCCAGCTCCAGGCTGGACCTGCTGCTGGTCAAGGCCAGGCCAATCAGGAGTGATAGTGATAACATATTTAGGAAGGGATAAAATAAGTACAGGGCAGAAGAAGATGGCTGCTAGAGAAGAGCAAGGCGAGAAGTTGTGATTAACAACAATGCAGACACCAAGGTCAGTGGAGAAGGAGGGGGAGGAGATGCCTTAAGCGCCAGAGTGGGAACCCTGCAGCCTGTGTTACAGACCATGGTGACACAGGCTGTCTCCCTGCAGCCTGCAGGGGACCATAGGGAGTGGAAAATCCACCTGTAGCCCATGGAGGACCCCACGTCGGAGCAGGTGGATCCTGGAAGGAGGCCATGATCCCATGGAAGGCCCATGTCTGGAGTAGGGGCCTGGCAGGGTCCTGCAGCACGTGGGGAGAGGACCCCACTCTGGAGCAGGATTTCCTGGTAGGAGTTGTGGCCTGTGGGGCACCCACTCCAGAGCAGCCTATACCTGAAGGACTGCACCCTATGGAAAGGTGACCCATGTGGCAACAGCACCTGAAGAGCTGTTGTCCGTGAGATGGACTCATGTAAAGCAGTTTTGTGAAAGACTGTCTTTCGTGGGGGAAACCCCATGAGGAAGCAGGCGAAGGACTCCTCTCTCTGAGCAGCGGCGGAAACAACATCTGACTACAAACAACCCCCACTCCCATCTCCCCGGGCCGCTGGGGGAAGGAGGTAGATCTTAGAAAGAGAGAGGGGTGGGGGGAAAAGGTGTCTGCAAGATCTTTCGAACTTCTCATCCTTAAGCTCTGATTTTGATAATAATAATTCTTAATATTCCCAGTTGGAGCCTGTTTTGCCTGTGAAATAATTGGTGAGGAGTTTCTTACGGTCCTTATCTTAAAGTTGTGAAGACCCACTGGTTTTTTTTCTCTCCTCTGTCCGTTTGCAGGGAGCAGAGAGAGAGAGTTTGGCTGTGGGTGAGCCCTTGGCATTTAGCCAGGGCCAAACCACCACTGCTGTGAAAGATGTTCCTCTTACAGGAGATGCTGGTCACAGCCTGTTGCAGTCCAGGAGAGCTCAAAGGCCCCCATTTAGGATTGCTGTTTATAGGGTCACAAGATGATTGGCTTTAATCATCTGTCAGTCTCCATCCTGACCATAATCCAAGATAGTAATTGCTGGAATTTTTCAAAAGTCTAGCAATAATAATGCTCTTCCACTCTGTCTATGATTCAGGAAAGCAATGTTCCAAGGCTATCAGTGGATGACTGATTATCTCTCATCTCTTTCCTTTGTTAGGCAACAGAAGTTCTTGGTACAGACAGTGTTTCTGATAAGCTCAAGGGGAACAGCATCACCTGGGAGTCAAGGACAAGGCTAACAACAGTTCCTGAAATTGTAGAGTAGGCTGAGTTGGAGGAGGTGAGGATATACCACCACAGTGCCTTAGGCTGCATTTCTTGGACAGGATAGGAACATAATTATATTCGATTGGGAATTGATGATCAGAATCAACACAACTAAAATACCCTCTTATAGAATGAAGACAATTACTATCTTTACTTCTGAAATTAATCTTGCTCAGTGTTAGACTGCTTATGTCATGTGGACTTAATCACTGACACAGAACCTCCTCACAGATTTATCACTTGCAAGTGTTAGATGAGAGCAGGATGAGAATAGATTTCCTTGAAAGGATGGCATAGCAGTGTATAAGCATATCAATTCTGCAAGGACAAAGCTGTGATCTGATAATGGCATTAGAAGGAATCAGTAAAGAAAACTCATTCTTAAAATACTGCTCAAAATGGGCAACCCCAAAGAGGAGGCTATAGAATGTGCGTCTTTAGGTTTGTCACTTCACTTATAACAATCACACAATAAGCATAGGAAAAGATCCTGTGCCTGTGAATTACTGGTTGATTCAATTGGCTCTTATACTAGTTCCAAAAATTATGGCATAGAGGACAAAGACAGAGTCTGGGCCAGGAGTTGAATGGAGCTGACTCCAATAGTTTTGCAGGAGAGGGATATATAAAATGATCCTTAAATGATCCCTCAAAAGAATAAAAATAATGGAAAATATATATTTAGGCTGAGGGGAGGGGCTTTGTATATTTGTATGTATTTGTATATTTGTATATATTGGTTTTAAATCCAATTCTGCCCTGGTTACTACTCTAGCACTTTGAGTATATTTGTTGTACGTAGTTTGCTACAAAGATTAAGAATGTTTTTTCATTTACAAACAGAGATTCACAGCTTATTAGAAGTAGTCACTCATTACCTCTCCAGTACAGATGCCGGTTTCACAACCACACCAGTAATATTCTCAGTTATTACTGGGTGTCTAAGCTATGTCCTTCGTATCCTTTTAAATATTTCTTTCCACTCCTTAGTGTTTTTCTCTTCATTCTAACACAAAAGCTCAGTTATCTCATGGAACTGGTCCTGGAATATAGAATCATTCATTTTCAAATGGCCTTCTTGCTGTTCAGTGATCTGTGTGAAACTAACCAGTGGCTGAAATTCAATTCCTGCAGCACAATTGCTCTACAAAAAGTAGAACTGTCACCAATTTCATCAAAGGGATTAGGCAAACCCTTAGAGACAGTGTTAACACTGAAATATCTTTCTGTCAAGCAACTTGCAATATTATTTCCTCTTTGTATTACTCTGTGAATACATGGAGCACTATAACTATGAATATTGCCAAATTATCAAACTATAAAAGCACCGCATTAATTTCTTAATTATTATATGTCTGATATTAATTATCAGACAGCCCCTGATCTGTATGCAAGGAACCAAGAGAAAACATAAAATGCCACCAGGCTCACTTAAATGTTTTTATTACCAAAATTAACTTTTAGTATTATTTCTTGGGACACCAACTGTTCCAAAGATATGACTCAGGTGTCTCCTTCAGAGCCTGTTATAAGTCTTCAGGATCAGTGTAAGTGCTGCGCCCCATGTTGGAGTTTCAATAGGCTCTTCCTCTGGCACATCTAAGGTTTGCAGCTTCCACCATGACACTGGGCCCTACTACAGAAGGGGTTCAATCATCTAATCAGAGGGTTTTTTTGATATCACTGTCCAAAGATCTTCACTCATGGCTGTGTAGCTGCTTGCTACTCCAGAAGGGTCTGAGGTCTCCTGTAGCTCCATGCCATATCCATCAGCTCTATGAGGATTCCTTTGATGTCTTAGACATTTAAAATATAGTTCAAATGAACCATTCTTAAGTAATAGATTCTCATTTGACTCTTCTTTTTTGTTTGAAAAAGTCATTTTTATTTGGTGCTTTCATTTCTCTCTGCTCTTATGTTAAACTGAAAATTAGTTTTTTGCTGTGGGGTTTAGCTTGGTTTTTGTTTCTAAACACCACACAAAAGCTCTTGAAAGGCAGGGCAAAAAGGTATGGATACTGTGCTGGTATTATAATGTCAAAATTACAGCAATAATCATTGTCTTTACATATTTTTCTGCTTAGTTTTTATTTGGTCTGCACAATTCCCAAAGGCTTGTATTACTTAATCTAAAAATGTATTAAAAGTTCAAAGTTTATTTGGTTTAAGTAATGAAATATGTATCTTGAAGGCACTTTATCTTATATAAGCTTAAATATTTGTAGACTATTTTGTTGATAGATTGCAGAGCATAAAACATGAAATAAAAAATTACTTCAGTGTGACTTTTGAACTATTCTGTCTTCATAGCACTTTTCCATAGTACTTCATAAACACTTTTTGACTTTATCACATTGGCAGTAGCTTTGCTGCTGTGAAATAATGCCTCTTTTCTCTCTTGTCTGTCTTAAAGTCTCTGATGTGAAAGGGTGAGTGTTGCCACACTGGCTATTATCAAAGTTATTACCAAAGAAAGGATAGAAAGCTTAATATACATTATTAATAACAACATATATATAATAATAATAACAATATACATCAAGGTGCTAAGTGCTATTTTAGCATCCTTAAAAGGAAATAATTTTCAGTTGTTTAAGTGCAGGACAGAACAATTTACTAATCAGATAGCACTAGATACCCTGAAAGCACATACATTTGACTTGTGTTCTTGCAATTTCTGAACTTAGTAGTTATGTTTGATAGACACAAAATCATTGCTGTATCACTCATTACTTAACTATCCATGTTGGGATTTTTCTTCTTTTTTTTCCATGGTTCACAATGTAATACAGACGTTATTTTTCATGTTTCTCTGAATCTAAGTAAAAGTCAGATATTGGAAGCTATATTGTCCAGGGCCTATTTGTTTTAAATTGCTTTCTTGGTTATAGTATACAATCTAAATACTGATACCCTATTGAATATAAAATATTTTTGTTTATTTCCTAGCAAAATTCCAAAAAAATAAATGAGCTAATAGGGTTGGAAAAATACAGCAAGATTGTAACATGGCCTTCTGACAAAACTATCTACATTCTGTGATTCCAATTTTTAGAAACTATAAAGAACACAGCAAGAATGTAATGACTTCTCTCTGTGTAGAATTTTTGGAGATCTAAATCTATAATAACTTGCTTTGTAAAATTTTCATTGAAGTCAATGCAGTTTTGAGCCCTTATCAAAAGCAAGATTAAGCTTTATTTCCACTCTATGTTTTCTATTCTATAATAATTTATTTTTTCCTTTTTTAACACAAGAACACAATTTGGACATTATAAGGAAAGACAAGTTAAAAGGTTTTGTTCCTACAAAGGTTTGGTAAATGCAAGTATCTTTACATCTGAATATAAAGATCCTTATTTAGATATCTAAAAATCATCAGAGGAGTTATTCAGAACACTTCCTACAAATAGAAGCATTATGATGGTTGTGGAATGACACCTTAAGGGAGCACCACTAGTTGACAAGGACTGCTCTCCTAGAATTTAAGCCTGCCAGTGAAGAGAAGTACTCCTAATGTCAGCAAAGCAGATATTTCAAACACAGTTGCTTTTATTTATATTTTATTTATAACACTTAATGTGATCAAAATGATGGGGGTGCCACTCAACTCCAGTATGATTGTTTTCTCAAATAGAAAGCAGTGCCTTAGGAACCTGCTGCCTCTAATGCTGTTACATTCTCTTATGTGACATCATCATGTGCTTATGCTAACTTTTTGTTAAATATCTATAACTAAAATGCTCCATGAATTGAATAATATCACTTTCTATCAGCCTATAAACCAATTGGGCTATGGTATTTGTTCCTTGATTACTGTGGGGCAATATGCAACTTCCTTGTATTTAGGATATGTTATCTTTTTTCCTCCCTCTTCTGGGAAGAGGCATTTTTTAGAAAGGCTAAGTGTAAATACAGCTGTAAAATAAAAAGAACACAAACACGTTCCTTAGCAATGCTACACAGTTGTCCACACTCTTGACTATTAGCACAGATAATGGCACATTTTTAGCCCATCCAGACTAGCATTTTCTAGGTTAAGACTGGGCAAGGTTTGGGGTTATCTGTTAGAACTAATCTTAATAGATAATTTGAATTCCCTCATTTATTTGAGGAGCAAAAATGTGACCATTATATATGCCTATAATTTGAATGGATATTAACTTACCATGTCAGTTGGCACCAGAATCAAAGATCACTTCCTACACCATGTAATAACTAGAATAAATTTGAATTTCAAGTACCACATTACACATTACAAAGTATAATTTGTATTCATTTTAAAAACAAAAAGAGCGGTGGCATAATCTATGATAAATTTACATGTCAGCATTTCATCAATATTTACTTGCTAGGAACTATTTTAAAATATTCAAAATCGGTTATAATGGGAGATAATGAATGAAAGGAACTACAACTGCACCACTGGTATTATTCCCAAAAATATGCTATTAAATCACTTCATCTCTTTGTTCTCTTAGGAATTTGTTTGGAAACAGAAGCCAATTTCTATGAATGTCTTCACAACACATTTACTGAAGAGCCAAAATACACAATACATTTACTGAGCAAGTGAAACAAAGTACAGTTTATGTCTTGATTAGTATGGCATACGTATAAAAATATGACTACTGATTTATATTAAAATAGTCAAGCATATGCTACAATTGAAGCAATTCCTGGTTCGGTTCCTGGTCCAATTCCACCCCGGCTAGCCTTAGGGCACCAACCAGGAAGATTACTGCATGCATGTGGGGCGATCTCAGCAACAGGCTTCTTCTCAGGAGTTTAGCTAAGTATCGCCTACTAAGAAGGCAGATTAAGCTTTAGCTTTGCCAGCTGAGTCCAGGAATGCAACCATGGTGAGTAAAAAGATACAAGCGATTCTTGTTGTAGATGTATTTTGGTTTATTGCTCCTCTGCTGCCTGCATGTCATCAGAGGAGGTCCTATCCCAAAGGGAAGTCCACAAGCAAGAGCCCCGACTTCCTGTTACACTGGTTTATAAAGGGGGTCAGATTCCTGGGGAAAGGGAATACCCAATGGGAAGGAGAGGTAGGAGTGGTTTGGGGAGGGGTCACGCCCCCAGCAGCAGGTTCTGGGGTTGCATACTTGGGGACAGGGAGGAGGGGTGGGACAGGATTACATTTTAGGGTGGCTACAACCTTAGAACAAACCATCTGGGTGTGGGATAACAGGGGTAACAGAACATTCCAACAAGGAATGACAGAAACTTATATTATTAATATATAACATAAAAATAAATACACAGCATACACCGCTACACTACAATGAAAAGAATCTCTGAATTACATGGGAGTGGTTTTGTAGCAATGCTTTACTGCCCTTATGTTGTTAAACAATATGCTGATACAAATGCAAATGCATTATGTGTGTTGCGAAAGCTATACCCTTCTGCCCTTCAGTTAAACCCATGATCCTATTTCCAGTTTATACAGATGGATTTGAGGTATCACTTTCAGAATCTAAGGGTGGAATTTAAAATATTGTTGTAGAAGAAACAAACTGAAAGAGGTTTTCTGTATGTATGCTTTTATGATATTCTTTTTATGCTCTAATTGTCATTAAATTTGAAGTTAAAAAGTGCTGTGTTGAACTCGAAAAAAAGGAATTGAACAGGAAAGGGTGACAGTTTCTCATTTGATGCCTGTCTTGGGGTGACTTTATGATTTTCCCATATTCGTCTCCTCTATGCCAGGAGAAAAAAAAATTAGCTAGAGAAATCTTTTCAAAACAACTCTACTGTCTCAAGGTCAATTTTTGCTATGTTACTCTGCAGTTTTGGTTTTNCCTCGAACCTGGTGGGAGAGGGTGATTGCGGCCTGTTTTTATCAGAGAATATTTATCCTTCTGAATATATTTGTTCCAAACCGGGACAATGCCTCATTCTCTAAAGAGCTATGCTTGTTCATCTTCAGTTAAAATATTGCTGATCATTTAAAAACTTGTGGCGTTAATTAACGGACTCTGACAACAGAACACATCGAAGATATTTATTTTCTCTCTGCACCAGGTTATATAGTACCTTCAAAACAACTCCATATATGGAAGTAGTGAAACGAGTGTTTAAGTTTCTCCCACCTGAGGCTTGATTGACACGTCAGGCCTTCTGCCCTCACCGACAGAGGTCTGGGCATCAGGTTTAACTACAGTAATCTCCAGAAACAATTGTTGTTGATGGCAGAAATCAAATCCTTGATTTCTCCTTCTGACAAAAACTATTTTCTGAGTCAGCTCTCTTAATTTCAATCCAATAATTGATATGAATCAATAGAAAGAGATGGGCTTTCCCACAGCACAGCTCAGCCAAAGTGCATTCTTAATAAACCTATTTGTGTTGGATTTCCTCATTATGAAAATCTTGCAAATAATAATAATAATAGAAATTGACAAATTCTGGTTCATTTGCTATAAAATTCTGTATGATTTTATCGAAAGATTGTACTCTTCACAAATTTTGTCGATACATTTAGAAAGCAGTGTAAATGTAAAATGCCTACTGCATTCTGTAATAGACAAATCCTTATTCCAGTTCACAAACCACTGCTCACTTAAATAAAATTATCCCTGTATTACTTTCTCAATATTTCAAATCATTTTCTAGGATGGTTTTGTTAAGTAGGAAGGTTTACAGCAAGAAGTTCCTCCAGTCAGTATATCTAGCAAGAGAATCACTGTTTTCAGTGCCTGGATTTCCACTCATTTGCATTTAAAGTGATGAGCAATTTCAGCAGGGATTTAGGACCAAGAGGATTAACTATGACTGGTAACATGCATCTTCTTGCTTAACTTTCTGTTTACTTTTCTACAAGCTTTGTTAAGAAGTCTGAGTTTTCACTAATCCTTCAATATCTACTTTTGACAACTCTTGACAGGGAAAGGATAAATATGAACATGATCACTGATGCCACTGACACCCCCCACGAGTAGTGACTGTTGCTCCTCTGCTACTTTGTAAGGAAAATTGCTGAAAAACTTGAGTCCATACTAAGGAATTCAAATGCTTTATAACCTCCATCAATTTTCAATAAACTTGGTTTAGGCAACAAGTTGTTCTAATTATTTCTCTAGTTTGATGAGATTCATAAATTAAGGTATTTTTAATGAGACTGCAAGAAATGTGAGGATTCAAGATTGGGGGGGGGGAAGAAAAAAATCATTTAGCAAGTTTTTGCAAACCAGAAGTTATTTTATAATCTGCATCTAGGAAGAATTTTTACCTTCCTTGCAAATACTATTTTCAAAGAAAATTCAAAACCTTTTTTCCTACATAGCATTTTCTTCATACATAAAAAAGCACACAGAAGAGGAAAACACATTTTTGTCTTGAATGTAAAAATATGTATCTTTTCAATAGTTGTGAGACTCTTTTGGCAATAAAGAAAAAATTTGCAAGTAGATATTGCACAATAAAAGTGAGGCAGCAGATAAAAATATGGACTCTTCAAAAAGAGATGATGGGACAGAATGCTGTGAAGAATATTTGCGTTCCACAGAAAACAGGAGTAATAACAGTTTTGAGATCTATTACATTTTACTTTGAGTTATGAAATAGAGAAATCATCATTGTGCTCAATGAAAACCCACAGAGACACAAGGAAGTGCTGAGGTTGAATACAATGGGAAGCTAGAAAGAGATTCTGTACTGTAGATCCATAAAACCTACATATTTGGAATATTTAGGATGGGCAACCTGTGAAACAGACACTACCACTGAGATTGCATAAATGTTAATAAGATATAGATATATATAGAGAGAGAGAGATATATATGACACACAAATTCGTGAAGCATTCCATATTTTTTATCATACTATGTATAGAGCCGGACACCTCAAGGCAGACAGGTTTTAGCTAAAAGGTTAGACTAAGTGCATCCACTGGTAGGATGGGCTCCCTAGCCTCTCGGCAACCATCCTAGGAGAAGGACAACTCTAACTCCAAACCCGGGTAGATGGAGCTCGTTTAGCCCTGTAAGGTCATCCATCTAAGAGAAGGATATTGGAATCAAACCTACGTCCTAAGGATTTCACTATCACTGTCCAAGCTTGCTAGGCCCTGACAGATGAACCTTAGGAGTAAAAGGTGGGGTCAGTTCTGTGCACGCTGAGCCTCACCTAAAAAATCCAATGTGCAGGCTCGAAGGAAGGATCAAATATATAAAGGAAAATAAACTACAGGTCCAGAATATTTGTGCATGAGTCTGCATGACTAGGACATGACAATCTCTATAAGGATATGAATTCTTAATGAAGTATTTCTTGACATGTCTTTCTAAAACTACATCAAAAAACAGAGTGGAGAGTCTAAAGAAATTTACAGAATTCTCAATTCATCCATTCATTCATCCATTCCCAATTATTTTCCTGCAGACAGTATGCCATATGGCCAGTTCCATAACATAACCTACTTAATTTTTAAACCTGTTAACTTTCCCATTTTTATCCTTCCGCAACAATGTTTGGAAGGCTGTTCTGAAACTTACTCCTTTTAATATTACAGATCTCTTTTTTTAATCTTGCTCTTACTTTATCATTTGTCATGATGATTAATTGACTGCATTAATTAATTTCCAAATCCTTGAGATACAAAGAAGTGATAGACAAATGTTATATGGTCATCACTAATTTCACAGTTGATGCAACACACTTGGGGTAGGACACCAAGAAGGCACCAGAAAATACGGTGTCAACTGTTAATTGGTCTCATATGTGGAGAAAGCCCAACAACTTGGCCTGGGCTACATGAGTGGTTATGCCATTAGTGGCTTAAGCTGAAAATCTAATTTAGAAAACAAAAATTAGATAAAAAAGAAAACTTACAGGAAGGAAGTAGATTCACACATGAACACCTGACACTATGTCTGTCAATGGCTCAGTCTGAGGCAAATTCCCTATACCTATGGGACAAGGCAAGACTCGCACAAGCATTTATAAAAATATTCATAGGCCCTCACCTGTGCCTCGCAATTTACAGAGGAACTCAGAAGGCTCTTGCAACTGCACTTAATCTAGCAGAGTATCAAAAAATCCAGTATTCATCCATTTGTGGATTCCACAATCTGTTGACAATTGTCCTTGTTAGAATGACACTTCTGCCCCTTGTTTCTGAGAGAACTGAAACAATGTTCGTGGCTAATCATATATTTTATCCATAGAACTCTCCCAGAATAAATTTGTCAATTGTTCCAGGATTCACTGCTCCTGAATCATTAACGCAAATGATTTAGCAAATGATTACAATGATTATTTGCTTTAGTTAGATATTATTAGGATTATTATTATTAGGATTATGGTGATGGGAGATAGAAGCTAGTTCAAAGCTCTGCAAATGGTACGAATCTATTTCTTTTACCAAGTTTTCATTTTCCTTTTTTTTTTCTGTGGATTTTTATATATTATTCCCTAATTTCTCATATGTGTACCTCCAATTATTTGTTGCTCTGGTTAATTAACAGTGGAGTATATCTTTGAAAATATATTCAAGAGCTAACTAATCCTTACATTATTTTTATTTAGTTGCCTCACATAAACATTTCACCTCTATATTCTTTTCTACCATTCCCACATTTGGCAATAAGCATGGAAACTTTATTATCAGTATCTCTGCTGTGTTCTCAGCAATTCAAAAAATCTTTTTATCTTTTTCCACAAGTCTTCCCATTATTTGTGTGTAACAACTATGAAAAATGAACAAACAGGTGTCTGCAATTGCAGAAAGCAAAAAAAAAAACCATAAAAACCCAGAATCAGTATTTGCCAGTATTCACTAATGAGGAATTAAATTCTCATTTTTAATAGGATGAATGATGCATACTAATCTGAAATGTATGATAACCACGTAGCAACTAACCCTTTCAATCTGAGAAAAATACATGGTACATTTTAGCGGATAACAAAAACTCTTACATATCATACATCAAAATTTACTTTTAATTTATTCAGTAGGATGCCATGGTTAATAAAAAACTTTTTTTTTAGTATCCCGTAACTTTGAGATGTGCCTGAAGCCTTAGCACACACATTCACCCAATAATATAAAATTCATGGTTTATTCAACCACAGCATCTGTTGTAAAACTCTAGGTTGTCATTTATTTTTCAGCCCTAGAAAAAGATTTATAATCTGATTTTAAATGCAACACATATTTAGCCCTCAGATGTGTAGCAAAAGCAATCACACTGACACTTTACTAGACTCAGAAAAAGAATGGGGGAAATACCATTATAATAATAAAGAAACAAAGTGAAAATAAATAGATCTTACACCCTTTTCTTTTTTTAAACATCACTTCTGAAATCTTCTGTAAAAAAGGAAAAAAAAAAGATTTAAAAGCAAATTGAGTTATTACCAGAATTACTTCTTTTACTTATTGCTGTAAAGTACTTTTAAATATGTTTAACAAGGATTTTCTTTGTCCCTCTAAGCGATGGAGATATACGTTCAAAAGCACAGTGGTCTGGAATGCATATTGGCATTTATCATAAAAATAGATGAGGATTTGCATATTTTAAAGAGATTTTTTTCTATTTTTAGTAAGAATCAAACCTCCATCACCTTCTCTGATGAGCTGGAAAATTTTAAAATTACCTTAAGGAGTAAAAATGCCTTCTCTAAAAATAATTTTAAGAGGTTAGCCTTTCTTAAACTCGTCAGGAAAGACAAGCTGGAGAAAAAAAGATGCCTCGTCTGAAATAATGTTTCAGCATGACTAATGTCATAGATCATAATTTGAAAACAGCAATAGAGGTAGTGTACTATGAGCAGTCATTACAGAACTTATACGTATTCATCACTGTGTACTGCACAATGCATGTATTATTCTTTGGAATCTTGACGCAATGGCATTAAAAAAACAGACACATCAATTTAAAAATAATAAATCTTTATATATTTATTGACCAATTTATTGCATTAAGACATTCTGTTGAGTTTAAATACAAAGAAATGGTAACAGGCATCAATGATCTCCTTTTTACAAGTAACAGTACATATTCCTCACACACTCGCCAACAGATGGAAAATTGCTCTTCGTGTGGAAGGCCTCATCCTAGTGACACTGCAGCCAGTTTCCAACTTCCCAAAGTCCTCCTCTGCCCAGCCATCTATGGCACATGTCCCAGCCCAGTCTTAGCCTGACCCTGTCCCCAAGGAGGTAATCAAAACTCAGGGCTAGAGCTGTTTCAGTGTTCCCCAGCAGCTTTGCTCCTAGCCAGGGAGTGGGATGGGCCTTGGCTCCTGCTGATGCTTTGGGGTTTTTGATCATATTTCTAGAATTCTAGTTTGCCTCACTTAGAGAGGTTTTTACTAGGCCTTTCCTAGCAATGTTTGCATTCTTTCTGTAGATAACAGGGCTGGCAGGACAAAATATTGAGGCCCAGAGCTGCTAGAGAAGCTCTAGGAAGAGGGGCCTGAGGGTGGATTTAGGGAAGTAGAAGGTCTCTGGTTGGGCATCTGGAGAACATCCGTTCAAGACAAATTGTGGTTGGGTAACATGAGGGGGATAGGCATTCGAAGCTTATAAATGTAAAGGGGTCAGGTGATCTGGGGTTCTCGGTCTCTCTCTCTAGTTCTTTCTCTCTCTTGTTTTCACTCCAGAACCCTGGAAATTCCCATTAAAGTACTGTTCTTTTCACCTTTATTATTTTGTTTTTGCAGGTTTTTTTCTCCCCCTCTGATTTTAGGCATCACTGCCCTAACATCCCATGGAGACAACGCACTATCCCAATATCCCAGGAAGCAACCAGCACACGAGGTACCTGATAGACTAATAATTACCTTGACAGAAGTTAATCTGTATTTTAGACTACAGACTTCTAACTACAGATTCATAAACCTGCAAACCAGAACTAAATAAGTGCAAAGTATTTATGTTTGTATTTAAAAAAGGTGAATGCCTAGAAAATCATTATCAAAACTTCCCCAAAACATGGTTTTTTTCTAACATAGCTAGATATGCTACTATAGCAAAGCTACGTGAAGGTGGACAGCAACTGTTAGGTTTAGTTTGGGTTCAGTAGCAAAAGGTAGGCATAACAGTATTTTCAGATAAACAACTAGAACATGCTTAAATATGCTTTCTATATCTACCACAAGCCACAAATGTAATCTTTCATTTACATCCCTAATCATTCACACTAAGCCAAACCTCATATCCATCCATGTGAGTGACTCACTTCCTTTCTCAGGCCAACAGACAGTTAATGCACACCAATGCTTACTCACACTTCTGTATCTTCCCATGCATTCCTAGAAGTGTTGTGGTTTAATTAATACTCATCATATTGATGCCTGAAATCAGAGGGGGAGACAAAAACTGCAAAATAAATTAATGATGATGAAAGAAGAAACAATACTTTAATGGGAGTTTCCAGGGCCCAGGAGCGAAGACCAGAGCGAGATCACCTGACCCCTCTACATTTATAACCTTCGGGAGACATCCCCCCTCATGCTACTCAACCAAAGTTCATCTTGAACTTAAGTTTTCAAGATGCCCAACCAGAAATCTTCTTCTTCTTTAACGCCACTTCCAGGTCCCCCCAAGTCCCCCTCCCAGAACCTCTCTAGCAGCTCTGTTGTGTCTTGCTACCCTGTTATCTACACAAAGAATGAAAACATTGCCAGGAAAGGCCTGGCAAAACCTCCCTAAGTGAGCCTATACAGGCAGGCTAAAATCCTAGAAATATGATGAAAATCCCCGAGGCATCAATATGAGCATGTTTAGCTTCTGTGGAGTAGTAGCTCAACAAAGAAGTTTCTGGATTTTGTATTCATTTCCAAGAGGAGGAGGTTCAATAGGATGACAGAGTAATATATAGCATACATCATAATTTCTCATGACTTTAAACTGGACACTTGCATTTAAGCTTTTAAAAAGTTATTTAAAGCCTCTAGGTAAACTGGCAACTTTCTAAAGTCATGAGATATTCTAGTTATGTTCTAGTACTACAAAAATCAGATCACTAATCTTGGAGCTAAAATACAAACATACAAGAAATGCTCATAGAATGCACACAGAAAAAACTAGATTGTCACTTTCCTTTACCAGCTTAAAATAAGAAATATTTTCAGAAAGCTATTGAACTATTTTATCTACCATCAATTAATTAGAAATTCTGGTTCTGACTCCTCAGGTAGTCAATGAAGAAAGTTATGATCATTTTAGTTATAGTATTTTCTTCAGCCTGTTAATAAATGTATATTAAAGTTGCTGATTAAAACAAATATGTAACACCATACACTTGTTTGTTGGCTGCAGCTGCTTCACAAGCATTTGTTATAAAATTACTTTTTTATCCTAATTTGGATAAATTAAGTGGACTGGTTTACAGTTTGTCTCTACAAAGCAGGCTTCTTTGTGTCTAGAACTTATAGCCCTTTTCTGAATCTACATGTATTTTCAGTAATTTTTGTACATGCAGCAAAAATACATTCACCAAGAGTAGAAACAGTGATAATGACAGCTTACTAATGCTTTTTCTCTGATACTATCTATTTGTTCACTTATGTTACTTGGATCACCTGACAAAGAACTCTTTTTGAAGGATTTATTGGCAATGTTCATAGTCCAAGAGACAGCTTTCTGTTTTGTAAATGTGATCATCATTCTTAGACCGGATCTTAGAAATAGTAAGCAACTTTCTATGTTAAATCTCGTCTTTAGTGGATTACATTAGGTAAACATAATGCCTCCAGCTTTCCTCCAAACCTCTGAATGAAGACACCAGAGGAGTCAAAGGGAACTAGGATATCCTGCGATGGAAGTAAAAGTATTCATCAAGGCATATAGAAAGAAGTGGTACTTTCTTGCTATATGAAATAATTCAAATATTATATATAATAGATTCTGCTCCAAAGATCACTTTGGCAAATATATCAGTCTCGGGTTATGACATTCTAACATGTATGTACCACAGGATTAAAATTCTGATAACCTTAGCCCTTCAATTGATCATGTGTGCCACCCTACAGCCTTCAGTAGAATTCAGGATATGCATATTATCAGGACCGAAAATGTTAAAAGTTATCTGGAGTCATAAATCAGTGGATGCTTCAGAGATGCAGCTACTCCCCAGGTCCCTAATGTATCAAAGAATTCTGTGTTTCATAGGTTTCCTATTCTTTGTTCTTCTGTATATAATTCCATTCTTTGTCTTCATTAAATTCTCACTGTCTTTTCTTCAGATTACTCTGCTTCATTAGTATCACAAGGTAATTTTTCCTGTATTTAAATCATTTATTGTTACCAGTAGTCTTTCTTACTGTCTACCTTTTGATCTGTATGAATACCACAGAATTTAAGGGACCTAGAGTGGTCTCTAGATTAAGGTCCTGAAGTTATTGAGTTTAGGTTCACCTTTACAGACAGTGAAGAGGCAGACATAGAGGGAGAACTAAAACCAGTCCTGTTCATTTAGATTTCAGTAGCCTATGTGTGTCTGTGCTTCTTTCTGCTAAGTGTGGTGAGTTGACTCTGCTCAAGGATTTTAATTTAATTTATTGCTAATCAAATTAGAGTGATGAGAAATAAAAACCAAATCTTAAAAATACCTCCTCTCAACCAAATCTTAAAAACACCTCCTCTCAACCCTTGTCTTCTTCCCAGACCCAGCTTAACTCTCAATTTTCTCTATCTCCTCTCCACAGCAGCACAGGGGAACAAGGAATGAAGGTTGTGATCAGTTCATCACACATTGTCTCTGTCTTCTCCTTAGCAGCAAGAGTCCTCTCATGCTTTCCCTCCTTCAGCACAGGATCACTCCCATGAGAAACAGTCCTACCTGAACTTCTCCAAAATGCTCCCTTCCTGCAGGCTGCAGCTCTTGACAAACTGCTCTATTTGGGTGTCTTCCATGGAGCACAATCCTCCAGGAACTGGTCACAAGTGCTGCCAGAAAACTGCTCAAGCATGGGTACATATGTCCATGGGGCCACAAGTCCTGCCAGGAGCCTGCTTCAGCACAGGCTTCCCAGAGAGCCACAGACTCCTTTGGGCATCCATCTGCTACAGCCTGGGGACCTCCATGAGCTGCAGGTGGATATCTGCTCCACCATGGACCTCAATGGCCTTCAGGAAGACAGCCACAGTCTTCAATACAGGCTGCTCTGGCACCTGAAGAACCTCCTTCCCCTCCTTCCTCACTGACAGTTGTGGTTTTAAGTAGTCAGAGTCTTTTATTAGCTGGGGGGGGCTAGGAGAGAAGCTTCTTTAAGAAGCTGCTGGAGTTTTTCTCTGCTCTAAGCTAGCCCAAGGTCAGCCGACAATGCCTCTGTGATAACATATTTAAGAAGAAGAAAAAAAGCTAGGCAGAACATCATGGCGGCTTAAGAGAAAGGAGGGTGGGAAGTTTGATTAACACCAAGGTC
>WEIV01017451.1:49682-72896 GCA_013390005.1 Calyptomena viridis
TGCTTGTGTGAAGTAGTTAATAAACAGTTGCTTGTAATCCTTATCACAAAAGTCGAGGGCTTTTTTTCCCTTCTCTGAGAAATTTTAGATCTATGTGTGGGCTCTCGGCTTTTAGCCAGAGTCAAACCATGACACTGACCTTCATGACTGCAGAGTTTTTTTCTCTCACATATTCTCACTCCTCTCCCAGGCTGCTGTTGTGCAAGTTTTTTTCCTCCCTTTTTAACTATGTTATCCTAAGGAGTTACCATCATTACTGATGGGCTCAGGTGTGGGCAGCAGTGCGTCCATCTTGGAGCTGGCTGGCATTGGCTCTCTTGCATACAGGGGAAACTCCTGGCTTATTCTCAGAGAAGCCATCCTTGTAGCCACCCTTCTACCAAAACCTTATGTTGAAAACCCAATACACCGTGTAGGAAAAACATACAGCTTAACAGGAATGTTAACTTAGGTCCATCATTTCAATGCCTAAATTCAAATTGGCTAGCATTTGATCAACACAACTTTTACAAGAAAATTGCACTAATAATAGAATTGATGATGGCAAAACAAAAGAATATTGATATTTACTTTTAAATAATCGTAACCTAAGGCCAGAAGAGCTCAAACAAAACTTGGGACCAAACCCTGAGTAGCACAGATATGATGAATCTCTTCTAGACTGTTAGCCCTGCAGAATGGGTTACACTAAACCAGTCACTTCCCGGTAGTTAAATCTGAATTGCCTCAAGTCGTATCCAAGTTTCTCCTTCCCTCAGATAATCTAATTAGTTTAACACTAAACAGCTAAGAAGCTGACCAGGCATTGCCTTCTGTTATTACTACAGTAAATTGAGCAACCCTGACTTTCACAAAAGTTAAAAAATACTTGCCATGAATAACGAGTGGGAGAGAGGACATACACACTTCAGATAAGATGAAAAAGTGAAGTTCTTGGTATTAGTAAATTTCATTCCTCCAGACTTTGTGAATCCATTTAAACTACAGATTATAGACATCTAAAATTTGGTACCCATGTGTAGTCAGCTAAATACATCTTCAAGTTTCATTCACTAGGTTGACTAGGGGCTTGATTTACTTTCATTCATGAGAATGCATTTAGTGACTGTTCATACTGTCTTGGCAGCAAAAGATGCATATGTTTAGCTGGCAAATACAACATAACATCAATAGTTAGGAAGATCTCCTAGGGCACATCGAAGGGTATTGGATGCCTATGTTTGGGCAAGTTAAATAGGTCCCTGACTTCCAATGACTATAAGACTTTAGACATATAACTTGAATATAAATACTTGTGTACAATCCCCTTATTTTGGAGATGAATCCCACTCTGGGCACCTCCACTCTGAAGATATTCTGAAATCCTTCATGCTTATTTCATTTGTATAAATATAGGTGCCTAGGCTAATTTTAGACATCTAATGTATCCAAGACATCCACACAAGACTGGCAGGTATAGTGCCTGACATAAGGGAGTACAAACCCTTTCTGGGAAATCAGATAAGCAAGGATAAGCAAAAGTGGCACCAGAAACATCATTACATTTGTTGGCAGAATAAGATCTTGTAAAAAGTGCCATAGGGACATTACTAATAACACCTGGCAGAAGTCATCTAAGGTTTAGGCAATTTAAGTTCAGTCAATGAATATAATACCAGGTGACTGTCATAAATCTGTAACATTTTTTATAGCAATAGCATTGTGCTAATTGAATTCTAATTCACTAAATTGCAACCTATATGCCTAAAGCCCCTCTGCATATTCTATTCAGTATAACTGGTTTTCATTTCCTTCCCAGAATTGTTAAAAAATTTTTTTGCATATCTTATCCACTCAGCTGCAGATATCACATTACTGTAGGTTGAATTTCAGTAATAAACTACATTATTTCTATGTGCTCTTTATGTGCCTCAGAGAGATGCTGTAAAACATGATTAACGTGTTTGAATTATTTGGAAAATTTTAAATTGAAACCAATGCAGAAAACCAGAAAAACCTGAGGCAATTAAAAAAAAAAAATCATAGAATCACAGAATATACTGAGTTGTGAGGGAACCACAAGGACAATCCGAGTCCAATTTCTGGCCCTGGGCAGGAAAATTCCAAGAATCACACCATGCGCCTGAGAGCATTGTCCAAATGGTTTGTGAACTCAGATGGGTTTGGTGCTGTGACCGCTTCCCTGGGGAGCCTCTTCCAGTGCCCAAACACCCTTTGAAAGAAGAACCTTTTCCTAATATCCAAACTAAACCTCCCCTGACATAGCCGCAGGCCATTCCCTTGGGGCCTCTCACTGGTCACCACAGAGAAGAGATCAGTGTCTGCCCCTTCACTTCCCCTCATAAGGAAGGTGTAGACTGCTCTTTTCCAGGCTGAACAAAATAACATCAGAGGAAATGACCTTAAGGTGTATCAGGAGAGATTCAGATTAGGTACTAGAAAAAAAAATCACTGAAAGAGTAGTTAAGCACTGGAATAAGATGTCCAGAGAGGTGGTGGATTCACCCACTTTAGAAGGCATCCGGATGTGGCACAAGGGCATATGGCTTAGGCGTCATTACGGTGGAGCTAAGCTGACTGTGGGACTAGATGATCTTGAAGGTCTCTTCCAACCTTAATGATTCTGTGATTAGGTATAAGACTAGCATAAATACAGGGGAATAAATAGTCCTATTGTGGATATACAGTCTTATTCTAAATAACTGTAACAACTGTCCAAGCAGACACAAAATAAAAAGTTTTATTTTCATTCCATTTGGATTAAATGCAGGAAAAACATTCTCAAGGGAGTTCATAGTATGATTTTTATCGGAATAACTACACTGGTTTTAAGAAACCAGTGTAAATTCAACTTGAAACAAAGATCCACAGTTTATCACTTCTGAATAATAGTGTTATGCTCTTTCTCAGATACTTCTATAACCTAAAATAGTAACAAATAGCAAAAGCATTCAATAATAGCAAAGAATTATTTTTAAAATTAAAATTTAAATTAAGCTATATTATTTGCACTTCAGTGATATTTAAAATGAAGGAGTGGTGATAACGTTACCAAGCAAAAATAAGATTTTTGTCAAAATCAACAGAAGATAATGAGTGGTGAGGGATATAAGTGCATAATTAAAAAGCCTCAACTCTTTGTGAGGCTTCAGAATATGTAATCCTGTAAGAATAAGGATGAAGTGAGATAACATTACTGTAAGAAATTTAATTATTCCATGACTGTTCAAATGACAGTAAGAAATCCTTTTGCTTGTAATCCCTTGGATTTCAAAAGCCTACAGAACTCTGGGGAGCAGTTAACACAAAATACCAAAACCACAAAAATAAACACGCCAGAGTACAGTGAAAACCAACAAGGGGTAAAATGAGGTAAACCCTTAACATAGTAGGGGTCCACAGCCATCCCTTTTACATCTTTGCCTTCCTTCTCTGTAAAACTGATTGTCCCTTGTTAGTCTATTCTCTTTGATTTCTTTCTAATGTCTGTATAAGTTGTTTCTCCATGCTTAGGTTTTGGCGTGCCCTCATTCTACCCAGGCTTTCTGTCTCTTAAGGGTTTAGCTCAAATACCCAGATTTATTTTCATGGATTTCCTCTCTTTTTGTTGATCTCTATAGAGCTACTAGTGTCATCCACATCAAGTACTTAATGCCTACTTTGACTCAGTCTTTAATATCAAGACCAGTTGCCATCAGGATACCCAGCTCCCAGAGCTAAAAATTGGTGATAGGGAGATGAGTGAAGCCTACATAATCCAGGACGAGATGGTTACTGACCTACTATGCCAAGTCTATGGACCCTGATGGGATTCACCTCAGAGTAATGAGGGAATGGGCAAAAGAACTAGCCAAATCATTCTCAATCGTCTACCAGCAATCCTGGTTAACTGGAGAAGTTAGCAAAATGATTGGAAATTAGCAAATGCAATGACCATATATAAGAAGGATCAGAAGGATGATCCAGAGAACTACAGATCTGTCAACCTAACCTTGGTTCTGGGCAAGATTATGGAAGAGATTATCCTGAGTGCCATTACATGACATATGCAGGACAAGCAGGGGATCAAACTCAGCCAACATGGATTTACAAAAGGAAGGTCCTGCTTCACCAAAATAATCTCCTTCTATGATAAACTGATCCACTTAGCAGATGAGGGAAAAGCTCTGGATGTTGTCTATCTAGACTTCAGTAAACCGTTTGATACCATCTCCCATAGCAACCTCCTAGAAAAACTGGCTGCTCATGACTTTGATGTGTGGGCTCTTTGATGGATAAAAAACCTGGCTGGATGGCCAGGCCCAGAGAATCATGGTGAATGAAGATAAATCCACTTGGCAGCCAGTCATGAGTAGTCTTCCCCAAGGCTCAGTTTTGGGGCTGTTCCTGTTTAACATCTTTATTGGTGATCTGGACTTGAGGACTGAGTGTACCCTCAGTAAATTTGCAAACAACGCTAAGTGGGGTTTAAGCATTGGTCTGCTGGAGGGTAGGAAGGCTCTACAGAAAGACCTGGGCAGACTCAATTAATGGGCTGAGGACAACTGCATGAGGTTCAATAATGCAAACTGATTGGTCCTGTACTTGGGTCACAACAACCCCAGGCAGCACTACAGGCTGCAGGAGGAGTGGCTTGAGCAGGAAGGGACTTGGGAGTGCTGGCCAACAGCCTGCTCAATATAAGCCAGCAGTGTGCCCAGGTGACCAAGAAGGGCAATGGTATCTTGGCCTGTATCAAGAATAGTGTAGCCAGCAGGATGAAGAAAGTGATCATCCCTCTGTACTTGGCATTGCTGAGGTTGTACCTTGAGTACTGTGTTCAGTTCTAGCCTTTCCCTTTAAAAAAGACATTGAGATATTGGAGCATGTCTAGAGAAGGGCAAGAGGCTCATGAAACATCTAGAAAATAAGCCTTATGAGGAACAGCTGAGGGAGCTGAGATTTTTAGTCTTGAAAAGAGGAGGCTCAGGTGTGACATCATCACTCTCTACATCTACCTGAAAGGAGGTTGTAGTGAGATGGGGACTGATCTCTTCTACTGTACCTGTAGCAAGAAGACCAGAGGAAATGGCCTTAAGCTGAGACAGTGGACATTCAGAACAGATACTAGAAAAAAAATTTCCCTGTTAGGGTGATCAGGTGTTGGAATAGGTTGCTCAGGGAGGTGGTGGAGTCACCATGCCTGGAAGTTTTTAAGAGGTGTCTGGATCTGACGCTGGGTGATGCGGTTTATAGTGGTTTAGAGGTTGCAGTGGTTATGCTGGGTTGAGAGCTGAACTTCATGATCTTAAAGGTCTCTTCCAACTTTAATGATTCTATGGTTCTAAGTGAAAGTAATAGAAGGAAACAATAGGAAATCTCACAGAAAAAAGGAAACTGTCCCATGTAACTTGATCTAGTCCCTCTATCTGTGACATCAGTCTATACAGAAAAATGAAAATATCTCATTGCTGTAAAATGTCTGAAGGAATATTAAAATCAAGCACAATTAACACTTGCTTATATAACTCCTTTCATTAAGAATCCCATAGACATTATGTACTATATTTTAAATGTATATATTTGAAAATAAATTAATGAATATAGAATAAAGTTTTAAAGAGTAAAAAATAAAACTTGCATTATGATGGAGACATGAATAACATTGAGTATTTCTAAAATACTTCATACCATTGTGTTAAAAACCTACTGATATGTTTTAGATTCATTTATTACTTAAACAAAAAACAAACAAACAACCCCAAAAACCCACAACAAAACAACAACAACAACAAAAAACCTGTCTCATTGATTTGAACTTACTGATGCTCTCAAAAGGAAATTTACTTTTCAGTAACCATCTTGGCAGCCATTCATGTAACTGACAAAGCTACTGCTAGAATGTTGTATCTTGCTCTAAGACAACTTCTTTCACAGTCATCTTAAAAGCAGGGTTCCACGGCTTCCATTTCCCTAAAATGAAAGCACCTAGTCAAATAGCATTCAAAAAGCACTCTCTCTCAAAAATAATTGCTAACATGGAAAATTACTTTGAGTAGTTCTAAACTTCAAACTGTCAATAAATCCACAAGTTTTCTCACATTTAAGTTTATTTTCTTTATTACCTTTTTTTTTTGCTGTAGGCTTACACAAAATGTCAAGAAAAATCAATGTGACAAAGTCAACTTGAAGATGCAGACAATTTCCATTGCTGTAAAAAAAAGTCATGAATTCATGCCTGAGACCAGAATTTGGCTCACTGAAGAAAAAAAACCAAAATCACCAACATTGTGAATTTTCATGGACAATGAAAATAAAGCAGAAGCTCTCACTCCTTTTCCAAATTCCACTCATTAAGGTGGTATTCTCAATTAGAGTGCAGAACTGTGATGAAATCAGTATTTCACAGTAAATATCATATCTTTAAATGCTTCCCTAAGCATCTGTTGCTTATCTGCGCTAAATATCTAGCAACCTAAGCATCTGGTCTGAAACAGTGAAGTAATTCTATTATTTATATGGCCAAGTACTCAGAAGTCAAGAAGTGAATTCTGTTTATCGTATCACTGACTTCGTACGAGAATGGATGAAATGGAGGAGTGCATTGGCAGATATTATTATACAGGATTGATGAGGGAATTCAGAGGAAAGTGAGGACAGTTCAATTGCATTTAGAAAGCAAAGAGCATAGAACATTGCCTATGAAGCTGACCAAACTGGTTCAGATGAAAAAGTTGTCTGTTATGTATTAGTTGCACTGAAAATAAATGAATTCTGCTATAGTATGGATTTTTATTACACCCAGACACAAAGAAAATAACATGTATTTAAAACATGCTCTGATTTCTGTACAACTCTGACATTTCATGTACCTGTTTGCAATATTTAAGTATGGATCTGTTTACAGAGCTTTGTTGTACTTTTCCACATTATTCTCCTGCTCTATAATTAACCTTTTGTTTAGCAATAGCAATTATGATCAAATTAGTATTCTGAACCATATAATATTTCATGCTAAACCTACAGCTGATTTTAAATAAAGTAACTAATGTTCCCATCTCCTCTGCCCTTCTTTCCACCAAACATATCAAAGGCAATAATAACCAGCCAGTTGTCATACTGAAAGCCAAAGCGAGCCTTTAGCACTTCAAATATAAAGTCATTATAGAGTTCTTTTTAACTGGGCATGTTTTCCATATAAACACAGCTATAAATTAGGTATAATTTTATAATTGAATTATAAATCTTAGAAATTAAAAGCAGACATAACAGATGCTTATAGATTAAACCTTTCATATGTGTGCTTTCTCTCTATCTTTACTATGCACTCTTCTATGAAGGTGCTTACTAAAGCATCTCTGCTTCAGAAAATCAATCAGTACTGTAAAATTATGTTGTTTTCTACTATATTTTTTGCAGCACAAATACAGCCTGTTTTGTGTATTAGTGCTAATTGCAGAAAACCAAACTGAGCTCTGTAATTCCCTTTTCTATTTCTTCAAATCTTCCATCTCACTCTAGAAGTTTTCCCTCTATCTACTTTGGACCCAAGTTACCTTCCTCTTTTTGAAGGCATTTCATTGGCTATATTACTACATGCCTTATTTGTAGACATCTAGTTGTCTAATGTTTTTTGTTTTATTACATCTAGGATAAAAAAGAGTTAATTGGTTAAGACTCTTGGTCAAGACTCAATTCTGCAAGATTCACTAAGATGGGACAGTAGAGATGGAATTTACCTGTCTTATGTCCAAGCTGTTCACCCATTCTAATCACCAGAGAGAAGCAGATATGTTCAAAGACTAATTCACCTGTCCAGCTTCTTGTATATGAGGAGATGAATCATCCCCTACAGACAACAATTTTTCTTTTTTGAATATAAAGGTTGACAGAAATGACCAGCTAACTTTTAGACACTTAATCAGAACAGAGGACTCTTGGGCTTAAGAATACACCTTACAATATGTTCCATCTATTCTCAGAATTCACACCTTTTAGTGGAGAACTGCAATTGATATCTCAATCCATTCTTCTGAAGGTGTTTCATTTCTTCCAAAACATTGCAGGAGCAGCCAGAAGTAGGATTTTAATTCCACTTCTTATTCTTGTCTCTTTGTGTATGTACACACAGAAACGTACATATGTAGTGGTTTGATTCAATATATAGTCTACCATAAAAACAAGGATTTGAACCTGGAAATCACACTCTAATCACCTAATGAAAAGTAAAATAATCTTGCCAATATGAATCTCAATAGATTTATAACAGAATATATTATGATGTAACAGGTTGCTCTATTGGGTAAAGTAGGTTCAACCAACCATTGCTCAACCAGGAAACTGGACTCTAGGGTCTGCAATTATAAATCAAGTTTTCCTTTAGCTGTGGCTCATTTTGTACCAAACCAAGTACATTTTGTACCAAGTAGTCCAGAACAAAGCACAAACCTGAGCATGAAAAAGACTGTGTTGGATGCGACTGTAGTTGTTCCTATCACTGGAATCTCTACTTTCCACTGTTTCTCTTTCCATCAAAAGCCTGTTTTATTAGCATCTGAGAAATTAGCATCTGAGAATGCAGGACAGATCTGACTTGGCAGGGAAGGCATGCAAAGGTTGTAGATATTACAGTAGTGGCAGACCTATTTTACAGTACTAGATGTAAAATCTTTTTGGCACACTATGATTCTCATATTAAAGATCTCTCTGTTTTGCAGCAATAAACACTTACATAGTCAGCAGCTAAAGGGTGTTGGCACGCAAGAGTTAGAAGTTTTGGATTAGGAAAATGTGTAGAGATAGTCAGATACTTAAATCTCATGCAAGTCCTCTCGCAGACCTAGCCAGTATGCATTTTTTTAATATTTAACACATAGAGGCAATTTGCTTTGCTCTGAATTGACTAGCAGTCTATCTATTTCCATCTAAAATACTCCTGAGAAGATCTAATTACTTTTGAAGACAAGCACAATAACCATTCTGCCAAACACTGACTGACAACCAAGCTGTCCAGGGTCAGTTTCTGAGTACTCTTCCAAAAAAACCAAAAACCAAACCAAAACACAACAAAACAAAAAACATTTAAACAACTCAAGTCTCCACCTGGACAGATAGGAAATTACCAACATGAGTACAAAGTCATGTTAGCACAGAAAAATTAATTGGAAATTACAGCTCACAAAGCAAACACTTAAAGAAACTTGTCCTGTTCCTGGTTCAGCACCATTTTTTGCTTCATACTAAAAGTGCAGCAATACATTCTCCCTACCTTGATCCTTCGTTTCTTCACCTAAGGTAGTCTTTTCACCCAGAGTACGGGGAGGGACTGTTCATCTTTGCAATCAAAGACACTATTGACAAAGAGGATTTGCTTATATCTCATATGAAAAATACAAACATACACTTTTAAATACTTCATGCTACCACTTTTGGCTAATCAATTTATTAATACATATTAGATGTCATCCTTAAGTCAAACTGATTACTCCATATTTACTATTAATTATTATTTAGAATTTTACCATGGTCCTGTATCTTCAGTAATGTCATGCAATTATTCTTGATTTACATCAGAATGACTGAAAATAAAGTTGGTCTAGGATATCAAAAGTTGTAAAGACCACGAGGATAAAACCATATTATGATCAAATTCTTCAAAAATTGATAAGCAACATTGTTTAGAGGAAATTCCCTTACTAACTACTTCTGAGAATAATTATACAACATAGATAATTGGGATTGCTGTTTGTATAAATACTGGAGTTTAGAATAGCACTTCATGCTAATTATCTGCAGTACAAGCCAAGAACCATTACAGGAAAGAAATTCAGCTTTTTAGCTAGTGTTGTTAAGGAAACTTCCCTGTCCCAATACCACTACTGGGACCGAAGCCCCTTTACAGCAGGCGACTCCAGTGACCCAACAGGACCCCTGCACACCCCACTCACACAGTCAGATTTCCCATAGCAGTCGCAGATATTTCATTCCATAAAGCAATTTATTCACAGTGCAGTAACACAGAAACAGACCAAGCGGATGCCTTTCAGGAGGGATCCCCAGAAAGGATCCCCTGAGCTTTTAAATCCTCATAATCCACCCACACCTCAGTCTTGCTCTTCCTCCTGAGTCTTCAGCTCCTGTATCCATCCATCTCGCTGGTATCATTGGTCTTCATCTCCTTTGTTATCCAAAGGTTTGCCAATTCCCAGCTCCTGCTGTCTCTCAGTGTCCATTCACCAGACTGGCATCACCTTTCTTCCAGGCCTTTGTTATCCTAAAGTTTGGCAGTTCATGGGCTCTTGTCTTGGGCTCCCATCCAGAGCTCAACCTCTATTTCAATCTGCTACCTGGACCAGATATATTCTTTAGCAAAGTAAGTCATCATGGTTCATTAATATCAGTACAGATAACTCTGTATGGATTGCCAGATTTATACCAGCTAAGAATTTTAATTTACTTTTTCTCCCTTCCCTGGAGTGGATTTGTGGTTTGGAAAGATTTGAGGTCACTACTTAGCATTGCAGTTTTCTTTCTGAAGATGAGCTAAATTGTACGATGAAATTATGCTGATGGAAAAGTGATATCAGATAGCCCCTGGGGAAATTTCTTTGTCATGTCACCCAGATTTAATTAGGCAAAACTAGAAGATGAAAAAAAAAGCTTAGCTGACATCAGTTACCATTAATGCATTTCTAAGTTTGTAATTCCCTGTGACTTGGTACTGAAAAGATAGGAAGTCATCTTATACTTGATTATAAATCAGTTTTAAGAAAACATTTTATTTTTTCAATGTAATTAACTGAATAATGAAAAATGAATCAATTCCATGGTGAAAATATCTTTGCAGCTCTCCTAGACTCTTTTTGGTTTGCAATATATTATACTATTTCTTCCTCTCCATTTTTTTTGTACTTTAAATAGTACACACAGTATCTACAGAGATGTGGCTAGTGTCCTTTTTTGCTCATATGCAAAAAGGATGACACTAAGAACTTTTTTGCAGTTCAGAACATTTGAATTTTTTATTAACTTTGGTTTCATGTAACAGCCTGATTGAATTCAAACATTAGCACTGAAAGTCAGGGTAGATAATTTTTTAGTAATTATAGCTATACACAAAGAGAATACAATCCTTATACAATTGGTCTCTGATCTGACTACTGCTATTCAGTGATTAGATCCCAAAAGTACAATGTTTGGTTCTCTGAAAAGATGTTAAGTGTTCAGTAGTAATGAAAAATTCAGTTGAATTTTAGAAGTTTATAGAAAAAAATTACAGATAACAAAGGAAAAAATGCTACTGCAAATTGATATTGCATGTGGATCTATAAAACTTTCTACAACTCTTATCCTTCCATTTGAAAATGGATATAATAAAGTAGATAAATCTTCAGAGAGGAGAAAAGGAATCATGGACAAGAATCTGAAAGAAGCTGGAACTAAGAATCTTTAGTTTGGAAAAGCAAAAAGCAGAGAGAGAAAGAGTTAGGGAGAAAGATAATCATCATGATGATGATGAAATCTGTGAAGTCATATATGTCCCAAAGAAGGTGAACAGTGAGTGTTCATTGTCTTTAGTTTTTAAGAACTAGAGGTACCTTTCACCAGCTTTTTATGTGTTATGGTCTCATGAAGAACATGGAAAAGGAAAAAAAACACAGGAAAAATTATCAAAGAAAGTGAACATAATTTCTGACTTTTATACTCTAGTCAGCAGTAATTTTCACAGTAGAGCAAATGACCTAGTATATAATGAAATTTTTCTTATGTGAAAACAGTATTTCTTGATTTCATTCAAACATCTATGAAAGTCTGACCTTTTCGTAGGAGCCTATGGAAACCACATCAAAGATTTCAGAAAATGCAGGAAATACAAAGATCTCATACTTTAGAATTAAATTTTAGTGGGAATTGCTTGCAAGATCTTTCTTCTCTACAATCTATTCCTCCCTTTCAGAAGTAAGTTACATTGTTCTCTTTCAGTCATAGATTGTGAACATAATAAATTTTCATATTACATGATTTGTCATAAGTTGCCAGAAGCTAGGACATACTAAAGGAATATAGTATGGAAAGAACACTCTGAAATAATATGCTCTGGAAGATAGCTCATAAAATTTTAAGTTTTTTGCCTACAAAAGCTATTTTTCCTTTTACTATTCCTTTACAAGCAGTACTCAGTGTCATGGTTATGGTCTTTCATGCTCCTGGGCCAGATGCTAAAAGAATTCAGGTTACTTAAATCACAACAGTGTAACAGTTTCAATACTAAAAACCGTTTCCAATACTAAACTAGCTTCTCAAGAATAGGATATGTTTCATGCTATATGATTCCTATATGAGCTGTGAGGCTTCTCAAGAATTACTTTATTGTATTTAAGTATTTTCAATGCGGAAAAATTAATGAAATAAAATTTACTAATCTATGTCATTAAATTTTATGGTTTCTGCCATAAGCTATCACAGTTGCTAGATGGATGATGCAGTAACAGCCATTCACGGCTTCCAAACAGCAAGTTGAACATTTTGCAAAAGGACTTTATTACAGGAACTCTCTTATCATTTTCTAACACTTGCGGATTTTTGTTTGTCAGAGTAAATTGTCTGCATTGAGTACCCCAGGGACTTCACATATAAATAATAAAGTTCTTAAAAAGCCAAATGGACATTTAATATAATATTTCTTAAGAACATTCTCTGTTCATTTTTCAGGATTTTCTTTTTTAATTCTTATGAGAATCAATTCTTGTAGCTAAGCTAGACATTACTATTTCACTTAGATATTCCCTTCATTTTATTACAATTTCTTCTAAAGAAAATACACTGAGTTATTATGAATTATATGTAAACAATGTATAAAACCATATATAAAATGTAGTACATCAACTTTTTAAAAAATGGTACCCATATGCTCACAGGAGTTTGTCCCTTTTTTATTACTGTCCTAGCTATCTAGCAAATCATTTCTGTTACTTTTAAAACCGATGTGAATTTAGAAGTTTTGCAATCAGATAATACTGGCTTGAGATTTGTTAAGGTAGGTAGTTGTATTGTAAGCTTTCTTTGCAAATTTTGCTAGTCCATTCAGAGTGGCAGCCCCAGAGGCTTGTTTGTGTGTTCAAATTCCAGGCTGTCCTTTCTATTTAAATTGAGAGCAAATCAGAGATTTAGACACATGCATAGCAACGAATCCTGTTGACTTTTTGAAGCCAAATAAGTAACTGGGAGGAATGAGCCAAGTGTCAGTTTAATTAAATTTTAATTATCAACCCTGTAGGCTACGTTATGCGGCTTTGAAGAAGATAAGTTCTGCAAGTTTGCAAAGTTTCTTGGCGACTGAATGGAGAAATGCTATTTTACTGCTCTTCCCACATTCTTCTTGGGTTTAAACAGTTTAGGCTTATAACTATGTAACCCAAGAGTCTCTCTCTTCTGATAAATAAAAAACGATCCAGCCTGGAATGCTGATCAGATTCACACAGCATTTATGAAGTAGGTCAGTCCCTTGTTCTGTTCTGAGGTGCTTCAGTGACTCTTCTGTCTCCAAGCAGGGCACATTCTGGAGTAAATTCATCCCATTTATTGCTTTGAAAAGGGTAGTTTGCAAAAAACTAATCCAGTTTTGATTCCTTCTACCCTCAACAGCTCTCCAATCTTACTCCAAAAAGTTTTGTTGCTGCAAACAGGCTGTGCCTTAATGCCATGCCAGATAGAAATGTTTAGTAATTGAATCCCTTCTTAAGTTTGAGAGTGGATTTCAACTCACTTAAATGTAGTTTTAAATGTATAATATGTTTCTATTATACTCAGTGAAAATCTAATAAGTACAGTGAGTGGAATTCAGGCAGATTTATCAGACACTAAGATAGACTTCCACTATCTGAATCTTTTGTTATTTAAATATCCTTCTGTACTCATAATTGTATTGACAAGGGGCTTATTTCCACTTTCTAAACATGGGAGTCTAACACTGTACGAAATACAAGATTTTTGTACAAGATTTTTGAATGACCTGCCTAATAAATCAAGACATAAGATGGAACCTACAGGAAACTTACGCCTGCAGGTGGGCACTGCTCAGTGGGGCCCAGGGCTGGTCAGGACAGAGCTGAGGGGAGCTGGAGGCCAGCCTTGCTACAGCATCACTGGGGCAGGGGCTGATGGCCCCAAAAGTCCCAGGAGTCGCAGGCTGTGAACAAGGTGGGGGAGCCTGAGTGGAGGCGGGCTGGGACAGTGAGGTCTCATGGTGTCCTCAAAGTCCTGGCAAAATGGATCTTAACCATCAAGCGATAAGGAATTGAATACCATGTTAGATGATTTCAGTTAGTTAACAGTCACTCATGAGAAATTCCTAGGTGTAAATTTTGGATTGTATTGATATTTACACACACTCGAACTTAGTTATTTACATTTTGCCCCAATGTAAATAAGAAATCAGCTTAGAAGTAGGTGTAAAAACAAACAAAAAAATTAAAAACAAACAATAAACAAACAAAACAACAGACAGAGTGAAAAGACATAATAGCTCTGGGTTATAATACTATGAGATTCCCAACAAAAACAAGAGACTAGAATCAGAACCTCTCATTCAAGAAAGACTGAAGCGCCTAAAGAAGACACAATCAAATAAAACCAGGGGAACAAGACTTCAGAGAGCTAATTCTGAACAAACATTTCAAAGCACAAAAGTCCCCATATTTTACCACAGATAACTAACTGAAGTTTCTATCTCAGTCTAAATTAACTGTAAAGTGCATGCATTTCAGCCAGCAGAATTAAGGATTAAAAAAAAAAATAAATCAAGAAAACAGTTTTATGATCCTCATGTCAACAAAATAGATTCTTGCATCTACTGTTCAATGGAAAGTTAAAAATATTTGCTGATGTAAATTTACAGAGGCCTAGATTCAGATGATAAAATTTTAAGATGCATGTAGCCAAGACTTCCTACACATTTATTTTTCAAAAGAACTAAAATCACTAAAAAATTTCATAAGGTCCAAAAAAGTACATTTCAGATAAATCTATCTGGAATCTCTGTTATATGAATCAGTATCTTACTCAGTGACAGATCCACAGTGTCAGTAGTTTTACATTAAAATATTATTCAAATTTTTAACACGTCCTTGAAGTGCTGAACAAGTTATCCTCATACAGCCAAAAGAATAAACTGTGTTCAGGCACCCACAGGCAATGCAGAATTAAGCAAGAAGCAATGAATTGCAAATATTACAGAAATACCCAATGTGTAGATCTGAAGATAATTTATGATTTAGAAAATACATCAGTTTAATTTGAAAAGATCTGGAAGCAATTTCTGAAACACATGAAGGGGTTCACTTAATTCTAGATCCAAGCTTAAGTGCTAGCATACGGCTTAATAACTTGTATGATATATACAGGTTCTGTTTATTAATCATTCATTTCAAACAGCTTCAGTGCAGGCACATCCCTCAGTGGAGCACTGTTGGGGACAATGAAAATAACCTTTTAAATATGTCAATAGCAAAAGGTAGTCCAGTGTGGATATACAGCTAGAAAGCAGAAGTGAGAGCGCTACTGAACTCATGTCAGGAATGAAGGCAGTAACACTGCTAGGCCACAAACCATGGCACGCAGTGCAGCCAATCTGCAAATAAGACAGCATAGAGGATAGGCACGCATGGTATGTATCTGTGCTGGTTGGTGATAGCTTCTAGTTTACAATAGTATTGAGAAACATGCTGTTATACAAGGATCTATTTCTAGTAACTGCAAAAAAGGTATAAATACTGCGCTCTGTATCAATAAAATCGGCTTATTGCACACAAGCAATCTGCCCCGTCTCTTCCATCGCCGACCGTCCCGTGACGGTCCAGAAATAACTGGTTTCATACTTGATAACGATGATCACCTCACAAACAAGACAGAAAAGATAGACTACACAGAGAAGTTTAATGCTTTCTTTGCTTTGAGCTTCAACACTAATGATGGCCTAGGGGAGTCCCAGTGCTCTGAGCTGCAGAACCATAGCTGTGAGAATTATCAATTCCCAGTTGACCACAAAGTTGCACAAGAACTGCTACTCCAGCTGGATCCCTATAAATCCATGGGGCCTGATGGCATTCATCCAAGGTACTCAAATTTCTTGTTGATGTCACAGTGAGGCAACTCTGTGATTTCTGAACAGTCTTGGCACTCTGGAGAGGCCCCAGCTGACTGGAAGCTGGAGAACGTTGTCTCAACTTTTAAGGGCAAGAAGGATGACCCTGGAAAATACGGGCCTGTCAGTCTCACTTCAGTAACTGGTAAAATTACGGAGAAGATTATTCTGAGAGTTACTGAAAAACATCTTAAGAACAGCACTATCATTGGTCACCACCAGCATGGCTTCATGAGAGCAAAGTCCTACTTGTCAAACTTAATTCTTTTTGCAACAAGGTAACCCATCTAGTTGTTCGAGAGAAGCCAGTTGACCTAAACTTTTTGGATTTCAGTAAAGTTTTCAATACAGTCTCTCACAGTATCCTTCTGTGCAAAATGTCCAGCACACAGCTGAATAAATACATCATGCAGTGATGCAATGCATGAGCAACTGGCTCACAAATTGATCACAGAGGGCAGTAGTGAATGGGATGACATTGGACTGGCCACTTGTCACTAGTGGGGTTCCACAGGGCTCCATCTTAGGCCCTGTGCTCTTCAACATCTTCATAATTGACTTGGACACAGGACTGGAAGGGATTCTAATTAAGTTTGCTGATGATACAAAACTTGGAGAAGCTGTTGACTCCCTCAAAGGCAGGGAGGCCCTGCAGAAAGATTTTGACAAATGAGGGAACTGGGCAATCACCAACCATATGAGGTTCAACAAGGGAAAGTGCTGGATTCTGCACCTGGGATGGGGCAACTCCAGATGTTCCTACAGACTGTGGAATGAGATGCTGGAAAACTGTGCCACAGAAAGGGACCTGGGGGTCCTGGTCAATGGCAAGTTGAATATGAGTCAGCAGTGCCCTGACAGCCAGGAGAGCCAACCATGTCCTGGGGGGCATCAGGCAAAGCATCACCAGCTGGTCAAGGGAGGGAATTGTTCCACTCTGCTCTGCAGCAGTGCAGCCTCACCTTGAATTTTGTGTGGGGTTTTGGGCACTGCAATATAAGAAAGATATTAAGCTATTAGAAAGCATCCAAAGAAGGGCCACAAAAACAGTGAAGGGCCTTGAGGACAAGCCATACAGAGACCCGCTGAGATCACTTGGTATGTTCACCACAGAGAAGAGAACACTGAAGGGAGACCTCATTGCAGTCTACAGCTTCCTCACGAGGGTAAGCAGAGCGTCAGGCACTGATGTCCCTGATGATCAATGATAGGACTCGAGAATGATGTGAAGCTGTGTCAGGGGAGGTTTAGACTAGATATTAGGAGAATGAATGGTGGTTGGACACTGGAAGAGGCTCCCCAGGGATGTAGTCACAGCTCCAAGCCTGTCTGAGTTTCAAAAGTGTTTGGACAATGCTCTCAGGGTTGTGGTGTGATTCTTGGGGTTTTCCTGTGCAGGACTGGGAGTTGGACTTGAAGTCTCTGTGAGACTGTGAGTCTCTTCCAACTCAGGATATTCTATGATTCTATGACTTATGACTTAACATTTCTTTTAGATTTTAATGTGTACATGGATAAACACTTATCACAGGCCAAAAAAAGGCACCATTAAAAATTATAACTCTTTTCATGCCATGACTTATTCATGGTTGTATTGAGTTAGTTGCTAGCTAGACAAAAAAAAAATTGAAAAGCCTTACATTATAAATTAGAGGCTTAAAAATATTGACCTCAATATGAACTATTATCGAAGCTCTGATTATTTTAGCTTATTTCTAGTTAGCAGTAGTTTTATAAGGACCCTTTATTTCTTAAAATATTAGTGTAAATTTTAAAATCGATCATTTTCTGTGTTTTTTTCTGGTTGACTTTGTAAAGTGTCTATTAATTTGTAATGCATTTTTCCACTAGTTCTGGTACACCTGAAGTGGATGTAAGACTTTATGTCTACTGCTTTTTTTTTTATCTTCCTTTTTATCTGGTAATATTCTTTCATGTTACCTGAAGTAATTCTGACCTCTCAAAGACTCAGAAAGCATAACTTGAAGAGTTTACTAAATGTAAGGGAAAAAAACTTAGGGGGAAAAAAATCATGTCATTTTGGCAGAATCATATTCAGGTGCACTGCATACATAAAAGTACTGTATATTTTTATTATTGTGTCACAGCAAGAGCACAGTCTCTTCTCAGGGATAACAGGGGAAGGGAACAGTGTTTTGCCTTAGACTACTTTCTCTTCTGTTGAAAATGCACAGGTTCATAAATATGTCAGATTATATGTGTTTGCAGGAACAGAACTTTGCAAAACACAACTATAGTATGAAATAGAAGTTGTTTCAAAGAATTATTTTAACTAAACTTCAGTTTTGGCCAGGTGAGGACAAATAAAATATGGAAGGTCTCAACATATGGGGGTCTCAATCAGAATATGCTCTTTCATATAAGTCTTAATTTCGGTGAAATCCATCAAAAATATATTTCCTAAAATTAATGTCAAATTTGTATTTTTATAAAGGAAAAATAAAGTAAATACCTTAGTCTTCCAATCCTTAGGTGTACCATGGAGATTTCATGTTGTCAATATTTTTACTTTTCTCCTGTGTTTTTCATCAACCTGTGTATATTCTCCGGGTTTTATCAGATTACCAAGTGATAGATTTTTATATCCCAGAAATATTCTTCTCAGAAACAGCATGAAGTTTAGCTGGGAGGAGAAGTTTGGAGTCTATTATCCCTTTTATAAAGCCTTCCATGATCTGCTTAAAGTCACTCCTCCAAGTCTCTGTCCTGCAAGCTAAAAAACCCATTTCACTGAAATGATTCAACTGTCATTTTTACCTCCCTGTAGTAAATCCTCTTATGGCACTAGTATTGATTACCATGTCAATAAGTATTTTTCCTGGCTATCATTTGCACTCTAGTTGCCAATAATGGCACGTGAAAAGATATTACAGAACAGAATGAAATTTCTTTTGCATTTAGTCTTACTTTTGAGTAGGAGATTTCTCATCAGCTTAAACCCTAAAGATCTGATGGGTGAAACATTACATAGAAATCATTCAGTTAGCCAGTATAGCATGTCATTTCTAGCAGCATTTTCAGTCAGCACAGACTAACTGGGAGTGGGACGGGTGGGGTGTGGTGTGGCATAGCACAGAGAGGCTAGCACAGAAACAAATAAATTTGAAATTCTTCCAGATCCAAAAACATTTAAACCACTTTTCTTTCTTTTCGTATAGAAATGTGCATAGATATTACAGTGACATCTCAAATCTGAACCCTGGAATTGATTCTTAAAATTCGAGTGAAGTTTAAGAGATCTTGCTATGACCTGGCTTCTCTTTCATAAACTAATAGGAAAAAAAAAATGAATACAGTAGTTCTTTACACCTCTTTTACAGGAGTTATAATATATTTATTTTAACACTTTTTCAAATTCCACATTTACTGTATTTCCAGATGAGATTTTTTTTCAGTGATGACATTTTAGAGACATAAGAGTCTCTCAAAAAGCCATACTGGAGTTGTAGACCTGAAACTCACTGTCATAAATATTGTTTGGAAATTGTGTCTTGTTTTGATCAACAGCTAAAAAGACATTTGAATTAATGTCTTTTATATCTTGAAACTATGTAGTAAAATCCATTTCTACGTCTCAGTACATAAAGTATACAAATATTATAAGCAGTCTTCTCTTCCTCACCTTGAAAATATGTAATATTCACAGTAGATTAGAAATTTGTTGTAGCCCAGTCAATTACCAGGACTATTAACAACAGTTTTTATCTGTGATCAGATTGGAAGGTAGACCTACTTACTAAAGGCCTACTGACATTTACAGTGGAGAGATAATGTCATTTTTGAAAGATAAGAAGTGGCAGTGAATAATCTTTCCAGAAAGCTGCCAGAGCTCATATTCAGGCTTAGTTGTGAAAATCTGTAAAAAAAGAGTTTTTAATCTGTGCATACCATGCTAGATGAATTTTCAAATCCAGATCTCATTCAATGCAACAGTACATAAGGCAAATACTATTTTTTATTTTTTTTATTTTAATGGGGATGAGGTAGCAGTTTTAAGAAGTCTTTGTCATTGTTCTGACTACTTGCTAGCTGGACAAAACAAAAAAAGAAACTTAGAGATGATGTAAAGTACAGGCAGCTGTGACCTTGACTCCAAACTCTTGGTGCATCAAATGCAGAAAAAAATATTGCTGAATTCCTACTCAGGTTTTTGTGATGCAAAGAGTAATTTCAGAATAAATATAGCAAAAAAACTACGCCTTCCATGCCTTAATGTAGGGAAAAACCCATCTTTTCAGTGTACAGTAACTTACAGCAATCATTGAATGTCACTGTTTTCTTACTCTCTTAATAATCATCATGGACAACATATGAATGATTTTTAATTGTACTTAAAGCAGACGATTAGTGGATGCTTTTTAAACGAAAAATAAATGAAAGATAGTATTACAAACAGCTGTAACACTGAAAAATAGCAAAACCTACATAAAAAAAGTCATAGATATCAAAGTTAGCGTAGGAGCACAAACAGGTGGAAATTTTAGCTTTTTTAACTCTTTTTCAGAAAGTGCAGTCTGAGATAGATTTCAGCCCTAGACTAAGACAGCCAAAGTGAGGTTGTAGCTGAACCCCACACTTGGAGTCTTCACTCAAGCACAGCTTTTTGTGTAGGTCTTTTTTTTTTAGTCTATAGATGTAGGATTTTGATTTGTTCCCAGATATATATAAATAGTTTCTCACAGGGTATAGCTAGAGATCTGAGTTCAGTAATGTGGTATAGTTTGTATCCCAGAAACTCATACTACTCTCGCTAAAGTCTCCAGCTGAAATTCACAGTGACTGACAAGATAAGGGTTAATACATGTAAAAATTGTGCAATGAGCACATATATTAGCTTATATATATGCCTTGGTTTTGCAAATATATGTGTAAAATTTTGTAAATCTTTGAAGGTGAGACTGAAGAGAAACAACCTAAACTGCTTCCTTTAACATCTAGAAAAATATTCAAAATATTTTTCACCAATATACAGAATTTGGTGCCACTTTACAACATAGTTTTAATCCAAAAAAATAATTTTAGGAAATATCTGTAGTTTATCTATATGTAATACATAAGAGGAAACACACCCATAGTGCAATAGTGGTTGCAGTATTTTTCACAAAGTATTCATCAAATTCAAGGAACATCAATCTTCTAGCTACCCAAAAAATTACACAGAAAAAGTGGAACATAAAAACCTCAAATTAATCAGCAAGGGGTCTGGGAGGCTGTAACTCACTGCAGCTGACATGTACTCATAAGGGAATGCACAAAATCTCCACTGTCATCATACACATCCCCTGCAGTTCTGTCTACAGTATGCACTGGTAAACTGGTAAACTGTTATACAGATTATAGATACAACTTCTAGAGAATATTGCTATGAGAATATTCACTATTCAAGTCTAGAATTATCTCCACACATTCATTTGGGAAAAAAAAATGTGTATTTGTTAGCAATCAGAATGAGACCTAAAGGTCTCCAGGACCTGAAGGGACCCTACAAGAAAACAGGAGAGGGACTCTTTATAAGGGCATAAAGTGATAGCACAAGGGGCTTTATACTGAAAGTGGGTAGGTTTAGCTTAGATATCAGGAAAAAATTCTTCACTGTGACAGTGATGAGGCACTGGAACAGGTTGCCTGGAGAATTTGGAGATGCCCCACAATAAAGATAAAACAATCATTTCTCTTCCCAACATACACTTTAAAATCAACAGAAAATCCTATCCTGTTGTTTCTTCATTATCTAGAGAGGAACTCTTCAGAGATACAATTCAAAATCTGATTTATTATATTTAGAATTTTATCTTTTTTATTTTTTTTTTGGTAAATTTTAATTGGGTTTTGAAGTATGAAAAATGTTTAGGAGGGTTTTTTTCATAAGTAGCTTTAAAAATTTTCAAAGGACATTTGTTCTGCCTCACAGCATTGAACTAAAAATTCTGTTTACTAGTATGCATCCAAATAGAGTTGATCCTGTGTGAAACTTTGCAATACCATTTAAGTTTCCATTGATTTTTCAAAGACCATCTAATAATCAAAACTTTGGAGCTCTATATTCAACTGCAAAGGAACAATACAGAATTATGCAATTATCTTTCAATTTTTGTCATTGGTTCACACACAATGTTACACTTTACAAACCTCAATCAAATAGATCTGCAAGCAAGGAACTTGCAGTAAATGGTAGTCACTGTGAGTCTAATGGATTATGCACTGACACAGAGAAAGAGAGAGAAAAAATATACGCCCCATTTTTACCTCCTTATTTTGGGACGTAATCCAGCTTTCACTGAAAACTGTAGCAGATTTTCCATAGTTTTCTGAAACTTTGGAAGAAAGTTTGTTATGCCTTTGGTACTTAGAGTATTCATAGCATGCTTGTACCCAGAACTCATATTTTAATAAATGTATAAAATCTAATTTCCCTCACTCAATTTTGAAACCAGGGGAAATATCCACAAAAAGAGATGCAGTTTTTTGTTAGTAAGGATGTCAGACTCTTGGCATTACTCAATGGGGTGGTAGTGTTGGGGGGTTTTTTCCTATTATTATTCTGTAAATAAAATAATTAATTCTGATGGTCTTATAATTAGAGAGAGACGGATAAATATCCCATTCAAAATCTAGGAATGAGACAATAAAGTGTAAAATTATGATCTTTCTAAACTAGCTATTACCTTCAATCAATGTGAGCTTGACATGAACAAATCTCTATTAGATGAGTAGAATCTTAAACAATATTTATTTTAATTAACTTTTGTCCTCTGGTGTAGTTCCTATTACACTGCAGAAAAATCATTCTGTTAGATATGCTATTTACCATTCAAGATTTTGATAACTCAAATAGTGAATTCTCAAAAGAAAATTATATAGTCCTTTAATGTGTATTAACTTTCTAACATTTGTTTAATCTCTCCTATTGGCACTACTTTTACCAAAGATGTAAAACCATGGTGAAGAGTGGAGCACACACAGACATGAGAAAGGACCTAAAACAAAGACAGAAACCACTTTGGCATTTAAGTTTTCCATTATGATTGGATATATGGCTCAGAAAATCTAGGCCGCTAATTCCTTCATTGCAT
>WEIV01017452.1:955-15294 GCA_013390005.1 Calyptomena viridis
TTAATGAGAACTTTGATGTCTTTGCAAACTGTCTGCATTCTGGTAGTTCTGTTGTCCTAATTGCCCATTCCTGTTGGCCGTTCTGGATTTAGACTTATGAAACTCTGTTCATGTCACATTAGAGCAATTCATCGTGAGTCCCCAGTAGCAGAATCCATAGAGATTTTATTAAACTTACAGAGGTTACGATTTGTGCTGGTACTAACATGACACTGTAATAAGACAGATAGGACATCTTAGATTCACTATCAGCAAATAGGCATCCACATGATGCTTACACTACTTGTCATGCTTTGCAGGAAGAGTTTCATTTTTGCAAGGTTGAATCAGTTTTCTAATTTGTAGACGCCATTGTAAAGCTAAAGTACTTTAGTATTTGCAAGGTGAGACGGGGTCCAAATCGTTCAAGCACGGTTTAATGACCCTGTATGGTACCTAAGACAGTATAGGATGCCAGTTGGCCATTCACCCCCACCATGCAAGCTCTGATCAGACAGTTGTGGTTTTCCCTTGCTGAGAAGACACCGCATTTCCTTTCTGGGCATGAGAAGAACAATTTTTCTCCTTTCAGCTAGACATGGAGCCCTTTATACTTTCCTGGACACCAAAGAGCCTGTTTCTCCTTCTCCCCTTCACTAAATTGAAGCATTTCCTTTCTTTTTTAGGACAATTGTGGCAACAAGGCTGTGTATTTGCTCGCATTTTTCCTGTCCTTCTGAACACTAGGCAGGATTTCATTGTTGCTGCCTGCAAAGCTGTCCTTCAGTATCAGTGGACATTTTGTGTAGATAGAAAATATTTTAAATGGGATATTAAGTATAAAAATAGAACTAAATATAAGAAGAAGGGAATAACAACATAAAAATATCTTCATATATGTTTTTTTATCACTTAAATCTTGAGTTGATCTATATTATGCCAGAGAAGGCCCACCTCTCAGCCTCTTTTATCTACATCTGGGATCTTTGCTCCATTTTCCTGCAGGTGACTTCTTCAGATCCATCTAGGGTGAAAAGCCAAGCACAAATTAAGACATGTCTGAAGTAGTATTTTAAATTCTCATTACCCTGTAAGGATTGACAAAGGCAGGATTTGAAGCTCCAGTTTGTTTCTTCCCTGTGAATCACTACTTTCTATTTAACTGATCCCTTCTAATCATGTAGCAAACAATTTTTTGTTTGCACACATATAATTCATGACATGTCTCTTTATTAAAATATTACATTTGAAAGAATCACATGCTTCAATCTACTGTTTGTCAGTATCAGGAAAGAATATCTATTGACAAGTCTTTTTCTGCCATCCTCTGAAGCCTCAGGAGTTGTCTGTGCCTAAATGGCATCTATGACAAAGAATCAATGCTTTATGTGGTACAGGAACTCCTGTTATATGGAACCAGGAACAGGAACCAGGTATATGACTGGTGTGTCTTGCTCAAATGCTTGGACTAACACTATTACCACCCCTATAGGGATGGGAATAGGGATGAGAAGGATTCTTGTGTCAACTCAGACAGCACTTTGAATCTCTTTCCTTTCTATAAAACACGCAAACCTTTTTCATTTTCTGAGTTCATCTTATTGAGACAACTTCGGCCATTGGATCTTTGTGTGTTTTCTGCCCTTGGCACATATTATAGTTTTGTGGGAACTGAAATGTGTGTTTTTGAGCAATAATGGCTGCTAAAAGAACAAACTAATGGAATGATCCTTTTAGCCTTACTTCCTATGGTGATTATAAAACCACATGAAATAGAAGAATATGGTCAAGTAAAATGTTTATCATTGTAAAATGATTACAAAGGATTATAAAAAGTTGGTACTTGTAAAGCAGTTATGACTACAGAGTAGCGTAAGTATTTGTGTCCTATATTTTAAAGTGTTGAATTAGCATTTTTCCCTCAAAGCTCTTTTTTATTTAAACTGTGCACCAAAAACAGATTTTTAGCATGACATGCTTGCTTTAATTTAGTACAGAAAATGTGAGAGCACATTCACAAGGAAATGCAATGAATGAATTTTTCTTCAGTTGATCATTCTATCATTTAATTAGCATTAACTGTATATTTATGTTGCATAAAATATCGACAGAACTCTCATTTTGCTTTCTTGTCATGATTATTCAGGAAAAGAAGCCCATCAATATCAAGAGAACAGAACAGAAGATACGACCAAAGGGACGAGAGAGACGAATACTCACAGTATGCTACATCAGACAGTGCAATGCCCAGGTCACCATCAGATTATTCAGATAGACGGTCACAGCGTGGGCCTCAGTTATATGAAGAACCTGAACTGGGTGATTATAGGGATTCCAACAGAAGGAGCCGCAGGCGTTCCAAGGAGTATCCGGTAGAAGAAGAAGATGCACAAAACAGGGAAGAATATGAAAGGCAGCGGAGGGAAGAGGAATACCAAGCACGATACCGAAGTGATCCTAATTTGGCTCGTTATCCAGTCAAGCCACAGCCATATGAGGAACAAATGCGTATCCATGCTGAAGTGTCTCGAGCACGTCATGAACGGAGACATAGTGATGTCTCATTGGCAAATACAGAGTTGGAAGATTCTCGGATGTCTATGCTCAGGATGGAACGGCCATCAAGACAAAGATCAGTTTCTGAACGCAGGGCTGCCATGGAAAATCAACGTTCATACTCTATGGAAAGAACTCGAGAGGCTCAGGGGCCAAGTCCCAATCGTCAGAGGACCACAAATCATAGCCCTCCTACACCTAGGAGGAGTCCAATTCCTCTGGAAAGACCAGACATGAGGCGCTCTGATTCATTAAGGAAACAGCACCATTTGGATCCCAATTCTGCTGTACGGAAAACAAAACGTGAAAAAATGGAGACCATGTTACGGAATGATTCACTTAGCTCAGACCAGTCTGAATCTGTCAGACCTCCACCACCAAAGCCCCATAAAACAAAAAAGGGAGGTAAAATGCGCCAGGTTTCATTAAGTAGCTCAGAAGAAGAATTGGCATCCACTCCAGAATATACGAGTTGTGATGATGTAGAGATTGAAAGTGAAAGTGTTAGTGAAAAAGGTAAGATTTTAAATTTTTGATTGTTTTAATATTTAGATGTGATTTAGTTTCCATTAAATTTTACATTTATTTACCTACTTAAATTGATTGCAACCACATGTCTCTAGTCCTTCAAAGGTGATTCAAATTTGTTGTGATGGGATTTGGGTTTTTGTGGTTTTTTTTTCTGATTTTGTGTTTCATTAACTTAAATCTAAAGTTAATGATTTACGTGGGAAAGAGCATCAGAGCTACTGGAAGTACTTGGATATGTTAAAGGAAAAACATGCCTATTGAAAAACCTGTCAATGAAATCTGCGAAGTACCTAAAGCTGGTCTGACATACAAGGCCATGGTTTCATGTTCATTAATACCAGATTTGTGTGCTCCTGGATCACAATGAGTGCATATTTGATCTGGATCAAGTGTGGGTGCATGACCACATTTTTGTTGAATTAACTAGAGCACATGGTACAGACCTTATGCCACTTTCATGCTGGCTGCTGTAGGTTAAAGAGTGTCTTATCTGCAATAAGACCTGTGTGTATAAAGTTAATCCATTCAAACTTTAAAACAAATTTTAAAAGACTGATGTGGTTTATACCAATGGAGGTTTCATTTTCTTCTGGTGGTATGGTGCTTTTTGGTTTTAGTGCTTTTTAGGATTAATGTTGGAGTTACTCCATCATCAGAAAGAAAAGCTAAGATTGATTGAAATGACTCCCAACCTATAAAAAGGTAATGTATGACTTAAATTTGAAAGTGTTGGGGACGATCAGTTTAAACTCAATCAGATTAATATTATTAGTTTGCTTACCTTCAAGTATGTTGTTTGTCTAAAGTGCATTAGTTCTAGGGTTTTTTTTGAGTTATTATTCTTGTGCTACTGAACCTTTACTACTTCTCCCGAAAGGTCATCACCTGTTGTGGATTGGAAATAGAATGTTTGTTACTATTTATTATTAATATTGCTACCAAATTGGTTCTGAAGCAATTAATTAGAGTTAGTGAAATTATTCTGAATTTTCATATATCAAAATCAACAATCATGGTCAGATAAGTAAGGAGCAAGATAGTGTAGAATGGAAGTAAATTTCACCCAAGTTGAAGTACACAGATGCACACACTTATGTGAAACAACTGTGTTGAAAGCTTTATTCCATTGATCTTCCTAATGAGTAGAAAAAACTTCTACCAACTTTATGGTGTTCATGATTTTGTTCTTGGAAGAAACCTTGAGGAAAATATGACCAATAAATATATGGGAAGTAGTAACAAACTTGTTTATTTATGGCAATTCAGCATAGGAAACATAGTATGCAAAACTGTCTACAAACAATACATTTTTTGTACTCATAACATATAAAACATATACAGTTAGGATTATAAAAGCATAGAATCATTTATGTTGGAAAAGATCTGTAAGATTGAGTTAACCATTAATCTAGCACTTTCATGGTTTCTAACACATCAATAACCTTTGTGTCTTTGTTGCTGCACAAATCTCCATCCGTTACCTCCACTGAGACAGTAGACTGAAGGACCTCACTAGCACAATGTCCCTCAGGCATTGGTGTGCTGCCCCCAGGCTTATCTGTAATGAGCCTATGTTTATGCCTTTCCCCCTTCAGACCTACTTTGAAGCTTGTCCAATAAACGGTGCTAAAACCTGCCCAAAGATCCTTTCTGCCTTTTGAGACAGATGACTCCTATTTGTCATCAGCAGACCTGGTTTCATGTAAACTGTAAACATGATCAAAACCTCCAAAATTCTGCTGGTGACACCAGGCTCAGAGTTAGGTGCTGATCTGCTGAATCTTCTCTCATCATTCCCTGCAATGGAAAGGACAGAGGAGAAAGACACTTGTGCTCCTGATCCCTTAACCAGTCACCCTGAGGCCCTGAAGTCTTTCCTTAATTGCCCTTGGACTTCTTATGGCCACTTCTTTGCTGCCTACCTAATAAATCCATATAGGCTGAGGGCTGTTCCAGGACAGGAACCTTTCCCTTCATACCTTTAACCCAGGTCCCAGGGCTGCACCTGACTCCACAAAAAAGTGGGTCCAGTCTGCATAGCAAGCCTTCTGTTCTCTTCAGACAGGAGTTTAAAACATGCTATACAATGCTAGATTCTCTGTCACAATAATGATCTTACAAACTTATAGCTTTCACTTAAATAATTTTGTATTTTAAGTGTCAAAGAAAATATTCTTACTGATAACAATAGTTAATAAGAATGTTTTGTCTGTGCTGATTTCTGAGGTAGTAAATGAAACTAGATATTTAGTTTATAAATTCATTTTAAAAGCGTGCAAAATTTTGCACCAAAAAAAAATGGTCCATACTATATTTTGTTAATATTGACTTAATTACTGTAAGCACTTTGTCATGACATACAGAGTGTAACCGTGTCAGTGTGACCCAGTGGTGGCCTGTGGCTGGAACCAGTGCAGAGAACAGCTTTGGTTCTCCATAAAGGAGGAGAGCAACTGCTTGAACTGGGAAAGCCATCCGACTGCTTCTGACTGTGCCTGCTTCCAAGCTGAGCTGGGGGGTCATGGGCTGGGAGGCAGTGACCATGTGTAGCCCAGAGAGTCATCCCAACAGTAACACCTGTACCTGGAGCCAGAGCCAGCTGGTGCCATCCTCAGCAGCCCTGGTCACATTATCAAACAATATCCTCAGACCCATTTCTTCTTCTCCCCTGCTCTGGAGTGGAAGCTCCAGAAAAGTGTTTGAGTGAATTTGGGAAGATTTGGCTTTTGCTAAGCACAGGGGAGGAAGAGATCTTCTAGGATGAGGAGGAAGAGTGGGTTTCACTATCTGGATCAAACCCTCACAGCTGCTCTAGGTAGACACAGAAAGTCCTACCTCATTATTTTTTTCATAAATCTCTCTTACTGTGTAAACCAGCCTGCACTCAGAGTCCCCATAAGGAAGTGATTTCTTCATGAATACCACCCAAAGTAATCCAGCACATAAACCATCGTCAGTCTTCCTTCAATGGCAATAAAGTGTATCCTTAATCAATAAAATACAATTATTTTAAACAGCTCATATAAAAATTAGTTTCTCCTCCCCCAAATTATTTGCTTTCTGTCCTTTAAAAATGCCCCAGACACGAGAATTTCTCAACTGTCCTTTTAAGTCATACACAAAGTCTGTTTGTCCAAAGATAAAATGGTAAATATAAAATATTTGGCTTTGGAGTGATGAAAGGTGGCAATGTTAGAGTTCAAATTTTGATGTAGTAATAATGAGCTCTCCAAAAAGAGGAGAAGAATAATGTTTTCTTCATCTCTTTTTCTGTGGAGTTTCCATATTGTTTCACAGGTTCTGCAAATAAATATTAACAATTGCTCAGCTGTGAGGAGCAGTCTGGACCTGAGCTGCAGGAACAGGTGTTCACTGATTTGCATCAGAGATTTTACAAGGTCCTAACATTGGTTGTAAGAAACTAGACTGAAAATTGTGATTTTTTGAAAGTGTAGGAAAAAAAGTAGTCATATGCTCTTGAAAGGATTGAAAGTTTTCCTTTTAAGCTTATCTTCAAAAGGAAAAGGATTGATACATACATAGGCTGGAACATATATATGCATAAAAAATGAAGTAGACATTTCATTCTATGAGTTCAGTGGAGACAGGGACTAGCTACTGGATTAAGAGCTCTGGGAAGAGCATCCGTTATTGCTGAGTGCCTGTGACTTTGAGTGTTTGGATCTGATCTCATTTCAATAGCTGTCTGCCTCAAGGTAATATTTGCTTGATTTTTTAAAATTGTAGTCTGCTTGTTTTCAGGGAAGGCCCAATGCAAAATTATTTTTCTGCATGTTTCTGATAATGGCCAGAGAAACCATTGCCTTGGAATGCTTCTGCCTCCTCTTTCTGGGGAAGAAAGTAAACTGTGAGCAGAGAAAGTTGATAAACACCCTGACGGGACTTGTGTAGCCCATTGACAGTCATGTGAAACACAAGCATGGTGAAGAATTGTTGTAGATGGAGTTTCAGCTGCAAAAAAGAAGAGCTAGATTCTTAAGGTACTGCATAGTTTTTGTAATGTAAATATGATTGGACAAGGAAATTTGGGTCATATGCCAGGCTGAGGACTGGCATACTGGAATGGGAATCAGGAGGCTTCAGGAGGATGAGCAGTTAAGGGAAGAAAATTTAGGAATGGCAAAACAAAATGTCATTGAGTATCTGGAAAACAGTGGATTAATATAGAAACTGAGGCTGTAGAAGAGGGCAGAGCAAAGCTGGTAGATCTGGTAGGCAAAACCTGTGACCTGTAGATTGGGAAGAGCAGATAAAGTGAACGAAAGAGGTTGCATAAAGATAACTGGGAAGGTGAGAACAGGAACTTCCTGAATGACAGGTTAGAGGATTCTGAGAAGCAGAATCAGAAGTTTGGGAAAGATAGTGAGTGGCTGGGAGAAGGACATTCAGACAAAAGAACAGGAGGGCTAAGTTTGACAACTTTTTTTTTTTTTTGCAAAAAGGGATTGGGACTCCCTGAGCAAGGAACGTGGACCTGGCAGCATTGACCTGAAGTGCTGAGGGGGTTTTTGGTGAGATGAGAAGTGTAAGACCATGGTGAGGAGAAAATGGTGTGACAGACCAGTTCATTCTTTAAAAGCTTAGGAAATATGCATGACAACAATATTATATGGACATAGCTGAGATTACAAATGTGTTTACCTGAAACAGGTTATGCCAGAATTAGACATACTTTGCAGACTTAATTTTGTGCAGGTAGAAACTGTACTTAGTGACACAACTGCAATGACACATACTTAGTGACACATACCAATTTACCATATGGCCTCTGCCCTTTTATGTGCATAGAGTGAACAATTCTCCCTTATTATGCTATCCAAAATTTTCTGCAGTTCCCAACATTTTTCCCACGTTATCTAGGGGAACCTTCTTTACTCTTGCTGTGAATACCAGGCTTCTGAAACTGCAAAGGCACCCTCTTCATTTGCAGCACTTGTTGCCAGTCCTGGAGATTAGTGTATCAGGCAGTTCAAGGCTGCGTCTCTAGTGCCTGTCTTAGAAAATACACTTCGGAGAGAAAAAACCCCCCAAGATGACTACATGTTTTGGAACAAAATATTAGGTATACTGCTATTTTCCCTAATACTGAAAGATCAAAAATGATTAAAATGTTACAGAAAAGCAAGACTCGAAATCCCAGTGCTTTTAAGAAATCATAAATTTTAAATGGCAGTGAAATATATCCTCCATCAGTAAACCCAGTGATCATAATGATGTATTTATAAATGTTCTAGACTGTTCAAGTCACCAATTCTTTCTAAACACCATCTTGATTTACACTGTTCCTTTCCAAGGCTCTAAGAAACACGGTTTATAAAGTTCGAACAGTTGTGGTCTTAATTTCAGTAAAGTGAACGTTGAATTATGTTACCTACAGAGCTCCAAGTAAAATTGGATTTTGTGCTGTGCTAGGCCAAGTTTTCCACTTTAAGTGTCTTCTATTGTGAGGGAACATTAGCATATTTTTTGTTTGCATTTTCAGTTAGACGTTTGTCAGGGCAATTGTAAGGAATAGGCCTTAGGGGAGGTTTGAAAGGGCTGCCATAATTTGTTGGCCAGCATGAAGCAGATGTGAAGCAGAGTGCTACAGGTTTGGTCTGCGTGTCCACAGCTTTACAGGTAGATTTAGAAAATGGAGCAGCACCACTGCCTATGTATTCCGTGACAATACTGTCACACCTACAGTTCACTGAAGGACCAACTGAAGAGACCTACCATGGTCCCTCAGGAGAGCTAGTGATCCCTGGGGTTGTCATACCCCACTCAGAACACAGGTACCAGAGAGGTGACCTGCACTGGGGCTAGAGTTCCTTATGCACCTTCCCCACATATATGTCCTACAGTTCTTTACAAATCTCTCAAACCTCAGGGTTTCATCAAGAAATACTCTCTACAAAATAAAAAAACATTCATTCAAGAACATCTAGGTGTATGATAGTTCTAAATACTGCTCTAATTTGTTCTAAATATAAAGTAAGACATAGTAGATTTTCCAATGGTGGTAAACAGATCAGGCATATGCACATACTGTGCTCTTGGCCACATTTCAGAGCACCTGATACCAGAGAGGTATCTCTTTGTGCAAATGGTGGCTGACATCTGGAGTGGGTGGAATCTGTGGTGGGAAAGGCAAATATGTTTGTGTTTTGTCAGAAGTGCAGTTCTTAAGTGTTTACTTTCACTATTCTTTTATTCAAACATGATAGCAAGATGGATGCCTGCTTTTATTATCAAGGAAACTCATATGCATAGATACATAGAATCACATAGGTTGGTAAAGATCTTTGAGATAAAGTCCAACTGTTAACTTTGCAGTGACAAGTTCACCACTAACCCATGTTGCTAAGTGTCATATCCACATGTCTTTTAAAAGTCTCCAGGAATGGTGACTGAACTAGTTGCCTGTTAAGTGTTTGACAACACTTTCGGTGAGGAAGTTTTTCCTAATACCCAATCTATACCTCCTCTGCTGCAACATGAGACCATTTCCTCTCATCCTGTTGCTTGTTACTTGGGAGAAGAGACCAACGACCCACCTGGCTACAACCTCCTTTCAGGAAGTTGTAGAGAGAGATAAGGTCCCCCTGAGCCTTTTCTCCAGGCTAAACCCCAGCTCCCTTAGCTCCCAAGCCTCCTCATCAGACTTGTGCTCCAGACACTTCCCCACCTTCGTTGCCCTTCTCTGGACTCGCTCCGGACCCTCAGTGTCTTTCCAGTAGCGAGGGGACCAAAACTGGACATGGTACATCAAAGTGTGTACACCAGTGCTGAGTACAGTACAGCCCTGGCCCTGCTGGCCATGCTGGTTCTGACACCAGCCAGGATATGACTGGCCTTCTTAGTCACCTATGGCGTGCTGCCAGCTGTTGACCAACACCTGCAACACAACTTATGGATAGATAGGCCTCAGCGATCTTAAAATCTTCAAAGTTCCTGTGTTGTTGATCGAAAGCCACATGTGTGAGCAGAAATGTGTGTGTGCAGGACAAGGTGCTAAGACATTGTTCTTTGCCACTAAGTGCTTTGAAAACATAGATATTTAACCTTGCATTGACTATGTTATGGTCATTTACAAACGTGAATAACTGAACTTTTTCATTATAGATGTTAAAGCAACCTAATGTTTGGAACAGTTTTCAGGACCTATTTGTATATTGCAGAATAGAAACCAATGTGGTAGAGATATAGTTTGGTATTTGACAGAGAATAAAGTCTATTTGGAAACAATATACTCGTCACAAGTTAAAAAAAAATACGGTAGCTAATGGTGTGGCGAGCAGAAAGCACATTTCCTGATTGCTACTGCAAGAACAGTGCATGTCTTATATGAGCAGAGATGCCAAGCAAGTGGGATTCTGTCACAGTGCTCTCACTTTTAAATTCAGAGAGATAAGGGACCTGATTTCAATCCTACTTGTGCCAGTTTCATACATCTTCAACAACTTTGGCTTCAAAGTTACACTAAGCTAAATTAGATCAAAATGAGGTCATTGTTTCTAAAATTTGCTTCATTCAGGTTATAGAGTTCCTGAAAGTCTAACTTCTTTGGAACAAAATATACTAGAAGGCAAAAATTCAGGACTGAGCTGCAGCACTTGAACAAAAAGGTTTTGAAATTTCAAACAGTTTCAGTATAGAAATATCTTAGAATTCAAATAACAAAATTTTGAATGGTAATAAGAAGAATAATTGAGTATTTTAAATACTTAAATGTTGTACGTGTTTTATTAAAAGCCAGATTTGAGTGAGTGATGAAATTTCTTATTATTATTTCACTTAATACTGGAGTGCAGGAGATTGTGTTTTGTGTTTATAGTTAAATCTTTTTTTCATAGAGATCTCCACTTCTTATATAGGGCAAATGCAGCTTTAATACATAAAGAGTTTGATTGGAAATTCAGAATTCTATTATTCTATTTTTTTAAGCTTTCTCCTATGAACTGCCCCTATTTTAAGTGCAAATATAAGAAATACTGACAGATAAGAAATACTACACTTTTTTAACTGTATGTTTAAGCAATAAATGTCACTTCTCTTGAAGTACTTCTTACAATATTGAATGAGTAGTACTTTAACATATTAGTACTGGCTATGATATTTTTTCTAGAAAAATATTTTTCACAGGCCCATAGATGAGGACAGAACTAGAATGTTTCAAGTTGCAAACATTTCTAATTATAAGAATTTTTAAAAATTTTTGCCAAACCTTCTCTAATCAGACACTTATATGTTTCTTAAAAGATAAATGACAGGGTTGTGATCATCTGCAGCATTTAGAGGAATCTATTGTATAATATTTTAAATTTTCAGTAATTTAAACGGCATAAGATAACAATATCCTTCATAGAAAAAGCCCTGCCTTGTCTGAATTCTTGGCTGCATACTCACATTCCTTATTATCATTCTGGCTGAAAGAAGCATTCAGGCAGGTACACACTGCATCAAGCCAGGAAACTTTTGGGGCATAACTCTAATTAGGCAAAAAGATGGTAAATATTAACATTTGAAGCTTCCCGATGAAATTATAATGATTGTTCTCTAAGATGTTGTAATGCATGCTGAAAAGATGATGTGTAACTGATTATGCCTTATCAGAATCTGAGGATAGATAGGGATTTGCTGAAGTAAGGAAGAAATATTTTCATATGATAATCAGAGAAGGCAGAATATTTTTTCATAAGTAAATGAACATGAATCATTTCATAGCACTTCAATTAAAAACATATAATATTAAATTTTATTGATTAAGAGCTTCACTAAATTACAATATGAGATTTGGCATAGATAAGGCAAAATGAAGACCTGCTGGATTTCAGTTCTTTACAATGTCATGATAGAACAAAAAGCCATCATGGAGTTTTTCTTTGAAGTTTGCAGAATGTTTATCTTAATACTGCGATGATTTAGTTGTTTTAGAGAGGAATCCCAGCAAACAGAAATAATGACAGCCCCCCCCAAAAAAAGAAAAAGAAAGACATGTAATATCTCCATAATACATGGAGCATCTATTTTTCAAATTATAATTTTCATCATAGTTTGATGAAATCATTACTCTTCTTGTAAAACAAAACACTCAGAACTGTCACAGATTAGACTCAGTGTCATTTGAAATTATGTTAGTGCTTTCCTATGGCATATTTAAATTGATTTTAAAGGTAATATTTTTACTCCTCCAGTTAACTAACAGAAACTAAATGGGCCATCATCAAATAATTTTACTTAATTCGTTTAAAAAATTATTTAGTTGGGAGTATTCTATCAATTATGTGGTTTGGGGTTTTTTACATTTTCTTTAGAAATGTAAGTGTCTTTCTGGTGTTACTTTTGTGTGTATTTCATTAAGGATAGGATAATCAGTATGGAAGAAATAGAGAAAATAAAGTGAAGGGGGAATAAGCAGAATGAGCAGTACACGTCATTCACCTGAAAACTGGGTTCCTGTCTTTAGCCCTGTTGTTCCAAGCTCCCCTAAATGTGCCATTCAAGACTTGGAGCTAGCCACAGAAGCTTCTTGAGATTAAACTGAATATTGTCAAAGGTGAGATCTGGAAGCATATGTTTGTCAGAGGAAAGCATATCCTTTTCATCTTTTCACAGTTCTCACTCCATTCAAGCCGCATCCATTGCAATTCACAATGTAGGCACTAGAAAGGAATATTTGGCATGAATAGTCTAGGTAAAGTGACACCAGTTTCTGTGTCCTCCTGTATCCAGCTGTAATTTCAACTACATAGCAGTGAAGCTGGTCCTCTGAAGAAGAGAACAGCCTAAGTGTGAGGGACACCTTAGGGCAGTCCCAGCTACAGTCCTGCAGAAATCTGTCCCTAACAGGTGCCAAATTGTGAGTGCCTTGAAAATCAGACCACCTGCCTAGGACTCTGATTATTGATGTAGCAACCCAATTTCACCCTATTTGTGGAAATTTTACCTAACTTTTCTGACAATAATATTTTCCTGAAAGTATGTTTAAAACCCTATACACATATTTTGAAATTTTTGGTGTCTTTCATTAATTTCAAAGGAAGATTAATGCATTTCTCCTGTGAAGATCCACTGTTTTGATATTAAAATCCTAATGTTAGGGGCAAAATTGAAAAAATGTGAGGTAATGATAATGACTTTTTTGATAATTGAGAAAGTATTAAATAAAACTAGTCAAAGATAATTGGGTCATTGCAGTCTATGCTAACATTTTCACCTTTTCTACTGAACTATTTGTCATGGAACGGTTAAAGACTATTTCACAAAGAAACCAAGACTAATATTTAGTACACATTGCTTTTGCTTGGTTAAAAATCATCAGTTTTTTTGTTATAAAGTTCTCTATGTGGCTTTTTAAATGTGAAAGCATTTTAAAAACTTAATTTATAATATACTTCTGAAAATATTTGCCATAAAAATGTCATGGTTTTCTGTTAAAGTAGTGACATCTTATAATGTTCAGCTGTATTGAGAACAAAGCAAGTCTGTAGACTTAAGGTTTTCATTACTAGATGACCATGGTGGGGATTATTACATGTTCAAAGAACAATTACACCATAGAAAATAAAAAGGAAAGTGGAGAAGGATCACATAAAAATTTCAAAGTTTCCCATGGCAATCTTGCCTTTACTTACACAGCAGACTGGTCCTGCTTTGTAGAGCCATCAAAATCTTTACATTACTCAGTGGTTCTTTTTCCTTTTACTGAATTTTCAGTTTTTCTCTTACACAGATTTTTTCCCCCCTTTCCTCTTTTTTGATTGGTCAATGATCATAAGCAATGATTGATTGATTGATCATGCTGCAGCACTTAGCAGGCTTTCAGACTTGAAAATACCTTTCAAACAGTTTATTTCAGTTAATATTTAACTTGTTAAATATTACTTAATATTAAATAACTTGTTAAATTGTGAAGAGTACTGTGGAAGTCACATATATCTCCATTTCACATTTTCACATTTCTCCATTTCACCTTGTTGATTATGTAACTTGTTGCCAAGGAAAGTTTGAGTAGTATTTATGAGCATGGAGAAGTAGATTGTGAATGAAGTGAGCATTTAGATTATGAATATCTTTTAGGTTCATAGTTATATAATTTGTTTACTTGGAAAATGGAAATATATGGACATTAGTTATATAATCTAAATAGAATCAAATAAAAGTTTTCATCACAAACCTCCATGACTATTCACTGTTTTGCTTATTTATAGGCCATTTTTATATACATCTCTAACAACAAAGAAAGGTTTGGCTTGTGATGGAGTATGTGA
>WEIV01017452.1:36645-66105 GCA_013390005.1 Calyptomena viridis
AAAGTCACGTCCTATATTTCTCAAATTGCACTGAAAATTGTTTGGAACATTTCACAATGTTTAATGCTACATCTATATGTCAGCAGCTCATTTTAAGAGGGTAATTATAGCATCCACTTAATTTCATTATGCAGAAAGTCCACAAAAAACAACTCCTTGAATTTAACCCTGACTCCTACAGAACACGCTCAGAGCACTAGAGAAATAATCTTAAGAGACAAAGAATTTTGCATTTAGATCTGCATTTAGACTATGTTCAGTAAGTAGTGAAAGGGCTCATTAACTGAAGAAACAAAGATATTGATTAGTTACTTATTTAATCTACACCTTTTTTGTCTGTGTACAGAAGATGATTGTGGGGTTGGGGGACTTTACCCTCATATTACGAAAGATTGTANTGAAAACATTGCCAGGAAAGGCCTAGCAAAAACCTTTCTAAGTGAGCCCATACAGGCAGGCTAAAATCCTAGAAATATGATGAAAATCCCCAAGGCATCACAACCACAGTCACTGGTATTTTGTCTTTGCACATCTGTTCTTTAAATTGTAAACCAGGTGTAACAGATCATTGCTCTGAAATAATTTGATTATATAGCATTACACTGTCAAGCCTGTGCATAGGAGGTATGAAACAAAACTAGACAGTTCATTATGATTGTTACTTCTGGAATGCACTGGAGTTTTGTTTTCAGATTTTCTGTTCCTCTTTAAAGAGATAATTAATTTCCTTCAAAGAAGGTGGTTTGACAAAAATAACATGTAACCAAACTCAAAACAATAGGAGTTTTTACATATACCAAATTGCTTTCTTCATCATGACTACTAAAAGGGAGATCAATAATTAATGATCCAATTACTAGTTTACAAAGGCTTTTATTGCAGTGTCAAGGTGATGAAAAACCCTCTTGCACTGTTTTTTTTCCCACTCCTGTAGCTTACTGAATCAGCAGATGCACATTTATGGCAGGTGTGCTGCCAGGAATGGATGATACTTTGGATTTACTGCTGTGATTAAGCTCTTCCTTCTGAAATCAAAACATTTTAACAGTGAAGTGAATGTATGTTGTGTCTCCTGCAGTTTAGTTTTGAGATGGTAGAAGGTTAAAAATTACAATTGTTTAGACAATCAAAAAGTTATTAGTATTCCACATGTGAAATGTTAGATCAGGTGTAAAGAAAAAAACTGCTATGATTCGTATTGAAATGCTTTATTTTCTTGCAAATAGTTTAAACAAGTGATGTTTACCACAGTATTTGTTTCCCTCTTGATTGTTAGGTAGAATTTTAAAATTTGCCTATGGCTTTCTGCATAATATAAACTGAGAATTACAGACAAGCAACTGAATCATCTTCACTCCTGAATGCTACTCCTTTGCTATTCAAAGTGTCTAGTTGTTCAAGTATTGTAATACAGAGGATTTTTTTTAAGGTTACTCTTATTTCTATTTTAAGATGTGTATTTCTTCATCAGTGATTAAGACATTTAGAGTGAATTTAGAGTCTTTCTGTATCCACTGAGAGCTTGTAATAAATTATTGGTAATACTATGCTTAAAAAATAGACCTTTTTTGTAATACTCCTTCCCTGCAATTATTGTTATAAGATAACAGCTATGTCTAGGGGTAAAAGTGGAAAATATCTTTTCCTCCCAAACAAAACCTAATAACTGAATATAAAAAGTCAGCAGTGATCTGGAACTTAGATATTGTTTTGACTATTTTATAAGATTGTTTCACTTTGATTTAAATTTATTATTATCATTGTTGCTGTTGAACAGATTAGATAAACAGATACATTGTGTATTGGTTATTTCATACCGAAAATCACAAGATGAGTACTTGTTAGTAACACTTTTTGGTAGCAAGATGTCAGTGTTCTTGACTGGAAGTAGTGGAGGGACAGGAAAAGGATGTGATCAGTGAAAGAACTGGCTGATCCTTGGTTGCAATATATGTGTGGCTGTTGGACATTGATGGAAATTGATTCTAGATAATGATGTGCCTATGACAGGAGACATCTCTGTGTTAGTAATCTCTTCTTTCATTATGATTAGGTCTACATAACTATGGGGATAAAATATAGAAAACTGTTATGAATAAATAGATTCATATTTCTTTAAAACTAAGCTAAGGAGGTTTTCCATCCTAATATATTCACTATTTCAGCTTTACTTACGATTTATTGTTCTCTTGATGAAGCTAATACAGCTTTGTCATGAATACAACTGACATGTTAGGTGTATGTTCTTGTATGTGAATTTGACATCATGCCTCATGAAGAATCCATTCCTTTGCTGTATTTCATGGTTTTCCATTGTCTTCACTTTACAAATTTGAGGCTTACTTATTAATTAAGGTATACTAATTCAAAGTAACTTAGGGTTATTTTCTGTAATAATTAGTGTTAATATCAAAACTGTAAAGCTTGAAAGTAAATAAGTACACAACATAAGGGATTTTTTTTACATTGTATTTGTTGGGAACTATGCATATAGAAAACATTGTTATAGACTCCCTGTCAGCAGATGCCCATTTCTGAAAGGAATTTAAAGGCACCCAGTGAAACACTGCTCCTCAAAGGTAGAGAGCTCATATGTTTTTCCAAATAGAAATAGGTTCACATTTAGGATTCAGTATATGTGCATTAAATCCTATGACCCTGAGACTTCCAGACGCCAGGCAGCCTTGTTGGAGGTACTCTGACAGTCATTTTGATATAGCCACACCTTCAGGATCTAAAAAGAGTGTACATCTTTGCAAAAAGGGTAAGCCAGCACAAATTAAACTGCATAAGCAAGTATGTCTACTAATGCTAAATAGGGTTTTCCTGAAGCTACTTATTTCTTCAGTTTAACCAATCCTCCTTCAGTGAGTATATATAAAATGGTAATGAAAAGAAAAATCTCATGCAAATAGGTACCATGAGCACACAAGACCCAAACCTCTTTCTTAAACTTTACAGCTGTTTCTCACAAATTTCCATAGCTCTCCAGTTCTGAACTGTGTTCACTTCCAGGGGGCTGTAAGGCTTGTTTCCAGTCGGCTTGTCAGGTTTTACTGTTGCCCTGCTGTTGGCAGCAAGACAGTTGAATTTACCTGGACTATTTGCAAAGTCTGAGAAAGGAATTTGTTGTGCGTATGCAAGTTGGTTCCCAGTTGTGCAACAGTTCCAACACATCACAGAACCATTGGATCTCCTGTGCTTATTCAGCAGAGGTTTTCCAAAGGTGACTCATTTTTCTGAGTCAGTGATTTTGGAAACATTGGTTTCTTTCTCACCTTCCAGACAACAGTTAATTTCTGTACGCACTGTATCCAAGATGTTGTTAACTTTCAGTAGATTAGCCTGTGAAAAGAGGTGTGATCCTAGAGCACTGCAGCTAACTGGGCTATTTTAGTTGGTGGGAATATCATCACAGTGTTACATAAGACTGAGCTGCTGAAACAAGGGCCAGATATGGGATTCTTTAATGAGATTAATGGGTTTTATTCTCCCTTGCAGTACTACTAGCGCTTGTTTCCTCTTTAAATGGATCCCTCATTCAGATGTAGGCAATCTGGTATTGCTGGTACAGGGTCTAAGCATGAGGTGGTGAACAACTTTGCCATGAAGCTGTCAGTTGCAACCCTAAGGTGGATACATGGTTATAAAAGATAAGCAGGGAAGATGTTTGAGGTCAGCCCATGAACACATATATGGTCTTTGCAGTTGTGACTAGGGAAGAAAAAAAGGCATATTTAAAATATAATAATAAAAGAGTAGTAAATTGCTTTTGATTACTCGCCACTGGGCATGATCCATAAAGACTCTTATCTAAGACTTCCAATGTGTATTTTCCTTTATACTCTGCTGAAAGAACTTCCTTTTTCAGACATATGCACAAAACTTCCTATTGAAAGAAGGAAGAGGTGAAAAAGTGAAAATGGTACAAGTAGGGTCAAAAGTATAATTTAGAGTACACATCATTCTAAGACAAAATCTTAGACAATCACACAAGAGAGCTTAGTTCCAGTTTTTCCTGATCTTATTAGAAATAGAGTAGCAGGTAATACATGGCAAAGGTGTGCAAATCTGAAAAACTTGAATATTAATAAGATAAAAACTGGCAGTGGTGAAATGGGACCCCAGTATAAAATTTCTAGCTGTTTCCCATGACTTTTTAACAGTGTCAGTCCATTTTCTTGATGACTGAGTATGAGTTTGTGTAGTGGATCACATGATAGAGATCAGTGTGACATATAGGGTCACAGCCCAGGTGTCATATGAGAGAAATGGTTGTAAGCATATAAGTTTAACTAGTTTGTGCATTACACTGTGATTGGAAACATCTCTTCCAGTGGGAGTCTGATGAGTGTTGACTTCCATTAAGAATTGGTGCTAATAGCTTTCTAGAGGAAGTGGACAATTTATCATACAGATATATTTGCCCTATTGATATGCTTTCTTTCAATTTATTCCAAGGAAAGACATTTATCAAAATGTATTTGACTAGCAGAATAAGCCTAATTTTGTTTTCGAAAATGTAATTTTGAAGTCCTTCCTGCAATTTAAATCCTTCCAGCAAATCATTCTTAAAAATACTTCCAGTAAATATTCTTCTATTAATAGTGATCCTAATTCTCAGTTTCAAAAAAAAGAATTAGAATGGAATAGATATGTTGAAGCTCTTTCACTCTTTACATTGGATTAGCCTTTCCATTAAGAGTAATATCTTTTCCGTTACACTGCGTAGTAGTTGAAAACAAGGCTACATAGTTTTTGAAGGTAAACCAGGATCTTCAGTTGTAGTAAGATTTTCCCCTAAAGAGAATCACTTTGCAGTGGTTTGACTCTGGCTGGACAAAAGGTACTCACTAAAGCTATTCTCTCATTAACCTCTGCAACTGGACAGAGGAAAAAAATATAAGCAAGGGTTGAGAGATCCCTTACTGATCACTGTCACAAACAAAACAGACTTCAAATGGGGATATTAATTAAATTTGTAACTAATGAAATCAGTGCTTGAGATTGAGAAGTAAAATAAATCTTGAAGATACCTTCCCTCCACCCCCTTCCTTCCAAGTTCTACATTCATTCTGAACATTCATTCAGAAGTATTTGACACTTGTGAAGGGAAAAGAAAGAGCCATTTTAAATAATGGACAAAGTTGTTACAAGAAAAAAGTTTATGAACATCCCACTGATAAATTTAGTACAGCAGCCAGAAGACAGTTAATCCCTACATCACCTTTCCCATGGAATTGTAAATGGCACATAGAATCATTTAGGTTGGAAAGGACATTGAAGATCATCGAGTCCAACCATTAACACAGCACTGCCACGTCCACCACTAAACCTCCTCCTCCCCAGCGCTGCAGGGAGATGGAAATGGGGGTTTTGGTCAGTTGTTTCTTCCACTGCTCAGAGACAGGAGTCCTTCCCCCTTTCTTCCCATGGGGTCCTTTACATGGAAGACAGTCCTTCATGAACTTTTCCATTGTGAGTCCATTCCACAGAGTGCAGTTTTTCAGACACTGCTGCCACGTAGGTCACATTTTTCCACAGGGTGCAGTCCTTCAGGCACAGGCTGCTCCAGTGTGGGTCCCCCACAGGGCTACAAGTCCTGCCAGTAAATCCTGCTCCAGTGTGGGCTTCTCTACTCTGCCAGGACCCTGCTCCAACATAGGCCTCCCACAGGGTCACAGCCTCATTCATCCGCTCCGGCGTGGGCTCCTCCACGGGCTGCAGGTGAATCTCTGCTCCCCTGTGGTTCTCTGTGATCTGCAGGGGCACAGCTGCTTCACCATGGTCCTTCACCATGGGCTGCAGGGGAGCCTCAGCTCTGGTACTGGGAGGACCTCCTGCCCCTCCTTCTACACTGACCTTGGTGTCTGCATTGTTCTTCACATGTTTTCACTCTGCTCTTCTCTGGCTTCCATCTTCATCTACACTGTAACTATTTTTTCTTCCTTCTTAAATATGTTATTACAGGCATTAGTATCACTCCTGATTGGCTCAGCCTTGGCCAGCAGCAGTTTCTCCTGGACCAGCTGGCACTGGCTCTGCCAGACATGGAGGAAGCTTCTGGCATCTTCACACAGAAGCCTCCTCTATAGACCCCCCTGCTACCATAACCTGGCACAGAAACCCATTATGCAGCTACCAAAAAAATATTAAAAATATTAAAAATATCAGGATATTTTTAAATTCTTAATGACTAACTCATGTAGACCAGAGACATTTCTTTGGTAACGATATCCTTGCTCCATGCCAGCATGTTCTCAGTCACCATTCTTGCCACATGGATATGCATTATTTTTTTGCTTCTGCCTTCCTCAGTCTATTCTTTCACTTGCCTTGTGGGATGCAGCACTCTGCTATTCACAGTCGTCTTCCAAGTCTGTAGTTTCTCTTTTACATTTTTCTTTCTTGGCCACTAGAAATTCAAGTGTTTATGGGTGTTCACCATTAACAAGGGCAGTTATGCGAAATCACGTAAAATCACTTTTAAACCCTTTATCATGTGTAGTGGTCCTATAAATCTGCAGATTCACATATAAGAGCTCGCATTCCTTCTGATTAAATGTAGACACCCACAAACTAGGGATCTACACTCAAGCAAATAAAGTTGACTTCTTTTGCAGTCATTGAAGAAAACCACTTCTTGAGTACAATTCCTGTCAAGTTTAAAGTGAATGTATAAAATAGGTCAGATGAATGGAGATGAGCAACTGGTTTAGATATAGAAATCTAAAATGACCTGAGGTGATTGTGGGTGTCTTTACTTTTCAGGTGAGGGACACTTTCCTGCTTATTACAACATCTGCTAGTATTATAAGCTCCACATCAGAAGTCTCTGCTGAATTGTGCATAGTGATTTTCTTAGTGCTTATGGCTGTCAAGTCCTTGTGTAGAAGTGTGATTGCACTACTTCATCTTTGACATGTCTTAAAAACTGCAGCATTGAATCTCACAAGTGGGTCAAAGCCTGCTTGGAAATCTGACAAAAGATCTCCCCAGACTTTTGCATTTAATTATCTGGTTTTCCTGAAACTTCCTAGACCTTAGTACTAGGGTTGTCCAGGACTTTATGTACAGCTCCTAGCCTGTGTGCCACTGATTTACATAGTCAGGGCTAAGTAAAAACATAGTTGTGGTCTACAGTTTCTTTATCACGAATGAAGATTGATAATTTTTTCTCCTAGTTGTTGCATTTCTCTGTATTTCATACACTAGAAGTCAAGACTGTATTTTTTTGTTTGTTTTATTTTTTTGTTTTGGTAGGACCAGGCCCTTCAGACATTTTCCTAGGCTGTTCCATGTTGAAAGTTGGCAAATCCAGATTATCCAGTTGGCAAACCCTAATTATTTCCCAACAAGAAATGTTGAAAAGTATGGTACGAATTTTCAAAGCTTGCTGTAAAAGCTGCGAGAAGATATTTCTTTTTGTCTTCAGTACTCAAACTGCATTAGTGACTGTGTTGAAAAATATTTCTGTGGTTTACATATGCCAGGCAACTTCACATTTATTCTTGCACCAAAAGCTAGCATGTTCCTAAGTGTCCAGAGCTGACAAAGCAATTGTTTAATCTCTCATGTAACGACCTCCAGGCAATTCTGTCTGTGTAGCTACTCTTTTGAGTCAGCCACTGTGTGGCAGTCTGGATGGATAGTACTGCAAGCACAAAAATAACCTGCTTAAATGAAAGTTCTTCAATAGCTGTAGTTCACTTTTTACTTCTCTCCAGAGTCCTTCTTGTACAGGGCTACACTGGGAGCCTTTCAGTTAAGAGAAGGTTGAAGAGACAATGGGATATGCTCAGCTCACTGTAGCCTTATGCTGAAAATTAGCTTGGAAGGGGAATATATTTACTCAGCTGCAAGGTTAAATTGTTTGTAGTTTTGAGTCATGATATATGTACCATCATTGCAAGTAGTCAGTATGTAGTATGTGCTCAGTATACAATATGCAGTCAGGTAGACTCCTCAACTTGAAGAATTTAAAGTTGTCTGACCTGTCTTTCTTGGCAGTGAGATTTGAATTTGAGGAAAAGTTTTCAGTTTCTTTGGTTCAAAACAATATGATGTCTTCAATTTACTAAGGAAAACACTTTTCCGTTTAGGTAGTCCCTGGTTTATATAGAAAGAGTATGGGTCATCCTTATATCTATGTGAAGATTTGGGGCACTCAAGAGCATCAAAATGACTCTGTATGTGTAGAATATCCAATTAAATAGAGTGATTTAAGTCTAAACTGTTCAGGAGAAAAATATTTAAGCCTAAACTATTTGGAAAATGGGTTCAAACTTGACCATGAACTTAAATAACACTCAAAGAGCAGACACGTACCATGTAAGTTAGATACAAATTCCTTTATGCCTTATAAAAGATACTCATATTTCTGTGTGGGAAAGCCATTCTAAGAAGCAAAAAACCCCATGTTGTAAAACATTAAAATATAAGGGAAAAAGAAACTAACTGTAATTCTTTTAAAATATATACTGACATTTGAAATTCCGATTACTACAGGAAGGTCCCTTTGCTGTGGGTTCCTGGATATAGAAGAAGAAAATCTTTTCCTTTGCCTGTTCAGTGTTGTCTAAAGAAAATAAGCAAAACATACTCAACATCAGTAAGCTTACAAAGGTTTCAGCTTAACACCATTTATACAGAAAGGCAATGGCACTGATGTGTTTTTTTCTCCCAACCTGATTTGTCTGTGCAAGCTTTCCATATACACATAGAACTCATTGACATTAATAAGAGCAGACCTTACATATGTCCTTTCTTATATCCAGCTAGACTCATGGGGCACCTGAATGCTGTTATAATGACATTAGCTAAGATTGTATCTTAGTTAGTAATATATTAATTCCTTTTTCCATGAAAGATGGCTTTGATACTAAAACATATAATTTATCAATGAGGTGGCATTTTTTTCCTGAGTAATTTCTGCTTCATACCCTAAATGTACATATTCTCAATAATAAAGGATCTTCTATTGCAGCAGAGAAATATCTACGTGAGCAGCAAGTGCATTCTCTGGTACTCGCAATTAAAACTACTGTGTCTTTGTTACAGAAGGATTATGATTTAACAATTTTTCTCGCAGGCAAACAAAGAACTTGCCTTTGTCTTACGTGTCTTACATGTATTACTTTTAATTTTACAAAATTTAACAAAGCATTTACCTGGTCACGATTTTATTATTTATAGAACTTCCACTGAAAAATTTATGTCCAGTGATTCTGTCAAGCCATTGACTGTACCTTAAAAAGGTGTGGGTATACTAACTAAGCCATACCTCTCTCACAGACATATAATACGCTACAGGGCTTCCAGACAGCTGTCCTTTATTAACTTGCATACTATCTGGGCCTGTCACTTAATGCAGTGTTAAGGGCAAAACCCATAAGATCTGCAAGGGCTTTATAATTTCTATGACTTTTTTTGGAAACTTGTTAACTAGATATTTTAATGGAAAAAATAATACCCATAATAATAAAACAATCTGGATGAAATGGTTGCTTATTTTCACTAAATTTTCATCTCATAAATACTAAATAGTTAGTATCTACACACACTAAATGAGACACAACTAAAATAAAAGAAAGTCAGCTTTCTACATATTGATTGAAAAGGAGACGGAAAAATAGTAGAGCAAGAAGTGGGTGTGCTTTGATCAGGCATCTTGTGTTCACCTTCACAAGTGTTCCTCTGTGCAGGTTTAGGTTCAGAGCTTATCATTTGACAAAGAGTAACTATTTTTGCAAAATAAGTGAATTTTTAAAAATCTAAGTTATTTCTGTTTGTTAATGGTTCGGATATGCTGGGCTAAATGGTCTAATTTTGGATACATTTGGTCTATGGATGGACCATACAGTGATACATGGATGAGAGGACTCCTGCAGTAAGCAAAAATCAGTTACATCAGCAGGTGAGCTGGGACCAATGTTTAAAGGCCCCAGGTAATATGTAAAACAGGCAATATGTAGACTGTAACTCCTGCTATCTTCTGATTATCTCAAAATGTATATGTATGAGTAAGGGCTAGATCTTCATGAACTCACTAATGATTTCACTCAGTACCCCTGAAGCAATGTCTGGAGGCAGAGGTAACACTGAAAATTCCATTACAGAAGTACCTTTAACAAAATGTTATTAGCTTTCTGAAGAATATTTCTGTCCCCTTTAGCAGGAGAGCCACACTTTTATCTGTAATACAGTCAAGATGTTAACATTCGTGGCAAAGAATTTCTCATTTTTAAATGTTATCTTCCTTTCAAGAATCAAGAAATATAGTTAATAGATTTACAATAGGCCTATGTATTAGAAAAGATGAATGAATTCAGACTTCAAAATAATTTTGTGAGGTCTCTTTATTACTGTTTTTATGAAAGAAAAAGCTATTTAATATGCTACAGTATTTCTGCAATGTGTAAGGGACTAAGTTCAAAGTGTCTTTTTCAAAATAAAACCTTTGTATTCTGAACATTTCCTTCTTTAAAATGAAAATGAGACTTGATTTTTTTTTCCTTGTAGCATATGCAAGTGTATATATCAGGAGAAAACAAGTGAAAAACCGTTATATTTCTTATTGTACATATATTCCTCCAAGGGACTATGTTTTACTTTTCTAAAGGCTCTATTCACTTTTAATAGCTTAGTTTTATGGGGCTGTATCTTCACATCCTCTCTGTAAAGTTTTCTAGAGAAGTGTTAAGACACTGATAAGACCTGTTAGTTACATTTCACCACCTTACTGATGTAGTTCCAGAGGAATAGCTTGAGCAATGTTAAAGCAGGATCTGAAGTAATGGAAATAAAAAAATGCCCTTTGTGGTCTGTACTAAAAGGAGAAGAACTACTTTGGTTTTGGTTACAAAATTTGATAAAAAACTAAACATTTTTATACTGCATACAATATTCTGAAAATATTATGTAGGGTGTAGTAACAAAGTATTTTTCATGTAATATGTAGTAACAATGATGAGGGAAAAAAGAGAGATGTAATAATGCAAAATGTGTGGGTATAATTTACAGTTTAAAGTATCTACATGAAGTATCTACCTGTACTTACTGTACTGTACCTGTACTTACTAGAATTCTTTCTGATATTTCACCAGTAGACAAACAAAGTTAATAAGCTTTTTATTCTAAATATAGTTTCTAGATTTGTTTTTCGTTTAACCTTCCTTAAAACATCATCTACTGTGCAGTGAATACAGAGCGCCATTGTTATTTTATTGAAGTGATTAGAATAAATACTAATTTGTGTTAGAAAATTAAAGAAATATGTTCCTTTAGATTACAATGAAAATTCATTGCATATTCAAAAGCTCTCCCGTATGAAAATTCTCTTAGAAATACAATGCAATTTGCCTTTTCATTTAATTTACTGTAAATAATTTTATAGGAATAATTAAAATCTTTGAAGCAATGATGCTTAACACTGTACATTATTTTATGCACACATAGGCACTCACAAACTTGTTTCCTTCCTCACTGTTTTTCATATTCCATGTACTCTGTTATTGGAGCCTTAACTTTTTCTTTGAAGCCCTTTGCAAGTCCTTCTGGCAGAGGTTATGAATCAGATAGGATAATCAGAAATCTTTACAATTTTACTGTATCTTTGTCTGTCCTTTCTTTTACCTTTCCTTTATTGCACTATCTTGTCTGTCTGATTCTCACAGGAGACATGGATTACAACTGGTTGGACCATACGTCTTGGCATAGCAGTGAGGCATCCCCAATGTCTTTGGTGAGACATGTGGAGCCTTACCATTTAGTTTCCTTTGTCATTTCACATTTCCTTGGTTTTATTTACACCTTTGCATGTTTTCTTTTTTTGTATCCTTTTTTTATCCCACAACTATAGGGGACAGTCAAAGGGGAAAAAGAAAAACTAGTGAGCAGGCAGTTTTGTCGGATTCTAACACCTTATCCGAGAGGCAAAAGAAAATGGTGTGCTTTGGTGGCCACTCTTTGGAAGAGGATTTGGAATGGTCTGAGCCTCAAATAAAAGACTCTGGGGTAGATACGTGTAGTAGCACAACTCTAAACGAGGAACATAGCCATAGTGAGAAGGTACTGAGATTATTGAGCCTGCATTTTAACCTGCTCATTTGGTCTTTGTTTGCTCTCTGTCACTCATTAAAATAGTGCATAAAATAAAAGATAGGGTGTTTCTAGAGATACTATAGCATTTCTTAAGGTGCAGAAAAGAAAAACAAATGAAAAGCCTTTGCATGCTTGCAGCTTTTACTGTTTGGCAGCCTAAGAAAAAAAAAAATCAAGAGGCATAAAGGAATGTTGTTCTTATGGTTGCAAAATAGCATATCATGATATTACTTCAAAGCATAAAGTAATCAACGACAAGGATTCTACCAATTGGCTTATTTGATTTACCATGTTCAAACTCCTGGGGCTGAAATTAAATTAATAGTTTAAAGCCCAGGTGAAAAAGGGAGAAAATTACATCTCTCTGCACAGAAAAGTTGTTTTTCTTTTTTCCCTTTCACTGTCATGGTTGTTCATTTGTTTTGTTGCCTTGCATTTTTGTGCAGTATTGTGTGGAATTAAAGGCTTTGCCATCTGCTTTGGTATTTTTATTTTTGCTTTCTGTTTGCTGGAGATTATGATAAATCTTTTTAGAGTCATTAGTTGTAATGGGAGCAGATTTATCTGTGCCTGCTAATTTTGCATGAAATAGAGCATGAAATAGTATTTTTCTGTGAAAAAGTACTATGATTACACAAAAGAAAATCTTAAAAATTTATTAATTATGCCAATAGACAAGTATAACTCTGCCCATATATAGCAGTGGAATAATAAGTTCACTGTAACTGTGCTTCACATGTGAAGTAATTATTTCAAGAAAGAAAAAGAATATTTAGATGAAGTAATGACTATACCTTTTAATGTATTTCATAATTTTTAATACTAATGAGAGAAAGTAAAACTTTAACATTTTTAGTCTGTCTTAGATAAAAATTGGTGTGTTTAAAATAGTGGAAAAAGAAAAAAATTGTTACATTAAATTTTGAGTTTAAACTTTAAAGTTTGAGTTAAACTTCCTTTCCATTATTCTTACACTAGACATCAGTTATTTTTCTCAGTACTCAAGTATGATTTTCATTCTGCACAGATAACTATGTGTAGTTGTCTATATCCGTCAAATCAAGATGAAAAGATCATTCTAGATATTAGCAAATTGGATTTAGTAAAATAGATAATGTTATTAAATATTAGACATACGTTATGATGAACTATATATCCAAACATTTTCCAGCACAGTTTTTTATCATTTTATTATGTTAAATATTATTGTGATCATAATACTTTCATGGAATTTTAAAAACATATCAGGAAATGAAAAGTATTACTGAAATATTTTTCATTGAAATCCTGCTCACTATATTTTCCATTAACACCATATGATAGCATCCTGTAACTTGGCAACCATCCAAAGATGGAGATCGTCTCATTGGTCGGATTTTGTTAAATAAGCGACTAAAAGATGGAAGTGTGCCTAGAGATTCAGGAGCAATGCTTGGATTGAAGGTTGGTAATTAATCACTTTGGAAATAACTACTCTCTTGGTTAAACTATCTACCTTTATAATAAGTGTATTCTCGCATTATCTAGTGTGTGCTTACCAATATCGATAATGCAATATAGACATTTCATATTCAATTAACTAGAGTCATTTTACAGGGTCCTTGACAGACTCAAAGAATGTATTTTTCTGAAAGGCTGCACTGGGCATATTTTCATAAGTATTCTGAGAATGTGTTCTTAGCAAAGTACTAATTGCATCCTTTCTAGGCAAGCCAAGGCCCGTCTTTGTTCTCTAGAATTGAGCCTTGCACCATGGTGTAATGTCTATTCCCCGAAAGAAAGGAGAAAATTGGAAAATAAATCATCTCTCTTGAAGACCTGGGGGACATCTGCAAGTTAATGACATTTCAGTACCTATCGGAGTCTGCCAATGAAACAGCCTCTTTCTGGATTTTTCTCCTTTCTGATCGATTTGCCACATTTTAAAAATATAAACCAGAAAGTTATTTAATATTTATTTTTTTTAACACAAAATAATGTGTTCACATCTTTTTCCTATATGCACCTCTTTTTCATGCTGCAGTGCTCTTTAAACACTTTATGAAGCTATTTCTAACACATATTTTGATTTCAGTTTTGTGTGATATTATTATTTGCAGTTCCAGAAGTACTAGTACAAGAATGAGAACGACTCATACACAATGAAAGAAACAAGCATGTATTTATTTGGTTTGACATCCTCAGTGTGAGAAATTATTAAGAAGTTTTAATTTTCCATTCTCTATTTAGCATAACTCTTACTTCACTACAGATTAGGTTATAGTCACACCCTATTAATAGGGATTAAATCAGTGTAGTTACTTATACACTAACGTGCTTTGGAAATATTTGAAATGTATGTTTATTTTTGTCTTAAAGTCAGAAAATGCAAGAGAAGAGACTAACACTGCTATTATGAAGGACTTTTTGTTTAAATGTCTATGTCAACATTTCTAAAATCTTGTATTATGAAGATGAATCTTTCATTGAGATTCATTAATAATTCAGATTTAAGAATAACTACTTTTGGTCTCAATAGAAATCTGAAAAGAGTGATTTTCAGTAGTTAGTCCTGACCTCAATTTTCAAATATTTACATATTGGAAGTAAACTAAACTGGATTTAGTATTACAACTTTTAAATCCTGTTATAAAGACTGTTAAGAAACCTTAAGAGTTTGAAGATTATGCAGTTATGACCAATTCTGACATGTGAATCTCCTGATTCTAAGGTAAATATTAAGGTCAAACCTGTTGAAGTTTCTCCTAGAGAAATCCTCAGTATGACAAGTATTTTCATCTGACTTGCTCAGCCAAAGGGAATTTCATTAATTAGACATTTGATGCTTAGTGTGAACATTGTGAGTTCTGTTGTATTAGTATTTCCTTTTCCAGTTAAAAAAGTATTGAAGTAAGCAGTCTAGTGACCAATACCTTACATTGTTTTGGGTGGCAATTTATAATACAATGATATACTATGCATATATTTGCTAAAATTTAAAGGCTTTAGCATTTTTTTATTTACATTGTTTTTAAATTGTACAAATTGCCAGAAAGGTACAAAAATAAACTGTCAGCCAAAATTCTCTGGTGTTTTTTTTCAAGCCTGTCTGTCTTACCCAGGCTACATAAAACCCAAGGAAAAAACTGAATTGCCCTTTTTGTTGCAAGAACATTTAAGTAATTTAAAGTAATTTTCATTCTATGAAAATACTTCCTCTTTGAAACAGGTAGTAGGAGGAAAGATGACTGAATCAGGTCGACTCTGTGCATTTATCACCAAAGTTAAAAAAGGAAGCTTAGCTGATACAGTGGGCCATCTTAGACCAGGTATGTATCTACTACAGATCTGTACTACTGAGTTGCTTTTCTGAAGGTGATAAGAAGTGAGCAAGTTTAATTAGATGTAAAATTGTATTAAATAGGTGTGATGAAATATTGCAGAATTCAACCTGACATTCTAGTAACTAGACTGTGGCTTTGGTGAAATATACGTACTCTTATGGTATTAAAAGATTATTTTAACATTTTTACATATGTTTTTATACTCAAAATAGTATTCCGCTGATATATTTTGTGATGTATATTTTATTTAAAGCAAACCAAGCTATTACACATGTATGAACAGAACCTGCTTCTATCCCAACATGCAAACCATAGATTGATAGGTTGAAGAATGTTCAAGAAATATTAACTATTAACATAAGAAGTATCTGGGCCTTAAACTTGTAGAAGTAAATGGATCTTGAAAACACAACGTCAATGCGAGATGCTGTTTTAAAGATCTTAATTTTCTAAACAGCATATAAACCACAGCTGCCGAAGAGAGTAAGAGCTGTATAGGGGCCCCTCAATAGGGACCCTACTGATGATATTATTGTTTCACTGAACTTTACATTTATGAGGCATGAACCTTTAATACTCAGGATGTTCCTGCATGAAGGATCCTAAACTTGTTCTACAACAGAGGTTTCCCAATTCAGAAAACTGACGATAGAATGTCTTAAATTGTCATTGTAAATGCATTCCACAGCAAACTTCCTAAGCACAGTTTTATTACTGAAATTTCAGGTGATGAAGTATTAGAATGGAATGGAAGGCTACTACAAGGAGCCACCTTTGAGGAGGTGTACAACATCATTTTAGAATCCAAACCTGAGCCACAAGTGGAGCTTGTAGTTTCAAGACCAATAGGGTAAGTAATTTCATGAATTTTTGGTACTAAATATGATAAAAGTATTTCTGAATTTCACTTTTAGGGCAGAATATATCAAACATTCATAAACAGTCTAAACAGTTAAACTTTAGGCCAAACTCAGTAAACCAGAAGCATATCTAGANCAAAATACAGTATGCTAATGACATAATCAATATGCTTTGGAAGGTCTTAAATCCACATTTGCTTCATCTTCGTCTGTGGAATATGTTAAATTATTGCCTGTTATCTAATACAGAACATATCTGAATTAGTAGCTAGGACTTTTTCTTTACATTGCTTTACAGTGCTCATTTTTCTTAACCTTCAAACCTCTCTCTCAATGTCTAAACTTAAATTTTTCTTGCATAGCAGTAGTTGCTTTGTTATATTAGACTGTGAATACTTCCCTTTCTTAACCTGTTCTTTTTCTCTCAAGTTCCTACGCCCTAGTCATATCCATCACTTTTTTATTCTCCTTCAGAAGTTCTGTATCTGATCACACCAGGGCTGTGAATAGGGGAAAGCTTATCACTGAATTCAAAATTGCTTACAGTTGTTAAGAATTTTCTTTTTTTTTCCACCAGAATTTATTGCGATATACATGACACAATTGAACAGGGTGCTAGGTAATCTCATCCAGGCTCCCTTTTCCAGGTGAGGTTGGATTAGACGAATTTCAAAACTCCCTCCAACCTGGGCTGGAAGGATTCTATAATTGTATTTTCGTAAATATATTTATCCTTTTATTTTGTATGCAATGCACACAAGTATCATACCTTTATATAAGACAGCATGGGTAACATAATAACTAAAACTTGAGAAGTACTAAAAATCTAGAACCCTATAATACGAGAATGGTGAAAATATCTGAGGATATTAGTGAGGATAATTTCTTATCATTTCAGCTGTAATAGGAACTTAATGTGTTTGACACATCAGGAACTTAATGTGTAGGAATTTAATTTGGTATGACAATTCGAAACAAACTTGATAATAACAAAAACTGCCTCATCTTGTCAGTGAGATGAGAGATGATTTCCTACACATATATGGAATTGCAACCCCTTTAGGGTAAAGGCTGTATTATCTGCCCTATCCTTAAAAACCTTTGCATAACCTAGGAGTTGTAGGTATAATAGTAATGCTAAGGGACTATAAGTAATAAGTAATGCTAAGACTGCATTACTAGAAGAATATTGTTACAGAAAAAGAGGNGTGTTGCCTTCTGTGGCTGTTCACTTGGTGATCCAGCCTCTTAAACTGTGGTGATCCTCATTGTTGTTGTAATTCTTGACTGTTGATTCTTATTTTTCTANAATGACATAATCAATATGCTTTGGAAGGTCTTAAATCCACATTTGCTTCATCTTCGTCTGTCGAATATATTAAATTATTGCCTGTTATCTAATACAGAACATATCTGAATTAGTAGCTAGGACTTTTTCTTTACATTGCTTTACAGTGCTCATTTTTCTTAACCTTCAAACCTCTCTCTCAATGTCTAAACTTAAATTTTTCTTGCATAGCAGTAGTTGCTTTGTTATATTAGACTGTGAATACTTCCCTTTCTTAACCTGTTCTTTTTCTCTCAAGTTCGTACGCCCTAGTCATATCCATCACTTTTTTATTCTCCTTCAGAAGTTCTGTATCTGATCACACCAGGGCTGTGAATAGGGGAAAGCTTATCACTGAATTCAAAATTGCTTACAGTTGTTAAGGATTTTCTTTTTTTTTTCCCCCAGAATTTATTGCGATATACATGACACAATTGAACAGGGTGCTAGGTAATCTCATCCAGGCTCCCTTTTCCAGGTGAGGTTGGATTAGACGAATTTCAAAACTCCCTCCAACCTGGGCTGGAAGGATTCTATAATTGTATTTTCGTAAATATATTTATCCTTTTATTTTGTATGCAATGCACACAAGTATCATACCTTTATATAAGACAGCATGGGTAACATAATAACTAAAACTTGAGAAGTACTAAAAATCTAGAACTCTATAATATGAGAATGGTGAAAATATCTGAGGATATCAGTGAGGATAATTTCTTATCATTTCAGCTGTTATAGGAACTTAATGTGTTTGACACATCAGGAACTTAATGTGTAGGAATTTAATTTGGTATGACAATTCGAAACAAACTTGATAATAACAAAAACTGCCTCATCTTGTCAGTGAGATGAGAGATGATTTCCTACACATATATGGAATTGCAACCCCTTTAGGGTAAAGGCTGTATTATCTGCCCTATCCTTAAAAACCTTTGCATAACCTAGGAGTTGTAGGTATAATAGTAATGCTAAGGGACTATAAGTAATAAGTAATGCTAAGACTGCATTACTAGAAGAATATTGTTACAGAAAAAGAGGTCTTGAATTACTTTCCTCGGGGTGTAAATCTTTCATAGTACCTCCCAAACAGAAATGTATAGGAAAAGTTTCAAGGAACCTCTCACTCACATCTTGAAAATACTCAATTTTTTTATCTTCCTACATTCTCTTCATTGTGTGAAACCTCCTGCATTCTTTCTTGTGCTTTTATATTGGCTGTCTATTGTTTATCTTCCTTATCATCATGTCTTCTGTTATGTTAACATGTGCTTCACTTGCTGTCACTAGAGCAGCTCATCCGTAATTCCTTAAACAAGGTGATGTGGGCTCTCAAGATGACTTACTCCACACTTGATTGTATTTGATTATCAATGTCTTTTTGCAGTAGGTGTAAAAGAGTCTCAGTGATGAACACTTTCTGCAAATTGGTAAGGTTTTAGACTCTCGTTAGGTGTGTGGAACTACTTGGAGTTTGATATTGACGACATAACTTCAGAAATGTTTTTCATGAGGTTTCAGCTGATGAACTGGAAAGACCATATTAGCTTCTCAGTTTAGAAGATTTCAATTCATAATCAAATGGATGATAGAAAGTAAAACTCTATCCACACCCAAGGAAACTTAAAATCATAGGTCTATGTTCTGCCCTGGGAAGTAAAGTTTCAATATATTTAAAATCAGTAAAAATTCATATTTGCCAGGTGTCAAAAGTGATATTTATTTTAATTGGAATAATTGCTGGCCAGTTGAAGGATTTAATTTTGTGTTGAGATATATCCTGTTACTTATGGACTCTATTAGTGGTCTCATGGCAACACACTAAATAATGCCAAAAATCTTCAGTTACTGGCAATTAACTTAGCTGAGAACCTGTTGTCACGTCTGATACTCTGAGTACAAATAAAATTCCAGTAAACACAATTATTAGTTCTCTTTATTATGGGCTGAGTGCTGTAAAAAGTGAAAATCACAAGCAAAGCTGAGAAAGGCAGATAAAATGGAAAACCACTTTAAAAAACCCAGCAGCACAAAACATACCATTTTGCCATGCAATTTACTCCTTTTTTCCCTCTTAAAAAAAAAAAAAAATTGAAGGCAGAGTTGCTATTCAGTGTGAGCTGGCTGTTCCTTATACTCAAGAATTTACCTATTTTCTGCTTTCTAATTCTCAGAAATAACTAATTTAAAATGCATGTTATTTTCATGGTTTCTACTATTTTTAATTTGGTAGAAATGGTGCACTGTGTTTTAATAATTATGCTATACAATCTGCTTGCAGAGGAACATGTCTTAAAATGCAAGTTGCCTAATACTGTTTTTGCTTCTCCTACATCTGTTTATCTCAATGGGAGTTCCTTGTAAGAAATACCATTCACACTACCGTGAAAAACTGGGATCTGTATGCTTTAGCAACATGAATGATAGTGTTCAAAGCTTTCAAGTTGATTGTTTCAGCTACCTATAGAAAGCTCGTATTCAATCTGATCATGAAAATATTGATATGTTTTCAAGGTTTTATTTTCAAATTTATATACTCAAAATACTTTTTTGAAATGACAAGTTAGGCTCAGGAGTGTATTTCTGAGTAAAGTAATAGGTGAGTATTGGACCCATTTATAAATTCTACACATATCAAATATGCAAACTTAAATTTTTGCTTTTTCAATAGAAGAATAGTTCTGACAAATTTTGCTTACTAACAACAAAGATTTATCCTTATCTGGGCACTTACAGGAGTTGCATGCCTTCTGATTTGCTTGAATTATTGGATACTGTGCATCTACTCAATCTGCTTAGTAAAGATGTCTTGCTAATGAGTTTGGAAAAAAGTTTGGAAAAGGTATACTAAAGATATACTGGAAAAGCTATACTAAAGGAAGTAGATAAATTTTGTTTATATATCACACAGACTCTTTTTTCATTTTATGAGACAGTAGATATATATCACTGAAAACATTTTGTCTTTATCTTTGTAGTGAGTTGACCTTGACTGACAGTCTAACACTCTCCTTTACCCTCCTCAGAAGGACTCCTCAAAGAAAATGAAATAAGATGCAAAAGCTCGTGGGCCAATATAAGAATGGGGAGTTCGCTCAGTAGTTACCATCACAGCCAGAACAAATTCCACTTGGGGAAAATTAATTTATTAGGAATTAATAAGAGAATAGGATAGTGAAAAAAGATCAAACTAAAACTGAACCCACCTTACCCTTGCCTCCATTCTTCCCAACCTCAAATTCACTCCTTTGCTCTTGGTTTTCCTGCCTCCTCCCCCACCTAGTAGTGCAGAGGATGGGGAATGGGACTTGCAGCCCAGTCCTCCTCTCTCTTCTTCTTCCCTGACCTTGTTATATGCAGGGATATTTCTCTCGTCTTTTTTTTTCTCCTCAGTGTTTTCTCTCACAGCTGCTGCACAGCTGTTTTACCCTTTTTTAAATGTCACCGAGGCAGCACCACCACGGTGCGGAGCTGGCTGGGACCAGCCATGCCTGGCACAGGGCAGCTGCCACTGCCAGCACCAGGGCACCCTGTGCACCAAAACACATGACATGATTTTCAATATTGTTACTGCTGAAACTCTTCATCTTGCTTGGTTTTGCTCAAATACCTCTGAAATAATTTATTAGCATATTGATAGTTTTTATTAGCATACAGTAGTGTTTGCCCCTCAGAGGAAGAATGTGTTCCTTTTTGGGGGTGGGTGTGATGGGGTGCTCAGTCATTGGGACTGGGTGCTTTAAAATTACATGGCTGTGAACACAGTTTAATACAGGTATTGCAACATGTCCTGTGTATGCAAATATGCAATTTTGCCACATGAACTTGTACGTTTTATTTAGTAGTGGAAAAGGTAAGATTGCTCAAATTTGGGGTTCAGGGACAGTAAAGAACATACTGGGAGAGCCATTATTGGCAGTCGAGTGTATTTGAGTGAGGGTCCATTAAATTCAATTATGGTATAACGTCATCGTAAGATCTACTGCTCACAGTTTTAGTCTACCATTAACTTTGAGATTGTTCTTTGATTTGCTGAATTATTTTATTCGTGACTGTGCAGCCTGTCTCCTGTGTTTACCAAACCAGTTTTTCTGTAGGATTTGATTTGACATTTAAATTTTTTATACTGGGACAAGAGATAAATCGTTCCAGTGGCTGAAGACACCTAGCAGATCATACACCTTTCCTGAGGCATTCCATGGTGAATTGAAAAGTGTTATAGTGTAACTGAAATTTCAATATGCTTGTTAGATAAAGGATCAGCCTGTCTTAATTTTCCTGATTTCAGGGACATTCCCAGAATACCTGACAGCACACATGCACAGCTGGAGTCCAGTAAGTTTCAATTGTGGGGTAGGAAAATCTTCTCTCTCTTTTATGTAAGCACAAATAGATTGAAAAATGTCATCTGCAGTCAGTATAGCTCTTGTCTCTTTGTCCATATTTGTCTGAATATGTCATCTTACTGTATTATCTATCTACCTTGGTTTAATAACAACCTATCAAAAGTCAGGATATTTTGATTTAGGTTTGACATTTAGTTATAAGCTTAGACTGGTTTTGATTGAAAAGAAAAACATAATTCTAACTAATATATAGGAACATTAATAGCAATTTTTAATTTCCTGGTTTGCTAATTTGCATTTCAATCGAAACTTATAAACTAAGAATGGGAAAGAAATGTTCTTTATTTGCAGTCTGAATGATAGCTACTTTGAACTCAGAATACTTGTACTTTATTAGAACCATTCAATACTACTTAAAGTGACTAAACCATTATTTCGTGTAGGGAAAAATAACTTGTTCTTTGGCTTAGATCTGATAAGATGGATTTCAGCCTGAAGTTATTTTTTTTATTATTGTTTTAGAACTCTATTATAATAGAAGCCATGAATAAATGAAGTGGCATAATCTTGATTATAATAATATGAAAAACTCCTCCAATTACTTTTACTTGTCAGCCAACTCTTAAAATTCATTTTGTGTTTTGTGAGATGTGAATTTACTTTTATATTTATAAAAATACTTTACTTTTGCTCTATGTTTTTTATGTCAAAACTTGTCCTCTGACCATTTGCAGAACTTGTAGATTTGAAACAAAATGCACATGAAACGTTACATACACCTTGATATTTTTGTAATAATCTAATTAAAAATGAGTCTGATTGTACAAGATAATAAATCAGAAGACTGAACTCCTTTGAACACAGTAAAGTGTTTACTATTTAAGAATTTGGACCTTCAACTTACTGACATAATTACAGTCAGCAATATCTGAATAAATTATTTTCCATTCTACAAATAAAAGCTTTTGATTGCATCCGAGCACCAAAAGATTGAGTATCATTATTTGGTAATTTTAAATAGATTAAAAAAAAGAGCGATATTTATCATAACTTGACTGCCTGTTTGGTTATATTTCTAGAATTTTTATTTGTGAGATTTTTATTGTGAAAAATGCATAACTGCTACTATTTATAAAGTGTTTTTGTTTATAATTACAGGTTCAAGTTCATTTGAATCTCAAAAAATGGACCGACCTTCTATTTCAGTGACTTCTCCTATGAGTCCTGGCATGTTAAGGGATGTTCCACAGTTCTTGTCTGGACAACTTTCAGTATGTAAACATTTCATTGATATTAATGTGCTTTTTGCAGCATACACAACTCTAATTGTAGTGCAAGCTACCTCTAACAGAAACTTCTGGTTAAGCTAGCCAAATTTTTTGTTTAATGCTTTAAATCTCAGTGTAGGCATGACCATAATATCATAAGTGTATTTCTTTTTATTAGCTTTTGGAAATTTTATATCAGTTGAATTTGGAATATGTATATATATTTAACTGGTAAACTAGAGTGGTAGAGCCAAATTTTCAGAGACGTCTGTTCTGGGCCTCCAGTTATGTTTGTGCTGTTGAGTGTAACCATTTTTTCAACTATCACACTTACATGTAGAATTAGTAGATTTTATTAGCTGTGTGGTTGGACATTAATATTGCTTATTTCTTATGCACTAACTTTCATATCTACCTTCCCCAGATATCCCTTTGATATATTACTAATGTTGTAATCTTTGTACCAGTGTTACTCGCTTTTGTTCTTCACTCTCATTGAAAACAAAGCTTGTTACATGAATGTTTTCTTTTAAAGGGTAAATTTTGTACTAAATTGAAGAAGTTGGCTTTTGTACACCTTTCCGTGTTATTTACAATTCCAAAGCGTGATTTTGCAGAAGTGCTCAGTTGTGATGTGGCGTATGTTGAAAAGGAAAGGCAAGTGGGATGGAAGCAGTGCAAAACTGGTGTTAAACAAGTTTGGAAATGTCACATTCCTGTTACTTCCAAGTTGTATATGTTAAGATGAGTGCACCATAAAATTATTCATAAAATCTAAGCAGACTGTTTATAGGTTTCACAGAGATGGTTTGTGGTATTGATAGAGCAGAGGAAGAAATATTTTTCTGTCTCTTCAGTGATAGCGTTGGCTCCATTTTGACATGAGACGTTGGCATGAGACATTATTCGCTCATCAGAACAACTATTTACAATACATGATTTTTAGTTTTCTGTAACTGTTGTACTTAACTACTTTGAAAGACTCAATCATCTGGGTAAATGAAAAACTTGAAATCTTAATTGTAGAGTGCAGAATGCTTTGCACAACATACAATGGCAAGGGAACATGAACATGAACTGCTAAGATAGCCAGACCAAGACTTCTAAAAACCCTTTTAGTTTTACAAGTTTTACAAGACAGAAAAAATTGTTGATAGTTGAAACAAAGAGGAAAGAAATTTCTTTTGTCTAAAATTTATAAAAAATTAGGCTGTCAAAAAGTTTCGGTGCCTGGCTCCCAGCATGAAATTCAAGATCCAGCTAACAAAGCTGCTCAGATGACCAATGCATAGACACTGTGGAATGATGGTCCAGATAGGAAACACACACAACTGACTTTCTCACTTTCTCAGTTTCAGATCAAAATCTTCATGAGTTTAAGATTAGGATTTACTAGTAAAATCAGTGAATCTGTTAGTGGTTTGATAGGATACTGCAGTTTGAATATTGGGAGATTTGGAGTTATATTCTAGTTTACTGAGAATAATAGAAAGCCCAAGGTTTTAGTTCTCAGAATGGCATATAAAGTCAATTTTTAACTCAATAAGGCATAATTTTTATTTTTATTAATTTTTTGTTTGTTTCAATATAAAAATGCCTTTATTAATAAGTTTCATTCCATCTAAGGAAACCAAATAATGTTAAGAGACATTTAAAGATCTTTCCTACATTCATCCTCCTTGATACTTCCTTATGTATTCTTTGCAATTACATACAGTACTCCCTACTACATGTTATCTGTGTTTCCCCCAGAGAACAGCTGGTGTTTGAGAACATACAGATCCAGCTGACTGACACTGAAGCTAGAAATGCTCTGTAACTCTCTAAAGTCACAATTTACACATCTAACATTAGTGAACAGTTTGAAAGTCTGGATACTTATCTTACCTCACCAGCTAAAGGAACACTGAAAATAGCTGTATTTCATGTTAATCATGTTAATGGCACAATCCAGCTCTTGTTGCTGTTGGCTCAAGACTTTGCTCACAAAGCAAAAGGTTTAGTACTCGCCTCACAAAAATGGCTGTCACGATGTCTGAAGATGTTCTGGATAGCCTGCAATGTGAGATCTAACTGGGCACATTGAAATGTATAGGCTAATCTGCATTTTTAGAAATAGATTTCTTTAAGAAAATGGAAGTATTCTACAGGAACATAATCATTTTACAACTTTAAATATTATTAAAACTTTGGAAGAGTTAATGGAAAAAACCCTCTTTGTAAATTGGAAATACTTTGGAAAATTAGAATGGACTATGAGATTTTCTAATTTTGGACCTTTAACAAAAGTGAAGTAATAGGGTAACACTGGATTTTAAAAATCTCTTCAAGGTTCAAAAAATACTTTAGTTTGCATGCTACAAAATGGACTTGCTTCAGTATTTTGGTTTTCCCTTTTTTAATTAGCTGTTTTCTAACAGAACAATTGGTGGATCATATATTTGTTCAAAATAACTAAGTGAGATGGAAATGAAGGGAAATACTAAATTCCAAATGCAATCGTGAATGTGCTCTTTATGGTCAGTGCCTAGGCAGAAGAATAACTACAGAACCCTGGCAGTAAATGAGGACAGGATACTGTTTGTGGAAGTGGTGGGTCAGTGGCTTTCTGGGCGATGGTGGCCGATTTCAGACAGGTATGATGAATCTGAAGGAATAGACAATAAGCAAGATTTTGGAAGTGTTTTCTTTATTTTCTGCGCTTTTGGACAATAGCTTGCAGTCCCAAAGGGCTGTTAGGGCAGCTGTGATTAATAGGCTGTGAAATACAAGGCTTTTGGGCAGAAGCGAAGACAGTATAATTTGGATGGAGGTCTGAAGCATTTGAATACTTGGATATATGCTTTCTTATTCAGATGGTGCTATAGATATTTAAAGGATTTTTGTGTATTAATGATATTTTGGTATGTATTTCTTTATGTTCAGTATGGTTTTAGTAAGTTTAGTTGCAGTGATGCCTCTCTAGTATTCAGGAATGTCTTTGTTCAGTCTTCCATGTTTTCCTCTGTATTGGCACTGGTCTATGTACCTGCTTTCTTCTGTTGAGTTTACAGTGATACTGACTAACAGGATTGACCATGAAGTAAATCATCTCACATAGATAGGAAATCTTCTTTCCGTTAATAATTGTTTTGCCCAAATACATATTTAATTGAATAAATTATGTGCAACTACAGTAAATTATTGTGTGTTATAACTTACTAAGGTATATAAATAATTTATCCATATTTTCTGCATTTTATTTTCTTTTATGGAACTTTTTATCCATGGTGTTCTTTCAGGGGAGTATATGACTGTTCTTGCAATTATAGTTTTATTATTATTATTTGCTTTGTCTGGTTCCTGTTTCTGTGGTTTTTCACTGATTTGTTTTTTCTTCAATATCATTTTGAAAAAGCCAGTATTTCTGTGTTGTTTGTCTTAGCTTCATTATTGCATTTTGTCTACTTTTTCTTTACTGCATGAAAAGTATAACTTGGAATGCTTGTGCAATAGTTAGGTTTGGGGTATAATAACATAATTAGATGACCGCGTAAATGAAACCAAGTTAAAATTCATTATTTAATCTTTGTACTGGTGGAAATTCTAACAGAAAAAGGATGTCTGTTAATTAATCTGTTTCCTTGTACACCTGAACCACAGAACCACTTCAACAGATTTCCCATACATATTCAGTTTATAAAGCAATAAAACTTCTTATATTAGTTGTAGTTGTAGTAGCTGTAGCATTGCAAAGCATTTATTGTACATTGCGAAGGGCATATATATCAGCACATCAAGGGGATGAGATCAAGTATAACTCATGCTTCCCTTTCCCCTTCCACCTTTTTCCTTTTCCTCTTTTTTTTTTCCTTCCCTTCCTTCCTCTTTACAATTAAACTGCTGTTGCTCTAACATCAATACCTGGAAAGTCTTAGGTAATGCACACAATGTGCTTATTGCCCTCCATTTCCAAGGCACAATATGGCAGGTGAGGCCCCTTGGTGCATGGCAGGAGATATGTCCTAAGAGTCGTCTCTCTTAGGATTCCATTATTCTGGAATATCTGTTTTTCTCTTGTAAAATGGAGCAGAAGCAAGCTGAAGATCTACTTTTGTTGTGTACAAGTATGTCACATTCTGGCACTCATACGCTGGGTTGTGCAGTCCTGCTCATGCAGAGTGGGGGACAGTGTGCAGCTGCTGCACCTTGTAGAGCACAGTGAACACATCAGACAAAACTTGTGATCCAGACTGTCAAATTTTCATATATATCCTCTTGCTTTGGTTTAGGAACAGATTACTTCACACATTTTATGGAACAGATTTTTTCAGCGTCTGTGCATGCCAAATAAGCAAGGAGAGTGGCAAAAGCATCATCACGCTGCCTATCTCCATGCTTTGGATACATTTGTTATGGAAGTGAGTATTGCGTAGTAGCTTCTTTCTACCATTTTGAGTTAGATCAATAATCGCAGGAAAACTGAACAGGGAGGTAAAGGAGATCCCAATCTGACAATGGCTGTCCATGCTCCTGTTCTCCCACTCACCGGCCTGAGGTATCAACATGTGCTTCTGTTCCTGTCCATGCTCCATACTCTGTACCAATTCTGTGCCAGTCCATTAGATGTTGCCCAAAAGTGAAGATGGAGAGTCATTGCTTGGAATTAGCATTTCGGAGTGTTTCCTGTACTGATGTAGTCTTGAAGTAGCCACTGGTAGCCACAAGGTTGTATGTGGTCTGAACTTCACAAAAATAAGAGTTATAAAAGAGTCTATGTATGCAGTTTGCTGAATGCTTTAGATGCCATTTCATACAAGGGTTTTCTGTGTATAGCATATGTCATTTCTGTCATAATTGCTAGAGAATTGAAATACAGAGGTTGTACCTTCCCTTATGTAATGGTAATAACAGAGAGCACTAAATTCCTTTTAATAGTTCTAAAATTATTTAGCAGGGCTTTTTATGGAGATGTATTTTAATGTTGCAGAAAAGAGAAAACCTTTTACTTTACTCACTTAACTTTACAAAGCAACCAAAGCTGTAGTGCATGAACTGTACTTATTTCTCCCGGAATATGCACCTACAATCTTCCTGAAAGAAGTGATCAAGTTTAACTTAAGTTTCCAACCTCAATTTTAAATCACCCTTTGCTGACCTATTCTTTTTGTTACATGTTATTTCTAAATCTATTTTAAATGTTATCTATAGACCTGCAAAGAGAAATCCTTGCTCCTGGGGAATCAGTGGTAAAATTGATGCTGACTTCCCTAAGGCAAGAATTTTCAGCACAGGGTTTCGGTATGATTTGGTAACAGAATTGCAGATTTAATTTATGCATTTCACTAAAATACTTTGTGTTAGATAAATATGTTGTTGGTGTAAAGCTCTGTTTAAAGTAATAGTTGTGTGTCTTTGTTTTTACTTTTGGTCTTTTAGTTTCCAGCGTGTTGTCCTTTTTGGTTTTGTTTTATTGCTTTTTCTTTAATTTTGCTTACCAGAGCCAAAGCCTTAGTAGAAGAACAACGCCTTTTGTTCCTAGGGTTCAGGTAAAGACTTCGTCTGCCTGACAGAGACTAAAGTTGTGGGTTTTTCTTTTGTTTGTTATGGAAAATGCATAATAGGAAAACGTTACATCATAGTCCGTTTTCCCATATTTTGAGTGTGTTGCTTTAAACCATATTAACAACTTTCATGTCATCTTGTGAGCAGCTTGTAAAATTCTGCATGGGGGTTAAAGTATTAAATTAAAATTTAAAGAGACAATTAGTTTTTCTTTGCTGTCTGCCCAATATTAAACTCATACAGGTTTCAATAGTGATGATGGTTATGCATTCCACATATAAAATCTGGGTATTGTTTAAGCAATAAATATTTTTTTGCTGGAGGTCATTATATAAATATGAGTGTCTCTTTAAATCATTCATTACTTAACGCATAATTTTTTGCATTTTCCACATAATAGTAGTGCCTTGAGTAGAAGATGGGCAAAAAAATTGTACCTTGTTTAAAAAAACAAATTTCTTGTGTGTGAAACTTGGTACTTGCATTTTAAAGTACATTAAAATAATCGGAAGTCTATTTGAATAAAAAATGAATTCTTCCATTATGTTACTGAATTTATTTAGCTTTGATATTCTGTTTAGGTACAAATTGTTTGCCTTTTTTCATTAGGAAGCTCCTAAGGTACTATAGATTAATGCAAAAGTAGGTTTTACTAATATGTTACAATGCATAACCATCATCACTATTGAAACC
>WEIV01017452.1:69543-82652 GCA_013390005.1 Calyptomena viridis
TGGTTAAAAACCAGAAAGAATCCCATGAACCTGGGACCAGAACCTTGTCTCCGTTTCCCCCATCATCTGAGTGCAGAAGAGTTCTTGTTTTCTGAATTCTTTGTGACAGTTATTCTTACCTGGAAGCCTGTCTCGAGGAGTGCAGTGGATGCACCACTCTGTAAATAAACAGAATTGAATTTAGATACCTGTTTGCCTGAATGTAGGTTACAACAGAAGCTTAGTAAAGCATTAGGTGCATGTCTGGCTAGCAAAGGAACCTAGGGGAGGAAAGTATATGAGCATGCCTGTGGCAAATAAATCTTCAGGACTTCAACGCTAAGTGAGATGATCTTCAGAAAAGTTCAGGTTGGATTTTCTAAGTGAATTTTAGACACCTACATCTTAAATAATCTAGACAGACAAAAGCCTATTCAAGAAGAATTTTTTACAGGTGCTGACCTCCAGATTAACATCAACCAGTGTAATTTTTTCTGTGGTGTATTTTATATGTTGTAAGTTTAGCTTTCCCTTTCATTCATTTAGATCAGGATTGCTTTGTTGCAGTTTCTTAGACATTCTAAGCTTTTAAAAGTATATATGTAAGTAACTGCTGAATTGAGGTTATGTAGATTCTGTGCTGTTGGTCAGCTGCTCAAGTCTTTCAGTGCTGACCATCACACTTGTACATTCTTGTGGGACTTTCACCCCATGGATTGAATAATTCAATGTTCTTCACTTTTTCGTGTCAGGAATCTTTTCTGCAACTCTACAAAGCCGTATAAAGGAAAAAAAGAGTCCTCATCAGCTTTTCTGTTACACATGTTTATTTCACAACATGAAATATTTATAGTATGCTGTGAGATGTGGTAGGATTGTCCTGTATTTATAGATTAGGAATTGAGAATCTGTGATCACAGTCTGAGACAACCAAGTCCTGTCCAGGCATAATAAACACCTCAAACTTCAATCCCGGTACTTAGCACACAAATCAGTGCCTGGAATTTCATACCAGGCTTCCAGACAGCAAAGAACATGCAATTTGTAAATACCTTTCAAAATATTTTAAGAATTGCACCCTTTGATACACAAGAGCTCTGGGAAAGTGGAAGAGATTGAATCCTCTTTGACTGCACATAGCTGTCACAAGTGGCTGTCCTTTCTCTCCTTGTGAATATAAAAGAATTTTTTGTCAGAAAATACCATACCATCCAAATATTGTCATAATGTTTACACACAGGAGAGTCAGAATTAGATCAGTCATATGCCCATACTCATCTACCATGTTCAGTATGCTAATCCAATTCCTTGCTTCTCATTTTTCTTTCCAATTTCCTGCCTTGACTTCTTGTCAAATTTTTTTTCATCCCAGTCTCTCTTTCAACATTTTTTTGCCAGTTACAGCATGGCTGGTTTTTTTGTCACCTCATACCATTTGTCTCTTTTTTTTGCCCTCTGTTCTCCTCTGGTCCCTGACATTAGTGGCTCCGTTCTTCTTGTGTTTCACTGAGAATTATCCTGTATATTTTACTTTCTCAGTAATTATAAGGCAGTTTTTGATTTTTTTCCTTCTTCTAACCTCATGGGAATGCAATCTCATCCTCCCCTGTATGGGTTTCTTTGACCATTCTCTCACAGTTTCTTGCAACCTAATCAAATGACTGCTTGGGTTACAGATGCCTGTGCTGTGTATTGGAGTGCTAGCATGTCATGAACACAGGAGAGACAGAGCCTTCTGGTCATAATTCTGACTCCTGACCTTTCCTGGAACAAGCCAAATTAAAGGGAAATACAGGGAAAATATGTCCATAATGTACAAGTTTTTCTTTTTTTTTTTTTTTTCCCAGAACATCAAGAGAAAAGTAGAAAGTATAGGTCAATGCAAATTTTGAGCTCTTGTTCCAGAATACAGTTATGAGAGCATCTCAAAGAAATGGTGTCAGATGATTTCAGTTTCTACTTAGAGTAATTCTCTAAATATTTTGACTGAAGTTTTCATGCAAAAATTCAGTCAGAAACAAATATAGTGAAGAAATGCTTGAATGTGAACATATTCTGGTTGTATTTTTGGCACTTATGTTTAGATTATTTTACATCTTTCAGTCACAGTTTGTGATAGTGTCTGGATCACAAATATATTGCATTCTACTTAAGCAAGCATAATTTTTCGTAAGAAAGCAAATGAAGAAGATTGTCTTCATTGCTATTCCCCTTGGGACATAGAACTAGCCAAGTCGGTCTTTTGCCTGAGGACTCCCAAGAAAGCCTATGGATGGATACATTTAGTGTCAGAGAACATTTAAGTTGACTTGCACTTCAGAGGTCATTAAAGCTTTGCTTTGAATTTGTACTGTTGGTACAAAGCTTTCTGCTTTTGATCTGTAGTGGGATGAAGACACACGGAAGTCCAGATAATTCTGAGTTTATTAAAAATACTGTCAAAGCTCCTTGCTCTGCAGGACTATAGGACCAGCATCTAAAACTCTCTTAAATCTGACACAGTAAGGATAATGTCTCACACAGATTTCTGCTTTAGTAGCCACAGAGGTCTTTAACTGTTGGTACCAGAAACCTATAAAGTCTGTAGTAGAGCTAATGACATGATAATAGATGACAGGTGTCCCCTGCCTTTTGTAATATTCATGCAAACACTTTTGATCAATGACTACAGGAATTGTAAGATCTGAAGGAGTGGGGAAGTAAGTACACTGCTACCAATGATTGAGTTAGTGTGTCTTAGTGTAATCTCACTTAGTGAAGTACTAGGAATGGCAAAGGCTTAAATCAGCCCCTTCTTTATGGTTAAACATCTTGAGAATTGCATCAGACCTTTCTTTAAGAGGCTGAAATGCTGAAGATAAGGAACTATGACAGCAGAGGGAAATTATGTCTCTGAAATTATGTGAGATCGTTTCCACAGAAACTGCACCTTCTCCTGGTTATGTCAACCTTAGCTAGGGCATATTCGTGCCCTAAAGGCCTATTGCTTGGTTAGGTGTGCAGCTGGGCATTATCTTCTGAGTCCCTGGAGTTCAGGCAGGGGCAGTGTTTGTCCTGTGTCTCAGGCAAAGTCCTCATGAAGAAAGCCTCCTCTGTAAGCTGTAGTTAATGACACTACAGTGTTACCGCCACGTAATGGCTTTTTGGAAGGCTTTGTTTTGTCATAACTGTACCATTTCCCCCTTCCAAAGTGACTAGTCTAAAGTAGGTATATCTTTTCCTTGACAGATGTATTTGCAGCTGCAGAATTCAAACTAAAAGAGCTAAATAACAGCTTTTAATGACTGTAGTGAAAAGCATAGCAGATCAAGCCTAAAACTGGTCAATAATAATTTCTACATATGTTTTTACCTTGTTGCTGAGTTGTACTCTGAAGATGTTTGAACTTCTGAGCCTACCTCTCTTACAGTTTCTGGAAGGCTTATATGATGTCAACATAAGTCTATGCATCTTGAAAAACAGTCAGTGATATGAAATATTTATAGTCTTATCCCACAGTCTTTTTGGCACAACAGGATATGAAAAATTCATTAATTCATTTGCATAAACTCCTCAGAAATGTATATATATGAATACCATACATTAGTAATTCAAGTAATACAATACAAGGGAGCATAATTCTAACCAGAGCACCATGTGAAAAAAAAAAAATAGGGTGAAATAATGTACTTATTGTACAGGGGTTTAAAAAAGAGTAACTCCAGGTACATTCTGAAGCTATTACAATATTAACTTAATTTTATTCTTTGTTATGAATATGAAGTAGAACATAATATTTTTGTTTAAGTAACCAATATAAATAGAAGCTTGCAAACAAACTTATTTATAAGAATTAATATACTACTTCATTGTAGAAATGAGTTCACTAATTAATATTTTCTCCTTACAGATAAAACTGTGGTATGACAAGGTTGGTCATCAATTAATAGTGACAATACTGGGAGCAAAGGATCTTCCTTCAAGGGAAGATGGGAGGCCAAGGAATCCTTATGTTAAAATTTACTTTCTTCCAGACAGAAGGTAGGGTGAACCCAAAGACAAGGAACATTTGAATAAGAATTAGTCTGATGCTCAGGTGGCATGCACAGCTGAGTTTATCAGTCATACTTATACAGAAAAAACTTGCATTCAAGAGTTTCTATACTGAACGTGCTATGTAACAAGGTGCCTTTGAACTCCAAGCACAAACTTGCTTTCCCTGGGTATGCTATAAAATACTGAATAGAAAAGGAAAGGTAAACATATGTCTTTGATTGGGGATCTGTTATTTGCAGAGAATGTTGTTAGTGTTTTATAATGCCCTTATTTCCTATGACAGTTATTCCTGTTTTTGCAAAATAAATGCAAAGTTATGTTCATAGATTTCTGGACTGATGAGTCCAGCAGTTTGGCTGGCCCCACCCCTAAATAACAAAGAAGGAATAGGTTTGGCATCTGAAACCCACAAATTTCTCATCACAGTGTAGGTGAATTAAAGCTGCAGGGGACTCAGCTGAGATTTCCCATATGTACCTTGAAACCTCCCCTAAAGCACAGGATTCATATTAATCTGTATTGGCATTATATGTACACTTAGGAAAATTAAACTCTAGTGGAACCCTTATTAAAGCTGCTTCCTTTCCTAGTCCATTTCAACTTAGGTGGTGGGAAGAGCACCAAAAGGAGTAATGTGTTTTCCGAAAAAAAATTTTAATTGATATTTCCTCAAATTGTATGAATAAGGGAACATGTTTAGCTTTATTTTATAGTGTACGAAAAAAAATTCAAAGCTTTTATGTGACTATTTACAATGATCTATAAATAAGATGTAACTTATATTTTTACCTCCTTTGCTTTTTCTAGTAACTGAACTGGGAAGATGCTAACTATGTCCAGTACCATTTGATTTCAGCAGAAATTAAAACTATTCAGTATTTTGGAAGACAATGCTTTTCCACTTTCATTGTGTACTATATGTTGATATGTAAATTTTCTGTGGCTGCCTAATTTGATGACAAAAAGGTTTTGGATAGATTTTCTTAGGCTAACCAATATTTGAACTGTTGGTCTAGATTCCTAGTTTATTCAAATTGCTGTAATATATTTGTAGTTGCTGAAGCTGTGCTAAGCTGACAACAGGTCTGCTTAAATTATCTTATGTGCTTTTTCAAGATTAATAAAGTTATCAAAAGTGTCTGTTCAGAATATTTCACAATGTCAATTTTAATAACTAAAAATTACACAGTCCTTAAATTTTATTATGCTATAGTTGTGTTTCCCATTTATCAGAAGTATTCAAGACTTTTTCTTTGATTGTTACATGTGTTTTCTAGAATGGTAGGAAATTTGTCTTACAGAATTGTAGTTTTCTTCAGATGTGCAAATTCATTTTCTTTTCCCTAGATTTAAAAGCTAAGTAAGCAACAATATAGTTGGTGTTTAGTAGAAGGAAACGTGCTGTAGGTAAAATACACTTAAGTAAGTCAAGCATTTAATCAGATGAAGATGCTGAACTCTCTTTGATTAAAGAAGTTTAATTGAAAAATCTTGTGCAATGTAACATTTCAGTTCTTAAGGATAAGCAAATCTTTAGTATAATAGAAATAATTTTACTAATTTTTTAACAGCATGTCTGAACATATTATTTTTTAGTTAATATTTTGATCCAGCTTCTAAGAGTTCAAAAATACAATGACTATATTACAGTTGCAAGTATTAACAAATGGACTGTATCTGCACTGCCTATTAAAAAATCCTCATAAATAAGTATGCCAGCTGCATTTTGAAGCAGTCAGTGAGTTTAAAATTATGCATTGTTATGAGAACTCTTGTCAGTATTCTCAGTAGACGGAGTGTGGGTGTTTTCCAGTGAAAATTGTTTCCATCAGAAAATATTGGTTCTTTCAAGTGAAATCTTCTGCAAAATACTGCTTTCAAGAGCACCCTGGAGCCAGAGCCAGGACTGCCATGGTAGCCTTGCATGGGGACCTCACCTTGTAGTGGGGGTCCACCTTCAGCCTGGGTAGTTCCTTGCAGTGACCAGAGGAATTTGGGAGCTGTTTTGCTAACATTCTTCCTTCCAGTGTAGCTGGAAAAGAACATGTAACTCATTTTCAGGGCTTCTGGTTTCCCAGCTGTGGAGTTGGAGCCTTTAGTCAGTAAAACCCTGCAGAGACAGCCATGCAGTGCCGCAAGCTCCCTGACTGTTCCTTCATGTGGGCCAGCTGCTCCTTCCTGCTCTGCACTTGGAGTCAGCTGCTGTAGGACTGGAAGCTTGAGTGAACTTGCTGGTTCATTTTTCTGAAGTGCAGATTTTTGCTGTGCCCAATGTTGTCAGCATACATGCTCTACTGTCAGACCATGCCTTGTGGAAATTCCATTCGTAGAAGTGTATTTTGCTTTATAACATGCTGTTTTGAAAAAAGCCCCAACCCAAACCAAAAAAACTCCAAATATATTAAAACATTTCTGGGAACTTCTAAAACTGTAATTAGCATGTGAACCTGAAATCACTTAACCTTAATTTTTAATATGAATTCATGAATTATCCTCAATATATGCAATGAACTTCACAATAAAGGAAAATTCCTGCTGTAGATTTTAGTACCCAGATCCTACAAACTGAACTGCTGAGTTAAGATTTCCTATTTATATTGATATACTTATTACAGTATAATGGTGTTTTGAACATATTTAATATTTAACTGTTTTTTCAGTGATAAAAATAAAAGAAGAACAAAAACAGTAAAGAAAACATTGGAACCTAAGTGGAATCAGACATTTATTTATTCTCCAGTTCATCGGAGAGAGTTTAGAGAACGGATGTTAGAAATCACTCTTTGGGACCAAGCACGAGTTCGGGAGGAAGAAAGTGAATTTTTAGGAGAGGTATACAAGTATTGATAGTTATTACAGAAATACAGTTTCTCACATACCTATAGATAAAATATTTTTGAAAAAATTAATAACTATGCAAAGCAAAACTGTATTTAATTGTTATATTTTTCCTTCTTTCACAGACTAAATAAAATAGTGATCTTGCACTTCTCATATAATACTGATATGAAATTCTTTCTGTGTTTGTCCTGTTTTAGTAACAGCATGAACATAGTTTTTCAGTTTCTAATTGTTCATTAAATCCATACTAGCCATAGTTGTATTTTACCAAAATTTTGGAATGTTTCCTATTAACCTGCTACAAGATATTTGAATGCTGTAAAGGTCGTCATAAGGTAATAATACTTTTGTGAAAGATTTTTGGTATATTTAATATTGTAAAAGACACATTAAACAAAAGACTTTTATATAACTTCAGACAAAATCCTTACCCATGAGAGAATAATAGAATAACATTTATGAATATACCTATTTTAAAATATTCTGTCATTTAATGCTTTCCTACTTTTAACAATTCTTTCTTTTTTAGATTCTTATTGAGTTAGAGACAGCATTACTCGATGATGAACCTCACTGGTACAAACTTCAAACGCATGATGTCTCTTCATTGCCACTTCCCCATCCCTCACCATTTTTGCCACGCAGACAACTCCATGGAGAGAGTCCCACACGGAGGTTACAAAGTAGGTTGTTAGTTTTACAAGCTGTCTATAGTTCATTTGAATTAATACGTAATAAAGTATATTAAATTCTTGCAGATGGAGAGCTGACAGAATTTTTATGTTAATTTGTAACTGTTATGGATGAGGTAATTTGTGATTACTGATGAGAGTCTGACATGATACAAATGGTGATATCGACCCCTGTGCAATACATCATTTTTTTCTTATGAGACAACTGAGTTCAGCTCCTCAGCTTGAGTAAATTATCCTGGTCTTTTGCAATGTGCTCTTTTTATCATGAAGTCCTATCTTCTATATTGTTTAGCTTAAAGTGAGTGTGCAGGATCTCTCTCTTTACCTCATACTTCTTAAAGTACCCTGTATATAACATCATATGTAGCTAAGTTAATACCATGGCCTGCTGCCTTGCTTTGATACTATTTTATGTGCTTACATGCACAAATGGAATTTCTCTTAAAATTCTATTTTGTAGATTTTGTTATACTCGATCCACAATAGCATGAAGGTACCAGTAGATATTTTGAAAATAGAGTATACACAATATGCTAATAAAAATAGATATATAAGAATAAGACAGTAAAGGGTGAAAATCTGTTTCTTTAATACTTCATTGTTTCTCTAGTTTAACTGTTTGGTACTGTCAGTGATTTAAAGGTGTTCTTCACTGAATTAACGTTATAAAATAGCAGTTGGAAGTTATATAAACACCTCAGCAAGCCAAATCAACCAACCAACCCAAAAAACTCCCCAAAGCAGCAAACCAAAACAAAAAACCCACAAAAAAACCCCCACCCCCCAAAAAAAACCCAAACCAAAACACAAAAGAACCTCAACAAAACAAAAACAATAGCTAAGAATTATTTAGAGGTTTTTTGAGTAATTTTATTTGTGTGTGCATATTTTTCACACAAACTCACAGAAACATATGTGTGTGTAGTCATGCAAACGAGCTTGGATATTTCATATGTTCTTTGTGGAGTCTTTATTAAATAATGCATTGTATATAAGTATTTCAAGCAGCTGAGCTGTTTTTTCAAGCAGTTGAGCTGTTTTTCTTCCTTGCACTGGATGGTGAGGAGGATTAAAATGCTCCATATCATAATATTCTGAGATAGACACTTTATCAGAGATTTACACTGCATAGCCTTGAAGTTGTACCATTATACTTGTCTAAAAAAGGAGGAAAGAAGTGATAGCTAAAAGGTAAGGAGTTGTATTACAATTCAGTTCTCTTCAGTCTTCTGGTACGCCATGAGTGTTATTTAAGTAAAGTTTTAAAATTATTTTTATATGGTTTCTGCCATCTTTTAACACATTTGATGAAGTTAAATTTTCCATCTAAAACTGTATTTACAGACCAGCTGGACACTTCTGTTTGTTAATGAAGTTAGTGAAAGTTAGTGAAATTCTGGTTTTCAGGAAATATCCAGTCCTGCAAACAAACCCCGTTTGTCTATCATAATTCCTGTCTGTGCAATAAATAACTGCCATCAAGAATGAATTAATAGTAACTGCTTTATTTTTGAACATATTTTAGTAGTTCTTAACTAAAGATTTGTTCAATGATAATGACTCAAAATTTGAATGTCAGTCGGGGTTTTTTTTAATAGTAATACTAATACATACTAATGCTAATAAATACTAATATTAATAATGTGCTCAACTGAACAACCTTATATGCCTGTCTGGAAATGTAAATGAAAGGAAATAAAAGGACTTCTGATCTGGTGAAACACTACAGTTTGGCATAGAAGTCCTGCTTTTCAGTGAAGGTGATTTAGCTTGACTGTTCCCGGAGCACTAGTTTGATAACATGAGGTTCTGAAAACTTCAGCCAAATAAACAGTTTCAGATGTTCACTGTGATTGCTGTAGAAGTCACATATTCCTACACTAAATTATGCTATTTCTATTTGTACTGAGATTGAGATCCAATTAAGAAGGATTTTCTGTAGTAGCCCGGGAATATATTCATGTGTTGAATCCTTACACATCATAATTTTCAGTTTAAACAGGTAGTTTCAAATGTACAGAACAAGGTTTCTTGGAATTAAAATCTCTTCGTTTTGGGAACTGAAAAGGCTTACAGTTGGAAATTTAGCTTCTGATCATTCTGCAATGGCAGCAGAATCCATTTAGCAATTAAAAATAGATTTTTTTAATTGCTGTCATACCTCTGAAATGGAAATAAAAGTACTACTTGGTCCAAAGATGTGGTGAAATATCCTACTGGAGAGATCCAGTACTCAACTGGACAAGGTTGTAAGCAATGCAATGTAAGTTGGCTGATCCTGAAACTGACGTTGCACCAGATGGCCTCCAAAAAGCTCTTCCAAGTCTAAAGGTCATCACTAGGGGACTGGTGAAGGACAGGCAACATATCTTGTGACTGTTTGCCTTTAGTAAGTAAAATATTTATACTATATTAATAACATATAGAAGTCTGTGCTTTTTAATTTTTCTTTGGAGGTTTCAGAAGAATATTAAGTTAAACTTAATATATTAGTTCCCTGTGTCTAAAGATGTTTTTGTGTCTTTCAATAACTCTCCTGTATATGATAAACTGGAAAGTGTTATTCAGTGGTACATTATGACAACATGAAAAAAATCTCTAGAATATAAAGAACGCATGTCTAGCAAGTTGGCCTGTTTTTGAAAGCACATCTTAGAACACATGGTTAATAAAGTAGGCTGGTTTCAATTTCTAGGGCTGCAAAGTCTGAATAGTTCAGTCCTCCTATCTTTTCTTCATTTTTGTGATGCCTCTATGTATAGAATTACTGAGTACAAGATGAAGTATTTTATTGAATGCTCCCCAAAATTGTTAGTGTGAGAAATGACAAGAGAGATATTTTGAATTACAAGATTGTTTATTGTTTGTATAAATACTGATCCACGCATCTAAGCTTTCTTCATGATTGCCAAGTAGAGATAAACACATATATTTGAAGACAATACTTAAATGTTACTCTCTAGAGATAGTTTAAAAGAACCACCTACACTTACCACTTCTATTCTCTTGTTAATAATCACTGAATTGCAGTGTTCTTGAAGAAGAGCAGACTGTCAGCCCTGAAGAGTGAAGTCCTATTTACAGATTGCCAATAGCAAAGTGCAAGCTTCCCACAGAGCCCCATATGCCATTTTTTTAGGAACCAGCTTTCAGAGGCAGTAGCTTGGTTTCTACATATATTTTCTCTCAATATCTTTGAGTGGGCAGTGTGTTGTGGTACAGACTGATCTATGTCAGCTGTCCATCTTCTCTTGCCCAGTCCTCTGATCCATACATTCCATTAACTTTCTAGTCATAACGGATCGTTACCATACTTGGTGTTTTTTGAGACATCTACTTAGAAACTGGAAGTAATATAGAACATAGGATTACAACTTACTAGGTCTTTCAGCTAATTGTATTTCAGGTTTTCAAAAACCGATGAGTGTTTATCCATTGAATATATTTTAAGCTTTTTCTTATGTGAAATGTGAGGTAATGAGTAGGTCTGTTTTACTTATTGTGTTGAACTTTTGAACTGATTTTTTAAAAGTACTTCATTTTCTCTAAAATTTACCATAAAATTAGCTATACATTAAGAATTCCAGACAGCAATAACTAGAATTAGAAACAAGCTGAAGTTCTTCTTATATTGCCTCTGAAAAAAGATTGTAAATAGAAACTGAAAAATAATTTTAAAGTATATTTAGGAATTCTAGTTGTTGGTAGGTTATTTTTTTACCTCACGTTAGGTAAGAATCTTACTGCAGATTACATGGAAGATTGAATGTAGGTTGAATGTTGTGTTTATAGTTGTTAGGATCATTGGGATGGAACTTATTTCTAGTATTTCTGTTTATTGAGAACTGATATAGAAAACAAATGGAGTTTATAGCATGGGTTTGCAAATTGAAAATTGCTTCCTCTCCAGGTAGCCCAGAATATAGAGATAGACATCAAATTGCATCTGAGACATTTTTATTCAGTCTTTTACAATTATGTCCATATAATGTGAGCATTTTGCGGTGTGAGGCAGTACTATTTAGTTGATAAATACAGGTTTATTATGTATTTTGAAGAAAAGCAATTGGTTTTAGTTTTATATCAACTCTGAATTTCTTTTTGAAGCAGATTTTTGTTTTACTCCAAGTGTTTTAAGAATTCCCCAATTACTTAGGTTTGGAAAGTAACTGCCATTAGTTTTCTAAGTCAGATTTTGCAGATTTAAAACCAGGTAACAGCTAAATGCCCAAAGAGAAGAAATGTGCATATAGCAATAAATCCAGACATTTTCAGATCTCTTGTTGCAGCATAGGTATGTACAGCTATTGAAGGAGAGCTTTTAATTGTCATGAGAATGTACAATATGGTTTGAAAAAGAAAAGTGAAGTTTTATATTTTGAGTGTCTTCAGTAAAGGAAAAGTAATAAATCTATGAGAGATAAACTCTGCTGAAAAACAGGTCTAAAAGGTTTTAGAAATTACAGTGTTTGGAAATCAACACATAGAAGTTCAAAATGGTGGATCAAATGGTACTTTTTCAAGAACTGAAAACCAGAAAAATCAATCAGAATTAATGTAAGTGAACAGACTGTGGAGTAGCTTTATTTTAAAGGGAATTTTACTTTCATTACTTTTAGAATGGAATTCATCAAAGATCAATAATTCACTGAGTTTCATGATTCTTCAGGCACATAACAAAAATCTGGAGGCAGAGAATTTCTTTTTTTCAGCTAGGAATAAAAAGGAAATCTATAATGCATAAACAAAGTGTTTTGAACAGCATGAAAAATTTTGTCATTTTTCAGCTTTGTGCATTTTCCCCAGTCAGATTGTGTTTTCTGGTGCAATGCTGAGACTTTAATATGAAAAAAATTACTACATCTAACTAGGAAAAATCCCAAATTGACAGACTGAGTTCACAAATAAAGAATCTCATTGCTTATTTGTTTTTGAAAAACGTTTTTTAGATTGACTTGTCATTGCTGGGTGCTGGGGTTTTTTTTCTAAATGTTCTGTGGCTGTACCATCCAATCAAAGAGGAGTTGAATGTTGTAACTCTTAATTCAAGCCCTCTCTGCCATTAAATGATAAAATTGTCAAGTGTATATGATAGAACATCAAGATATACACTTAGTAGTACCAAAATCATTAAAGTTTAATAATAATGAATTACAAATATATCTGACACTTTATCCTGTGAAACCTGAACCTCTCTGAAATGAAGGCCAATCTTCTTCAATGAAAGCTATTGACTTCCTTGGAGCTCTGTGGAGTCTCACTTTACTGCAGAATGGGGATTTTGATGTCTCAGCACTTTCCTTTTAGATTGTTGTGAATATGGTAAGTCAGGACCATAATTCTCAATCAATGTCACTGAACTTTACTTGAGGAAATGATACTAATGCTGTTCACTAGTAGGTAAGTGAATTGTACTTAGTGGAAACATGCATTAGTGACTTTTCTCAAATTATAATATGGAGCATTTTATGGTTGGTGGCACAGACTACGAATGATTAATTTATTATAAGACTTTTAACATAGAGTGCAAGAATAACACTAATTTTCCTCTTTCATGCT
>WEIV01017452.1:85618-106091 GCA_013390005.1 Calyptomena viridis
CTTGTCTTTTCTTGTCTGTTTTTCAGTAATAGGTCTTTTGTTGGCTTTTTTTTTCTCTATACTTAACATCTCATTACTGATGCTGCAGCAGTATTGTAGCACCATGCTTGCTTTGCTTGCCTTTATTTTAGGTAGAGCTATGGTAGGAAAACTGTAGTGAGCTTTCTTAACTATACTAGGAAAATGCTATTTTGCTTAAGCTGTATTTAAAGGAACACTGTTATATTACAGCTGTTTGAGAACTAGTGTAAGTGTTTTTAGAATACAGACATGGGGTAAGTGAAGTACTGGCAAAATCAGTATTTACACTGATATATATTTTTACAGTTTCATAGTGCTATAAATCCCTTATTACAAATCCAGCTGAGAAGTTTGCCTTAATTAAAAAAAAGTAAATTAATAATGTGGAGTTTTTACAAACTAAAATTTTGTAGTGCATTTCATGTGGGACTTTTTGAAGTTCCAGTGTTTTAATTATTGGAATCTTGCTGAGAATTGTTCAACTAATTATCTTTTAGTTATGTTTAAAAAATGAAATACACATTGTTATGAAAATAGATCTACTATGGCAGAAAGAAACAAAAATCCCACATAGTGCTTTCTTGAGACTAGTACTAACTAATAAAATCTGGTTTCCATTACACCTAACATCAGTCTCCTGTATTTCTGCTATTGCATTCTCTCCTGAAATAATCCCACATTCTTCTCATGTTTTATGACATCTTCACATGGAGAGAGACCAAGTTTGCTTTGCAATCTGTGGACTTCTGCACATGTGGATTAGAAACAAACTTTAGCTTAATTGTGTTTCTTTTTAATTAAGGAGTTTTGATTTGTATCTCTCTCTTCCATCCAGCAACCATTTTCAAAATCTGTAGGAACGCAATAGAATTTGGTATTTATACTCCTCTGTCAATGTAGATGAAGTTGGTCAAAAAGTCTAAACCCCACTATTGTGTGCAGGAGGATAAAAAGACAGATTGACATGGAGACAGCAGGACTGCATGAGAAATTAACTCAGAATCCTCAGGTGCAGGTTGAATGAATATCAGAGAGCAAATTCTTAAGACAATTGTGAGACTGATTTTGGAGTTGCTTATATGTCAGCTTTGTACACAGAACATTTACAGACAATGCCAAGTGACTTTAAGTGGTTGTGAAGGCTGCCTGTGAGCTTCAGGAAAGGAACTATAAGCAGGTTTCACTACCCTTTGTTCTCCAAGATCTTGCAAAAGCTTCCTGTGTCATAAGGAACAGGATCCTCAGCCTGGGAGCTTTGTCTGCTTTCTTCTTGCCTTCCCCTCCCTCCACCTCCCCCCAAGAAAAACAGAGAATTCCTGAGCCATAAATCTGACACTTCCTTCTGTATTTAAGCTGACTCACTTTAATTTTATTTCTCATTCTATCCCCCATCCTAGTCCATTCTATATGGGTTGGTCATACAGTCTTTAGTAGAGTTTTGAACCTCATGTATTGGTCTTTTTTTGAAGCCTGTATCACAAATATCAATGGGCAGTAATATATGAAGTACAGAAGGTGGTATATCTTGCATTATTACCTCTGTATACTAATAGTAGCGTGAAGCAAAACTGTGCCAACTTCAGTTTGCATGTAGAAGGCAGGTGTTTTGGAAACCTCCACAGATTTTAGTTGCTTTGTGAGAAAATATTTGTTTTCATATTGTTTCATTCATCTGGAAGAGTTCCAGTTATTTAGAATGTTGTTATGAAAATAAATGTGACACTGGGGAAATGGAATAGAACATTTCAGTTGGCAGGGACTTACAATGATCATCTAGTGCAATTGCCTGACCAAAAGTTAAAGCACGTCACTAAATGCATTGTCCAAAATTCTATTAAACACTCACAGGCTTGGGAAATCCTAAGAATATTTTCTAAACATTTTTTCAGTTATTTCCATGTTACTTTTATTCAGAAGTTGTTAAAGCAACACTGCAGCACATGAAAAGTTAACCAGAAAGAAAAAGTATTTAATTAATAAAATTTAAAGAAACACCTTGGTTTTTCCTTTGTATTATTGCTAGCCATGAAGATGAAAAATGGACATGTTTTTGTTCTAAGAAAATACTGTATTATAAATTCTTTTTTTGTCCAATAGAAAGTAAAAATATAAATAGTAAAATAGTAAAAAATTAAATAGAAAGTACTTGATAAATGGAAGTCGAAAATAGTGGTCCTAATGGTTTTTGGGTGGTGGGCTTTTTCCCTAACTCTGCAATTGAAGCTACAGTGCAAGTGGTGTAAACTTACAGTTCTACCGTGTACGTGTTCTCACAGATTTGTTGTGCTGGGTGCCATGGTAGCACAGGCAGCTTTGTCAGGAAGGAGTAGGTAGGTGTCGAAGGCCAGAAGGATCCTGAGTGTTGTCAAGGTCTGATGGGCAGGTTTTCCATTGTGCCCAAGTAAGCTGTCTCTGAAAAAGTTTTATGGATAGTTTAAGGCTATTAAACACAAACTTGCTAAATTTAATAAGAATATATCTTTTGATTTCACTGGGCCTGAGGTTATGCTGAGATAAGGCATTTTTATGAGGGCTGCAGTAGATAGTCATAAGCATGGGTTCTACTTTGCCTTCAGTCTGTAACTCTAATAACTTGGTGGAAGGCATTGGTGGAAGGCATTCAAAAGAACATATTTACCATCTGTTGCCACCCACTATCAGACAAAAGAGTAATAATACCTCTAATAAAGCTTAATTAATAAGCTGCATACCAGTGAAATGGCAGTGAGACTTAATTAGTGCTATTGCTCATGTTTAAAATCCATCAAAGAAAAAGTTAATTGCATGCAAACCACTGGCACCAATGCATTTATGTGAGGCATACAGTGTTGTGAGTGTTACATGCTTAAGCTTTTAACTGAACTTTGAATTTGCATTAGAGTGGATTTTAGCTCCTTGCTCTTGATTTAAATACCTTATTGTATAACTTATATATCAAACAGTTTAAGATATTCACTAAAATACCAAATAACAGTTTTTTTCATTATATTAATTTGAAATAACTTGTGAGACGCTTCATTGTCACAGTTCCCAGATAAAATATGAATTGCTATTTCTCCTTTTTATGATTAGTGATTCAAATTACTTAGATAATAAGGTAGTATTTTGAAAATATGTGGCTAGGGTGGGACTGATGCCTAAATCTTCAAATTTACTTTGTCAGTACATTAAAAAGAAAATTACCATCTAAAATTAATAATCGGCAGATGAAATAAGTCTTGCAAATATTATAAGAAATATTAAACTAAGCTGCCAGCAATTATATTGTCATTTCAAATACTCAGTTCAAAAAAAGATTTTGGCCTGTACACTTTACTAGTTTGTTCTGTTTCTGAAGTTGGTGGAATATGTTTTAAATAAATATAATCTGATTCCTTTGCAGAAGTTATATATTCCAGGCAGTAGTTCTTGACATTATGTATTTAATTCACATACTTTCCTTGTTCTGTCCATCCAGAAAACATGAATTTCTAAAGATAAAACCAAGTAATTCTGCTTTGAATTTCTTCTGATTTCTTTACCATCATTTAAATTGACATTTGTAATAAATTGGAAATATTACTTAAACATAATAATTATTTTTCAATTGGTTTGTATGTTAGTAGTTAGAGTTGGCCTAAAGTAGCTTGAGGAGATAGAATAGATGATCTGATCTGAAAGAGCTTCGTAACTCATCTTACAGATAAAGTTTTTCTATTTAAAGGATGTCAGGTACTACAAAAGACTCTCCTCTTTGAAGTAACAAAGACAATTTGAGAAAGCACTGAAATCTGATTCTTCCCTTGTTTTTATTCTTTCTTTACTCCTAGCCTTGAAGCAGGTCTCAGTCTTGTCCTATTCACTTTCCCCATGCCCCAGCTCTTCCCTGAAACTTGGATAGGAGTGAAGATAGAGGTCAGTACTTGAAAAGAGAAAAGCATCACTAGATCCTGGAAGAAGATTCAAAGTTGAGATATTAGGAGATTCTGGAACAGGTGAATGTGGCTTGAGGAGACAGAGAAAGCAAACCCTGTCTTTTATGCCTGTGGTCTCTTGAAGCTTCTTAATCTCTCTCTTCTGCCAGATGTATCCTGTGACTGCTATAACATATAATTTTAGCCACACAGCTGGGAGTCTAAAGCCCACTGTGACAACAGCCGACTATTTTCATCCTCAAAGATGCAAATCTTTCCTCCAGAATATTCTAAAAATATGTAAAAGCAGATGTACTTAGCTGTAAATATAAACATAAATAAAAAACAACTTCAGTTGTAATTGATTAGATTCATTCATAAGATTGAATTAGATGATGAGTAAATGATATCCATTCAAATCATAGGTGATTCAGCCTTTTTACATCTTTCATGATACAAACCTTTCCAAGCATTCACATGATGAGCATAAGCAAACTGTTCAGTTGCCCTCAGCTTCCTATTTCACAATTCTCTCTCTGGTAGAGCCTGAGAGATGTTATTGGCATCTCTGCACAGCAGCCACAGATCCACTGCAAAATCAGTGTCAGGGTTTCCAGAGGACAGAATCTCACTGCTTTGCACTCCCTTTTGGGCTTCTGCCTTTCAGATCCCAGTCAAATCCCAGCCAGCTAGTGGGGCTCTCTTGCTTAGTGTTTGGCCACAAATATTGTCCTTCTTTAATGACCTGGTTTTGAATCAGTGGCTAAGGAGAATGGAGACTAACCTTCCTGCTCACTGGCACATATATCACCGCACAAGTAGAAGGCTTTGCTGAAAATGGCAGCAGGAACAGCATCAGGAACAGTTGGAATGGATGCTTTCTTTAGGAAGAAAGAGAAATTTTCATAGGGCCTCAATAGTACTGTAATTAAGAATATAAACAATGGAGGCTGAAATATTTTCCTTCACTCCTGCTCTTATCTTCTAGGTTTTCTCAAATGCTAATTGTCATCCTTTGCTTGTTATTTTTTGTTTTAGAGAAAGACTTCTTGTTATTTCTTAATTCAAAGACACCTTTCCCCCACCCCACTGTAGCATGACTATTTCTAAAATTTTTTAATAATTTGAGCTAATAATTCTGCCATATGAAGATTGGATAACTTTCCCTGTACTAATTTTAATTTCCTATTTGTGAGGAAAGCACCAACCTTTACTGAAAGTAAATAACCATGATTAACATTTCTTTACTGAAATTTTATAATGTATTGGCGGGCTAGATTGTTTTCTAAGAATTAGCATATATCACACTTACACCATTTTTTAGCTGAATAATTTTTAAGCTGAGAAATTTTTCCACCAAGGAAATAGTCTGCAGTCTAGTTTATAAATTCATACACCCACATCTTAATTTCTGCAATCACTTCTGACTTCTCATAAAGAAGAACTAGAAAACGTGCAAACAACAAACACAGCAGAAAGCATTAGAAATGTGGAATGGTTTGCATATACAAAGGAACCAAACAATGATATTTCAGCTCAAAAAAGAGGAGATGGCTATAGGAGAATACAGATTGCTGAATCATGTTTCTCAGAATACAAAAGCTTGGAGGGCATTGTCTCAAATATTGTAATAGAAATAAAATATAGGAAAGTTGATTTCACACAATACATAATTAAACTGCAGAATTTACTGACATAGCATATTAGGGATGCCAAGAAAATACCGTGACTCAAGAGGGAATTATATGAACTTGTGGAGAATGAGTTGATTACATAGTTATGATAAAATGGATGGCTTAAGAGAAGTCTCAGTTGCCAGGATCCATGCCTTCTTAAAGCTAGAAGGGTGCAACACAGAAATCTTTTTTCATACAGATCTTGTAAGCACGCTCTTTCTACTAGAGAAGGACCTTCCACTATCCCCTGGTGGGTAAATAAATGTTAGACAGTCTCACAAATGACAGCAGTTCTTCATCATGGCTAAGCTTCACAAGTGAAGATATGGGAAGGGCTCTACCCACGCTTGCTACAAGTGCACTGGTGGCTAAAAAGGCCGATGTGGGATAGACAAGTCCGGGAACAAAAGGCACAGCTAAAAGTCTCCTTAGGTGGTATTGACGAGGTGCGGTTCTTTCTGCAATGTCTTTTCTCCTTGAGACTAATTCTGCATGAGTTTTCAAAGGAGGCAGCAGTGTTATAGATGGTGTGTCTCCATGTCTCCCGATTTGAGGCCAGAGTGGACCACTGATGGTGGTCAATATGGCCAAGACTGAGGTGCTGTTTCAAGGAGTCCTTGTATCTCCTCTTTGTGGCTCCTCTATTGCGGCAGCCGGTGGCGAGTTCACCGTAGAGCACAATCTTGGGGAGGCAGTGATCCTCCATCCTGGAAACGTGCCCTGCCCAGTGCAGTTGTGTTCTCAACAGCATGGCCTCAATACTGGTGACCTCTGCCTGTTCAAGGACAGTAACATTAGTCACATAGTCAGTCCAGTGGATGTTTAGGATTGTACGGAGGCAGCGCTGATGGAAACGTTCGAGAAGTCATAGATGATAGTGGTAGATGACCCATGATTCAGACCCATATAAAAACAGCAGTTCTTATAACTCAAATTTCTAAAATTTCTTTAAACTGGAAACTTGTTTATTTTTGTCAAAAATCCTCTTAGTGCTTGTTCTCCTAGTCTTCTGTTGGGAAAAATAAGAGTGCAGATCCTTCGGTGCCAGTCACCTAGATAGAGCATTTATACTGCTTTGTCCTGGATTTCTTCAGGTTTACTCCCAGTTTTTACTTATATTCGTGTGTGTTTCAGAATAAATGGTGCTGTGGTACAAATAAAAAAATATTGCATGACTGAAAGTGTGGTGACAATTAAAATTTCTACCTTCTAGTTACCTATTTTTAGATGGCCAGAAAATTGGAAGATACACAGCATCTCTCCAAAAAACTCGGGGTTTTCACATTTAAAACAAATAAATGAAGAATTATCATTCACATGCCAGTGCTTAACCCTGATCTCAGCAATCAAATGCTGTTTAAAAGATGCCACAGAAGACTGAATTAAAATTAAGCTAAACAGAAACTGACATATGTACTCATCCTATGACCCACATTTTGGCTCTAATTGTGGATGTGGAATCTACTTTTGCCAACTAAGCTCTAGCTATTTTGGCAGGTGTATACTTTTACAGATCCTTTAATAGTTCGCTTGTTTTTCATGACACAATGTATCTGTCAAACTTCCTGTTCTTCTCATAATCCTTACTAAGGCATCAAAGAAAATGGTACTTAAATTTAATAATATTGTTATTATTAATTTTTCTGTTATTCAAACACTTTGGGGAGGGATGGTGCCTTCCATATGAAAACGTGAGAGATGAACACTGTGATGCCAACTATATGGAATGAATACTTATAGATACGAGTACATGAATATATTTCATAAAGGCAATGTTATGGAGGTGTATTTCATAATTTCCTTTTATATTACATTAAAGATTCAGCTGAAAATAGTTGGTACATTAATATATTTGCAACAATATGATATGAATAATTACCCTTATATGTTGATATTAATGCTTCATTGTCTAGTATGAAATCCATACATTTATTTATGTATTATTGTCTGAAGATAGTTTTAACTTACAGGAAGACAAATGATTCTTTTTTTTCCCCTCAGGATCCAAAAGAATCAGCGATAGTGAAGTCTCTGATTATGACTGTGATGATGGAATTGGTGTTGTTTCAGGTATTACTGTCAAAATTTACTTATCTATGTTCAGTAGAAATATTTCTGATTTATAACTCATTATGAATTTTATGTTTTTCTGGTGAAAAAGCAGTGGGACCTAAATGTATATTTTTCCAAGAGACACAGAATAACTATTATGGGTAATGGACATTAACCACAAAAATTACTTACAGAGGGAAAAAAATCAAGGTGTGAATTTCCTTGTAGCTTTTATGAAATGATAAAAATAGCATAAAACTAAAGTTTTTCATTAAATGTCAAGAAATATTCATTTGAGTAATAGTCACTTAGGCTTTCAGATTGCCTATCCTCCCAAAAATAAGGGCTTTCATATCACTGTTGGTCAGTTAAATTAGAAATGGAGCTTAATAATAAAGGTAGGAAAAAAATGGGGATTGATGGATATATTTCTAGAGTGTCCAGTGTAGCATCATTTTGAAAATGACATTTTTTTCTTGTCTTGGAAAAAGGTACTGAGTTTTGTGGAAGTTTTACGAGGTGCTCGAACATCAGTGAGATTCTTATAAAACATCTAGATTTACAGTTTTATGATTTGATAAACTCGTCTTTTGACAACTTGTAAAATTGTGGCCTTTACAGTTCAATGAATGAGTCTACTGCCCATACCTGAGTTTCTGATGTATCTTTAGTTCTTTAGGATCTTTTGGCTTCTGAACTTTTGCTGACAATTCTACACTTTAGTTGCATTTTAATTCAGTCTGGCTGTTGGGTAGGAAGGTTTGACATTCTTTTGGTTTTGAAATATTAATTTATTGCCTGTCTTTTTTTATGCTGCTGTCTCTATGTTTGCAAGCCTTTTCGTTTATCCTTGTCTTGTCTCATCATCCACTCTCCTTATCATCCTTCTCTCATTTAAGGTTCCTCTATTTGCAGACTCATCAAAACCTTGATTTACATATATATGCCTTCTTTGCATGAAACCATTTGTCTCTCTTTGTTTTCTCACTTTCTTACTTACCCTAGTTCTTTCATTTTGTATTTTCAGGTTTTATTTAACATGACACTTCACTTTCCTCCTTTTCTGTCTGCCATGTAAATACTGTTTTACATGAAGTATGTTTGCTAATGTTTGTCAGGTACTCTTAGTGATCCTTTCCATAAAATTAATGCATATTCCAAGTATTGGACCTGTGAATTAAACTCTAGGAACTTTTGAGAAGAACAAGAATTCTATTTTGACTCCTCTTTGACTTACTTTTATTCATTAAAAGTACTTTTTGACTTACCTTTATTCATTTTATTCATTATTTATTAAAGCTCCCTTCCAACTTCAACCATTCTACTATTTAATGATCTCTTGGAAAAATTGTTCACAAAAGCTATCACTTCTCATGGCTTGGATTTTAGCCTGCTTAGACATATGTAATAAACTTCAGTCTGTTGTTTCTGTCAACAGGAAAGGCTTTTAAGAAAATAATGATAAACAGATTGAAAAGCTTCTATGTCTTTTTTCTGGCTACATGTGTATTCTGCACCAGCAACACAAAGAGTTATAACATATTATGTATTTAAAAAGCAATTTTTAAATAAGATTTTAGAATAACTCTTTTCAAATATATTGTATATTCATCTTGAGATCAAAAATTCAGGAACGGAGTCTATTACATTTCATCTTTGCTGGATTTAATCTTAGCACAGGATAGTAGAATGAGGTCTTACATGCTTATTGATAAAAGCAATACAATATTTTTATATTGATTTTTGAAAAATCCCAGAACACTTTACAAAACTTTATTTAAATTACAACACTAAGAACAATTCAGCAAAAGCAGGGTGGCTTTTGGGATTTTTCTTTTTTTTCTCTTTCTAGTGTTCAAAACTGAGTGGACATTACGGTTAACAAGCTCAATGAATATGGACTATAATTTCTAAAGTTTTCTTCCCAGGTACTACACCGTGTATGTTGAACTTGCTGTAACCTGTGATCGGAGTACAAGCAGCCTATTGAGTCTGACTTTATGAACAGAGACATGTATTGTCAAGATCATTTAATCATAAATTCTCGCCTATTGGTCTTGTTCGATTAAAATATTAAATGAGATATTAATGTTTAAAATTCAGTTCTGCAGCGATATCTCATCTGAATTACAACATATTATGAAATGCTGTTAATGTGAGATGTTTCAACAAATGAATCATGGAAGAATTTAAGGCAGTGAATTCTGCATAAACTGCACTGCGAAAGTCTATAGAGAAGAGCTTTTCCAAGTAAAGGAATTCAGTCTCTAACCTTGAGAAAAAAACATTTATGGTGATAAGTTTTTATCATTATACAAAAGACAGCAGCATGTTTCAGGAAGCAAATAGGAATACAAATGAAAAATTTATTTAGAGGATAGAGACAAGTAAATTAGGAAAAAACTAGTAACAATCAGTAAAGAAATTGTTATTGGAATTATTAAAATGTTTCCATGTTTGAAGAAGAATGAAAAGAAAAGCTATTATCCACTTTTGCTTCACTTCTCAAAACAGCTGAGGAGTCCTTTGTTCAAAGAATCCTTTCACCATCATGTTGCAGCCTTCCCTGCAGAGTAATAAAAGTCCTTTTCTCTACTTGCTGATAACATGAGTTGAATCCTGTTGATTCAGATACAGAACACACAAACGCTTTGGTTACAGCTTGAAATCAACTGCCTATAGAAAGATACCTTACAGCATTAGTACATAGAGAGGATGACTTCTATCTCTACTAAAATACAGATTTCTTTGCAGATCAGCTAGCCTTAAATGAGAGCTGTAGCCTCCAAAATCTCAGTAACTACAGACATAAACACTGACAAGCTTCTTTTTGTATTTATGTTGATACCTAATGCCCTGGTCTAAAATCTGTTCTTTCTGGGTTCTTCCTTGAGTTAAAAATATTAGTCTATGTGTCTGAAGCCCCCCCCCAAAAAACTGGAAGTGAAATTCAAGCCATATTAACATAGTCCTTATGTTGACTCCTTAGGTCAATGGATCTTTAACCATTTTCCTTACTTTTAAACAAATTATGTATATATTCTTTACAACTTTATGTCTAAAGTTCTTTACACTTTATTATAGTTCTTCAAGATTTTCCTTGCAGATTTAATTTCTTAACATATACTTTTTATTTTTAAGTGTTTGTTCTCTTGTTGTTTGGTTTTTTAATGCAATGTTTTTGCTATTTAAGAAGAAAAATCTTTAGTATCATTTCCTCAGCAAACAAATCATCTTTCTCTTCAAACATCCAAATTCTCGCAGGTTTGTTTTTTTAAAAAAATAGTTTTAATAGTTTTAAACTATATTTAAGATAGTTTGAAATTAAAGATGAAATTAAAACACTTTGAAATTAAAGATGTAATTTAATTCAAATTTTATTTTCAGATTATTAGTAATTATCAGTAGCTTTCTCTTTGAGTAAAGTTAAGCACATATGAGCACAACGAGTTAGTTCATATTCTACCACAATCCTAATATCTGTGAAGTGACAAAGGCATATAATAGGTAATGGAAATCTGCAATGAAGTTGCATTCCTATTAGAAGTGCTCTTGATGGATACTTCTCACATAAGGAGTCTCACATAGTTGGAGTGAGTTTCAATTGTGGTGATGAGCACTTCTAAGAAGGAGATGCTACATGGAAAGACCGATAAATTCCAATCAACAGTGTGAAGAGGAGGCTGATTTGGGTGTTGCTGGACACATGAAAATTATTACATGGATGAGTATTTAACTAAGAAGAAACATCTGTATAGTAATGGGTGGTTGTTTTTTTTCCCCCAGGCTTTGCATGTTATACTGGGTATAGGGACAGCACTGAAAACTCAGATCTGGTTTATTACTGTGTGGGAACGCTCTTCCATAAACATTAATGATCAAAAGAATTGTCTCAGGCATAATGGGCTCATAAATACCATTAGTGCCCTAGAGCTAAAAATACCTCTGAGGAACCAAGTTACTGTGCAGCAAGTAACCAGTTGTTCCCACTGGTTCCTTTCACTATACATTAATTCTTCCCATATCTGTAGAATAATATTTTGATGAAAAAAAATTCCCCAAAGCCATTCGTAATGTATCTCCAACTTACAGAGTATTCAGATATTAATAACCCAATTTATTTGATCAGTTACTGTCAACAATTTTTTTAGAGGACATCCAAATTTTTCATTTAGATGTTCATATCACCACAGAAGCTGAACACATTTGTATATAACTGAACTCTCTCTAAAGTGCCCATGTGTGAAATCTTGGTATGTTAAGCATTTCTGGTAATATGTTTATATAATTGTTCTTAATTAGTGCTTGTTTTAAGTGAGTGTTAAAAAGTTAAATATCTGATAAAGAGAAAGCTTGATGCCTCAATCAAGGACAGATGTTAAAGTAGAGAAAGACGCCACTTAACATCAGTGTCAAAAACAAGTCAATTGTGTTGCCTGGGATGAACAGCAAATCTAGTATTGACTTTCTAGAACAATTTTCCTACAAAGAGTTTCTTCCAAGTCAATCAAGCAGCAAGGCGTCTAAATTAAAATCTTCATTAGTACATTTCAGGGTTTTTTTTAGGGTTATTTTAGAGCTATTGATGTAACTTCACACTTGGAAGTTTGTGATTTTCTTGAATTTTGTTCCTGAAACCCACAGAATTTCATAAGAATTTGTTAATATCAGTATTTACTGAACATGTACCCTTCATAGCATAATATTAGCAAAGTAAAGCCATACTGTGTGAATAAATACTTTGTCACATATACTAGTAGTCTCTCTTAAAGCAGATAAAATTAAAACTTTGAGTCTGAAGAAGTTGCATTTAGTCTGCTTCGTAATATCCCTCTTTTGATCTGTATTGGTTTTTAATGAAAACTTCCCATGAAAAGAAGAAGATGGTGGCATTGCAGGTATCTTTGTCATGTGCCTGTCCTCTAGGTGTCTGCAGCTCAGTTTTTTATTGCTGATTATCTCTATGCTGATTATTGACGTTGATTTAAGAGAGTTGCCGTAGTTATAAAGCCTTTGATTTTATGATAATGACTCAATATTTATGGCTGCAAGCACATTCCCGTGTTTATTGTATTTTTACTACTGCTATAAATAATTATCTGCTTTGCTCAATAGCAACTCATTGGGCAAGCTGCACTTAAGACCTGTTTTTACTGTCTATAATTTCCTTCCCAAGAAAATATTTTTTCTTACATTCACTAACCTCATTTTCAGGACATGGAATATTTTGGAATTGGAATTTAAATCATATCTACAGTAGATGCAGTTAAAATCAGCTACGTTGACTCTAGAAAACCAAAGGATGACTTTGGAATTATCTCATGTTAGTGGGTTTCTCTACTGAAACTGCATATTTTCGGTGTGTGACCTGTTGGCAAAACAGAGGTTTATAAATACAATAACTTTTGTTTTGAGTAAATTTATTATAAATTTCAAAATTTATTTTCTGGCAACAAAGTATGTGTTCTTTGAACACAGTTTGAAAACAGTTTTGTTGATGCAAAATTACTAGGAATGCTGATAGTTTCTGCCTTCTGATATTGTCATAAGGAAGCAGTACCAGTACCAGAAAGCACTTCATGTCAGTTTCCAGTTTCATGTAAAACACTATTTTGATCAGGATTAGACTTAACAGTTAATTACATAGTCAATCAAAACTTTGGGTTTTGGCTTGTTGCAATAATAGTGTGCAAGTGCAGTATTGCTCAACTGCAGTAGCAAGTTAAAGATGGAGAAGGCTTTTTCTTTCAAAGTAGTTTATTTGTTTCTATATACAGATTTAATAAATACAAAAAATTTGATTTGTTAGTTCTCACTTCTAGTAATTTTTCAGACAAAGGAGGTTTTTGTTTGTGTTTTGTTAATTGATTACCTTGCCTTTCATTATATTTATTCTGGTAAAGCACCTTATGCTATTGCTCGTTCCCCTTGTACTTCAAGGTCTGTATATACCAAATATTATATAAACTGCTGATTTTTTTAAAAAGATTTTCCTGTTTCTTAATGTAAGTGCTCTTCATTGTTTTCCATCTGCAAATGCAACAAATTCTCCCTGTGCCTGCAGAATACAAAAAACCATCTCTGTCTTTTTTATATCTATAGATATGCATTATTAGGATAATAAGACAGTATTTCTATCTGTGTACTTGCACTGTAAAGCATGTTTTTTATTTCAGTATATAGGAGTTCATAATAACTTGCTAATCACCTAAGTGTGTGGCAGATTGACCCTGGCTAGATGTCAAGTGCCCAGCAAAGCCACTCCATCATTCCCATCCTGAGTTGGACACTCGGGGAGAGAAAGTATAACAAACATGTGAGTCGAGATAAGGATGGGGAGAAATCACTTACCACTATCTGTCACAGGCAAAACAGACAACTTAGGGTAATTGATCTAGTTCATTACCAGTCAAATTGGAGTAGGATAATGAGAAAATAAAACCCCCTAAATTTTAACACACTTTCCCCCCACCCCTCCTTCTCTCTGGGCTCAATTTCACTCCTGATTTTCTACCTCCTCCCCTAGCAATACAGGACAGTAGGGAATGGGGGTTGCAGTTGGTCAAATCACACATTGTCTCTGCTGCTCCTTCCCAGCCAGGAGGAGGACCCCTCACTCAATTCCCTTGCTCCAGCATGAGGTTCCTCTCATGGGAAAGAGTCCTCCATGAACTTCTGCAATGTGAATCCTTTCCATGGTCTGCAGTTCTTCACGAACTGTTCCAGTGTGGGTCCCTTGCACAAAGTGCAGTCCTTCAGGAACAAACTACTCCAGCATGGGTCACAAGTCCTGCCAGCAAACCTGCTCCAGTGTGGGCTTCTCTCTCCCCAGGTCCACACATCCTGCCAGGAACTTGCTGCAGTGTGGGCTCTCCCCTACTGTTACTTTAGCTCTTTTTGTTTTGGTTAAAGAATTGAAGAATTGCAGTCTATTGATTTCCAGACTGACTTGCAAAAGCTTTATTTATTTATCTTCTATACTTTACTGGTGGGTGAATAACACCTTTTTTCAAAGATAGAGAAAATTTCCTCTGTCTCTCCTTTGTTGATTTCACCCAGAACTATGTTGCACTGGTCCTTAAATGTTCTGTCAGCACATATGCTAATAATTGTACTACATACGCAGGATAAAAGTCTGTAGTTAATTGCTGATTCTCTGCTGAGGCTACATACAACATGATTTGATTGCTGTGTAGTGAGGAGAGACTATCTGATCCTCAGCATCACTATCTTAATGTAATGTAATGATGACGTGTTTTTTTCCCCCCCCCTTTATGAACACACATACCAGATACACACAAAGTGGTTTACATCTAAACATAGAAGTTAGTTATGAATTAGAGTGCTTTATATATATCCTTCATCCTAAGGCTATGCAATAAATATGAATGCTCAGTTGAAAGTATTGAACATTGAATTAAGGACTGAGTTAAGGAGGATATGCTTAGGACCTTACTGAACATTTTCCAGGAAGAAAAGTAAGAAAAATTTTAAGTAGAAATCAAATGCTACTTTACTCCTTGAAGATTCTTATGGGAAAAGAATAACATTTTCATGAGCCAGAATTTTTCCTTTACCAGGTGGATCTCTCTAAGTATTCTTTACTTGGTTACTGTCAGTTGTATCAGTTGTCGTAGCCACCAGGAACTCTCAGAAGACTAATTCTGTAAAATATTATAATCTGTTTAAGAATTGCAAAACTTCAATTTTTTTAACGTCATATTTTAATTTGATCTTCACAAAATTTGTGGAAACTTATTTGAAATTGGTGTATATCTGGCACCATTTTTTTTGCAGAGAGTATGGTGCCTTGAGACACTGAATTAAACTTTTTTCAATTAGATGCAGACAGTCATTTTAATACAACCAGCTTTTAAAAGGATTCTTGAAAGCCTGTGTAAAACATCCATGTGGTAACCTTTCAAGCTAGTGTAACTTGGAAGGCTTTTGCTTAGGCCATTTATGCCTTTTGTTACCCTAGTTCAAGATTAGGTCCAGGATGCTTATGTGTTTGTGAAGGAATTGTGTTTTAATTCAGAATCATGAATGAAATCTGATATCATCAAGTTGTTGTTACTTTAATCATTTTGGAAATACAAATCTTTCTTGAACCGAAACTCTTTTTTCAACTCCATAGTAGTTTCCAACCCCCCATTTTTAAACTGAACTTTGGATTAATTTTTAAATGTGGACATTTCTGTTTGAAATACATTATACGTAATAGTTGCAGTATAATTTTAAAAAAAATTCAGTAATCAATTTTATTATTCTAAGGAAAAAGATCAGTTTTATTAGTTTTACTGTTAATACATCATATTGACCACAAACATGGTAAATTTGGGTATTTTGGTTATTATAAATCTCCACTTTAGTGTATTGTAATTAATTTCTATACTTTTAAAGTGTAACTATGGGAAGAGTAACTGTAGTTAAATAAAATGTAACAGCAGGAGTCAACTTTTGTTATGTATCTTGTTATGGAACTCAGAAGACATGATCATATTCCATCTTTCAAGGTGTTTCTAACTACTACAGATATGGTAGGAAATGAAGAAGTACAACTCCAGATTCACTGAATATTTGCATTTCTTTTTAGATTATCGACATAATGGGAGAGATCTTCAAAGTTCAACATTATCAGTGCCAGAACAAGTTATGTCATCTAATCATTGTTCTCGATCAGGGTCCCCTCACCGTGGAGATAGTATAGGACGGACTAGATCGTGGTCTCCCAGTGTCCCTCCCCCACAAAGGTAAACTGTTATTGAACTGTGCAGTTGTACAAATTTAAGTGGTGTTGATCCTGCACCAGTACTGAAAAGAATCTCCAGACTTTCAAACATGAAAGAATTAGATCTTACAAGATTATGTAAAGCCAATAATATTTTTTCATACATCATATCATACTGATGTGCCAAATTTATACGTAATTTTATGTATTTACTTTTAAATAAAATATAAATATATACATGTTCTTCACAGTCTCTTATTACTGTATAATTTTATTATGATATGATTATACAATTGTATATTTTTATATATGTATAAATAGATATATGCCTATTTTCATCTAATTTTTTGTCAAAAATCAGTACAGTCCAATCTAAGCAAAGTAAAATATTTCTTAATATTTCCATTTCTAGAGCTGTTGAGAAGGTGCCATATTTTATAGTATGCGATGGTTTGACATTTCCTTAACATTCATTTGACAATGGATGTTTTCAATCCTTTCCTTTGTGTAGAATTAAGGTTCTGGGGGAGCTTTCTACTTTCTGCTTTCTGCTATTTTTTTTTATACTTTTATGAAGCATCAAGAATAAACTGACACACATAGACATTTATATTGAAAAACGTCAACTCCTGGTCTTGGAAGGTCTTTGATATAATAACTATTTATCTTAGGAAAGAAAGATCAGGAACTTCCTTTCAAAAGCTATCCCTTTAAGATAATGGCTACTACTTGATTCAATATACTGTTTAAGCGAAGTAAGAATACTCTGGCAGGATAAGCTTTCTTAAGAGGAAGCAGAAGAATAGATATAAGTGGGAATGAAGCTTGCTTTCCAGCATTTTTATTGCTACATTTAGATAGGTTTCCAAATGATGTAGTTCAGTTGGAATGAAAAGGAAAGTTATTTCTTTTGCCCATAATATTCAAAATTCCCCTTTAATACTGAAGATCTGATACCTTTTGCCAGGTACACGACTCTCCCTTTCTGCTGCAGCCATTCTGATTCTCTTGTGTTCTGCTTTCCATTCTGTTCTCTTTGTCATTTTTGTTAACTTAAAATTCTCTTGATTTCCTACTTTCCTACTTTTGGTTTTACTCGCCATTTCCTCTAACAGACGTAGACTATATGATATCCTTTTGAATTAGTGAGATATCATCTCATACAGATAACAGGCAGAAACTGTGTTTCTACTTGAAGTCTAAACCATACAGTCTGACTTCAAATGAGACATAAGTGGTAGACACAAAGTGATCTGTTCTGATTTTTACTATACTGATTTCAGCCTATGCTGAATCTGCAGGGGTTACTTGTCTTGGATATAAACATAAATGTGAGCTTTGTCTTCATGTGTTTGTATTTTTATGTGTGCATGTATGCTGTATGCATTTTGGGCAGAACTTTTATCCAGGCTAATTAACACTTGTTTAACACCATTGAAAAACCTTTTCATTTTCTTGTACTTCTGTATTTCTTTCAATGTTTAAAATGTTTCTTGCTTTTTGACTTTCCTAAAGCTAAATTTTTAAATATAGTTTTGAATTTATTGCAGCTCTTTCCTACAATGTCATAGTCAAATGCATTATTTATGTAATATTTCCCTGCCAACACATCAAATCTTTTCTTTGAGGACTTATGGAGCTCAGAGAATTGGGTTACCAGAACTTGAGGGTTTGTAGAAAAGAAGATTAATCCATGGGCTACAGAAATGTCTTTTTTAATTCTACTGAAAAAGCAGATGTACTCAGGAAAGTATAAGCATTATCAATCACATATGCACCCTCTTTAGTTGAGTTTGCTATACATGTGCTGCTGTACAGATGTCCTAACTGCAGTAAGCACGCTGCACATGCAGAGATTCCCCAGTTAGTGACTGATAGCTCTGCAGGCAGTTCTTCTGCCATAGAAATTTCATCTTAGAAGCCATTTTGTGGTCCTCAGTCCTTCTACTGGGTTTTGTTAATAGACTCCGCCAAAGGCCCATTGCATATTAGCTGACAAGAAATTGAAGTGTTTTCAGCTAATATGTTAAATGGACTGTTCTCTCTGTAGATCAACATGGAGTTTAGACTGTAGCAGGCACCAAACAACATCAGGTTTTGCTTTTTCTAAGACTATGCATTTGAAAAAGCAAGATGAAGGTGACTGTAGAAAGTAGCTATGCTGAAATGATGTGATAACTCCAAGATGCTCATTTACCATCATCTACAATTATAACTTTTCATCTGCTTACCTGCTATATACATTTGCTCCATTTGCATGTTTTATCAACTGCAAGACAGTTCCAAAGGAGTGAAGACATATGTTATGAAAGCAACTTTTCTTATAGAACAAAGTTCATTGGAGAAAGTATGTCACTTTCTGTTAAAGAGTAAATCTGGCTGACAAAGATGTCCTTAGCAGACTGAAACAGGACTGATAGTATTAACAATTTGATGCAGAAGAGTAGGATGTTAAAAATCACTATGAAGTCAGAATCTGATATAATATAGAAATTTCAAGAAAAAACAATTTTATTTAGAACAAGAAGCCAATAACATAATCTTATGGAAAGTGATTTTAGCAGACAGGGTGATACTGAGTTTTCAGAACTAAATTTTTGCAGCAGTTTTAATTATGTGGGCAGACAGTCCAGATCTTTGAAAAGTTTTACAAATAAATGATAGCTTGAGAAAGCTTAAATATTAAGTCGAAAGAAGAGATAAGTGAAATGAAATAGTTGTTTTGAAACCTGAAAGAAAAGAGAGACCCTGGGGAAAAGGGTCGTACGGAAAGGAGGAATGAGGTTACTGGGAAAAGTAAAAAAGTTAGTAAAGGACAGCAGAGGAATCCTGTCAATGTCCATTTTAAAGCACAAGTACACATGAAAGCGTTCAATGGCAGATAGGGCTACACTGGATTTTCTATCTTTTTTGTATAAATAAGGGGATTAAAAGACATAGAGAAAAGTTCTTGCAGGAGAGTTGTAGAGTAGAAGGTAGAATNAAGCAATGGATGGGCAAATCTTTGGTGTCAAATAGTACAAAATTGTGGAGGCGATTGGTGCTGTTTAACAAGGCCTGCACTATGAATGCCACTTACACTAGTTAAACAGTTCTGTCCTTTTCAGATTCTATGCNAGAGTAAACTTTATATTTGGTTTCAGAATGGAGAAATGCTTTATGGCAAATGAAGTGGAGCTGAAGACAAAAGTTTATGTGTGGTGATGAGAAGAAAGATTATATACAGGTACTCTCAAAATGCCAAGCAGTGGAAGGATTGTAGGAAAATTTATTTCCAAAGCTGAGAACACTAGACTTAAAACAACATTAAACTTAATGGCGTTAAAACACCAGGCCTGGAAAAAAGACACACCCCTGTTCTTCTTGGGGCTTTTATTTTTTCTTCTGTCCCCACTCTGTGGGGGGGCCCTCTGAAAAGTCTTCGGAACTTGTCTTCCCATGCCGGGGAGCCAGCCCCTGTGGAACGCAGGGAAAGAAATCACACAAGTACATTTCTGGGACAGATGCCGTCCTCTCATGTGGGAGAAAATTCCCTGGAGCAACACAGAGCTCTTATCTCCTCCAAATAAATCTTTGAAATACAGTTCTACACTTAAAAGTGCAATATCCTCAGATCACTTATATACAGAAATAAACAGCAGCATATCAGCAGCAGTGAAAGGTACACATGCAGGTTAACACTAATCAGAAATTGGTAAATGACAAAGGATAAACNTAACAGCAAAATCCCCATTGTGATTTGCTACATTTTACATCTTTATAGTGTAGTCAAAATCCACAGCTCATGAAAAATTTTTTATAGTGTATATTTCAGCTAGAAGGAAATTTTCCTCAAAGCTACTAGTCTGGAAAGACTAATGAAATTTCATCTAAAATGGACATTTTTCATTAAAAAAGAAAAAGTTGTCCTCTCATTTCCAAAACAAACAAACATTGAAACAAAAGAAGAAAACTTTATCATGGACTTGGCACCTTTTTCTAAACAAGAAAACTTTTTTATCTTGAATTTTAAAATTGTTTGAGAGCAAACTTATACAGAAGACAGGTCACATAACAGATCTCATTACCAAGACATTTGCTAATAATTGTCTGTACAAACC
>WEIV01017453.1:6092-48800 GCA_013390005.1 Calyptomena viridis
TCAGGTGCTAAAATACAACAGTCAAAAATCTGATATAAATAATAACCAGAACTGTCCGGGAATGCTGGTTGTGCGCTTCCTGGGTTATATTCAGTATTGAAGCACTGCCTTCACTCCTTGGCTATTTGTTGATGTAATGGCTTCTCCTGACAGGATGCTAGCTCTAGTTTCATGAAGCAAAGCCTGTCATGTCAGTAACAGCTTAAATCCTGCTCACCACCCTAGGCATGATGTGCCCTCTGCTGTTGTGGCACAATTAATTGTGTCCCTATTACACGACCTAGGTCAGGCCCTCCTTCCTTTTTTGTTCTTTCTTTCTCTCCTGCCGCTCTGGGTTGATTTACTGTTCTGGTTCACACTGTATCCCACAAAGAAGCACCAGAACAACTGAGCAGTGGCATGTTACAGCTGCAAGGGCAGAAAGAGGTGCTGACAGGATGAGGAAGAAGCCATGGGGACTTCTTACTTCTCAAGTTCATGAATCGTGACATCACAGTTTTAAGTGTAACTTTCTGTAGATGTCCTTTCAACTATTTTTGTTCCAGAAACAGTCTATGGATTGGTACTTTCTACCGTTGACTATTTTTCAGGATTTTCTTTTTCTTGTGCAAAGTGCAAAAATGTAAAGCCACCGAGTAATCAAATTACGTTATGGAAGTATTAGTGCATCTTTTTAAAGAGTTCATCTTTAAAGTTATCTTGGTGCTCTCTGGAGTGCTGTCTGGAACCATCACCAAGTCACAGCAGTAACTAGTATAGTCAGTTAGCAGAGAAGGATTGAACACTGTTGCTGCTGGAAAGTAGTTATATTTCAATTACGAAAACGTAGAGTGCTCTTTATTGTAAATTCTATACTGACATTTAAAGGACAGCTATCTGAAGAATAATCTACAAGGCTTAACAATTGTGGTAGTGGAGGGAATAAGTAAGGCAGGACAATGATGAAAGTGCTGTGTTCATACATCTGCTTATCTACACGAGCTGTATACATAGCTGAATGTGAGAGATGATTGTTGAACCTCCTAGAATCATAAGTATGATGGCCTGGTTGCCTTTTTTTTTTCCTTTCCTTCTGCCACTCCCACTCTGAGAAAGGGCCTTAGTTGTAAAGCCTTCTACCCTTTTCTTTCCCACTTTGCATAAGTAAATGCGGGGTTTTCTCTTTTTTTAGTATACTTTGGCATGCAAGTCTTTTTTACTTCACTAGCATGGTCTGGTTAATTCAAATGAATAATCAGTCTTCCCAAGTTGAACAGTATGAATTATGGACTATATTTGAACTACCCTGCCCAACTCCTCACTGCATTGGCCAAATCAATCATTAATGTTTGTCCTGGAAAAAATGAGTTAGAAGTTTTTTTTACATGGGGGGGGAAAAAACAAAACAAGAAAATATGGAATGGTACCTTTTCTTTCTTCTTAGCCTTTATCTCTTCCTTTTTACAGAGCATTAAAGAAAGGAATTGTGACATATGCTGCTTGGACTAATAAAAAAGGCCTGAATGTTTTGCTTCTCTCTTAAAAATGAAGGTTGGGATTGCAAATGAGTCACTTAAAGTGGTTCAGGTTGCATACTCTTTATTTTTGGCTCTTTATTTGTTGTTCTGGGGGCTAATTTTTAGGATAGGTGTCAGTTACATTCATATAACAAAGAATCTGTTTTCAGTGATGACTACTATACTGTAATGACATTAAATATTTCTGGACATATTTTGCCTGCTTATTTTCAAGTTATTACATAGTGATTCCTGTAAGGGATACAAATGCTATTTCATGTTGATGACAATTATTTTTCAGAAACAGAAGGAATCCAATTGGAAATTTGTGGAAGAACTCCTTAAAAAATCCACCGATGCTCAAGTAAGTGTGTAAAGGAAAGAATAATGAGCAAGAAAAAGTGTCAGGGATCCTTTCAGGAAAAGACAGTGCATGAAACAAAGTCCGACTAACAAGTGCATTTTTGGAATTCTAGTGTTGTTATCACTGGTAAATGAACATCCTTGACGTAGCTGTACTATGAGAGCGTACAGTTCCCTCCTTGTTAGCAGTTACACTTGCTTTAAAGTGGCTGTGCTTGATGCTAAATTGTCAGATAAAGAAAAAAGATAATTATCCTAGAAGGATAGGTATATGGCTACTTGGACAAGATGTATTCAGAATAAGAACTGGATGCTTAGAAAATGTAAACCTGATACTGAATGTAAGGATATCAAGTTGAGGAGACATGATGAAGGAGATAGTCAGTTGCATTGAAAATTCAGCTATATCCTCATCACAGCGGGAAGGTGACTTGCCTTGCTGAGCAATTTGTCTTACAGGCTTGAATCAAACTCTTACTGATAAGGTTCTAGTTTCTGAGCACTCATTTCATAGCTTATCATTTTTCTTTCTGCAGAACTGTTAATGTAATGCTTTGTGGCCCAGAGGTCAGAATTGACCTCCTTTTAAAATGCTTTTAAATATGCTGTTCATCATGTTTTTAAATATGTTACATTGTAGTTCTGTAAATTTGTTCTGAAATTGCATGGTACAAATTGCAAATGTTGTATCAGCAACACCTGTAAAAATAATTTCATTATTTGTGTATCTTTAAGACAAGAAAAAACATGGGTTTTTTTAATTGGTCTCATATGAAATTAAGAAAAATCCAACAAAGTTCTTTCTGTTGTTGAAAGCAAAAGAGGAATCAGTTCTTTTGGGTTTTTTAATTATTATTACTGCCTTGCTTATGCAGTAGCAACAACTGTAGTTGAAGCTGGAATATGGAACAATACTTGTAACAACTAGAGTTTTTAAAAGAAAATATTTGTGGTTGTTAGGATAGTTGAAATGATAGCGTGATTTTTCAGCTTTTTAATACTCTACATAAACTCTTGGTTATGTGTTCTTTCAGGTTAAAAGATTAGCTCTTTTTGAATTTACAGTACATGACTAAAAATATAAACTGTGCATATACATTAAAACCACTGTGATGACATTATTTGTTTAATGCTTACCATTCTGTGAGAGAAACTGGACAGATTTAAGTGAGATAAGATGCATAAAAACTGAGTAGCTTCTTGGCTACCTTCTTGTGTTGCATCTTCTGCATGCCAGCAACCTAAGAAACACCAAGAGGACATTTTGTAGTTGACGTTTTTTCTTCAAAATAGTCCCAATAGTCCCTTTGCTTGTGCACGTTTATTATTTCAAATAAAGATTATCATGAAGATGAATATACATAGAATATACAGTTTTTGATGCTTCTGTTAAGCAAGTATTGAACTGTAGACAATTTAGAAAGGCAGCTAGGTGGCCAAGTTCAGAATACTTGAATATTGAGTCAGTCATGACACAGTAATATGAAGCAAATATGCATTTTAATTTCCAAAGACAACCACTGTTGGAATTAAAACAAGCCCTCATTTGCCAAGGACATGGTTGTAACTATTACCAACTATCGAAGGAGCCCTCTAGTTTATTTGCTTTTCTTATTTTTTTCATTATTTTTTATTGCATTATGGAGTTAGATGCCTGTGGGAAGTGCTCCTTTGGGAACATTAGTTCCTATATGTGCATGCACGAGTGAATGCAGTACTTTATTAAAAAATGCATCCTGCTCCGTATCTCTGTACAGCAGCCTTCTTGACAGTGTCTAGAAAGATTTTCTTTTACCAGTAGACATGTCCATCTCCTCTATTGATCTGTGAGCTTCACTTCTATGTTTTATCTTATCCTTTTGCATCTTTTGAATATTTTTGAGTCCAGAAAACGTAGGAATGAGAAAAATGAGATATCAAGAAGTCAATAATGAAATGGAATATGGAGAATCAGAAAAAAGCAGAAGTGAGAACAGTACTCTTTGAATGAACAGCAGGATAGAATTGATGATACTGCCCATTTACATTTGGCTTGAGTTTGTTAGTGTATCCTGTCCGAGCCATCCTTTTCAGGATATACCTTCTGTTATCCATACTACAGATAGACAGCAATAGCTGTGCAAAATAATTTGTAAGAAATAATAGTGTTGAATCACTCATTTGCTAGAGAGGGCAGGAACTGGAGTTAGTAACTTCATTTTTAGGTATATGGGAGCTTAAAAAATAATTATGTTTAGTACTATGTCCATCAACATCATAATGCACTTGTTTGTTGCTCCCTAACTTCAAAAGCTTGTAGACTATACATGTTCAGAAGAAGAATGACAATTTACAAAGAATTACGGTGAAATGAAGACGCAATAAAGTATGCATAGTTTTGTGTGTTCAAAATCATCTGAAAAAGGTGCAGAACATACATTTGTAATGTAGATTGATAATCTCCTACCAACAACTGTTAAGTTCTCTTCCTGTGAACTTCAAATTCTATGTTGTAAAAAGATGATTTAATAGGCACTGTTGCAGCTATTAAGGGTAAGGAAGCATCATGAAAATAGAGAAAAGAATGATGGATCAAAAGAAGCTGGAGTAAGCCTTAACATCCTTATGGCAGCTAAGTATTGGGATACAAACATGACTAACCAGTGTTAAACCTTCAGCATTTTGGTAGTTTGAGTAATACTGTTGAGTTCAGTGGTCACATGCAGGAAGCAGAGAGCCTGAGCCATGTTCATCCATGGTATGGTGGATTTTGGGGGTGTTGAAGGCCTCCTGAAGAAGGTATGCAAGTACAGGTGAAGGTGGTGGAGGGATGCTGCAATGCCCTGTTGCCAAATAGGAACTCCTTTGTAAGATTAAAGTCAGCCTGCTGCTGAGTAAGGAAAAAATGTGAAGATGCTGTTCAGGTTAGAAGATCAATAGTGATGGGATATAAAAATACTTTATTTGTGAGAAGATATGAGCAATCATGGATACGTGCGCAAGTATAGTGTGCTGCTTCCCTGGAGAAAGTCTTTCATGTTTAAACAGTTGACCAACAGGTGGGTTCTTCATCCAGAAGTTGCTTTTTTAATTATTGATGGAGAAGAGTTGAAGACACTTGCTCATGTGAAAAATCTCCCAATTGTATCACAAAAGATAGGCATTTTTGGGGGAACTAATTACTTGGGGTGTTTCCTACTTGTTACCTGTTGTCATTTGGAATTCTCTTACTGGGCTAGTGAAAATAGTAAACCTGTTTTACAATTCTATTTGTACTACAAAATGAAAATTATAGTAGGAATATTACCATAGCTGTACTTGTCTGCAAGGCAGCATCAAACTGACTAAATTTATGGATTGTCAGTATAAGATAAATTTGTGTTTATGATGTTTTATTCTGAGAATCAAAAGCTTTTTAGTTCTTCAGAACTAATAGCAATCTCTTATTAGCCTTCACATTTTAGAAAATAAGTGCTTCATGTTGTTTCATTTCTGCCTCAATTTTTTTATATGTCCACTGTATTTTCGTTTAATTCTACTTTAAAAGAGGGGGAGAAATATTTGTTGGATTTCTAGAAAACCAATTTTGTTACTACAGTAGGAGGTAATAAGAGAAAAATGTTGTGTTTAGATAGTACTATCATTTTGATAGGATCTGGTGTTCCTCCCTTCTGCAATAAATTAAAAGCTGACTACCTCAAGAGTTCTGATAGCATTTCCAGCAGTGCAAGAGACCGTTTTAAGCAAAAGAGCAATGAGAGAATCCATTAATCCCAGGGATATTTGAAGTCTGGAGAAGTTTTTCATATTGAATTTGAGATAAAGCCTTCAGTTCTATCTTGGTTTTGGAAACTGTTCTTAAACTATTGTTGGACAGATAAATAATGGTTCAGATTGAAGCTGCTCACAATGCCATGTTTATTCCTGAATTAATTTAACTGAAGCAGTCATTATTTATTGAATTAGATACTAAACATAGCCCTAGACACAAAATAACAACTTTAAGACTACATATTCCCTTTCTGAGGGGTGTGTTTTGGTTTGGAGGGGTTTTTTACATGTTTTGTAACTGGGTAGATCCCTCTAGAGAAATAGATACGCTCAGCTGCAGGGTTTTTTTTTTACATCAAGACGACTGCTTTTATTTATTAAAAAAATAGTAGCTGTTCTGTCCCTTGTTTTTTGGTGCAAGATTGTTATTTTTTTGGGATGTCTACTGATTTAATGATTAGTTATGTCATTTATTAAAAATAGTGAAGTATCACCTTTCATTTTGTAGGAACTTTTATTGTATTTGAATTATTATTCTGTATATTTTTAATGAGTCTCTAATGGAGAGTTACTTTTCTTGTTCAGTGGGGTTTGTATGTTATACATAGTATCTTGAGTGTATAATTTTCTATGACAACTGAGAATGCCTTTTCAATTTTCAAGTTGTTTTACATATGTATCACTTTAGAAGCCATATGCCCTACATTAATTCTTCATGAAAAGAGAGGCATGGTTAGAGTTATTGTAGGTGACTGTATAATCGTTTACAGTGTTCAGATAAAGTGTAGCAAATAGTTTTCCACATGAATGTATAGCCAGGTAGAGGTAAGTTGGTAAGTGAGACTCATTTGTGTGGCATTGAAAATAGGCAAAAAAGCCTGTTTTCAGTAAACCATAAAGTAAACCACTGTGGGTAGGAGCAGAAGTCATAGAATCATAGACTAGTTTGAGTTGGAAGAGACCTTAAAAATCATCTCGTTTCAGCCCCCCTGCCATGGACAGGAACACCTTCCACTAGACCAGGTTACTCAAAGGCCCATCCAACCTGTCCTTGAACACTTGTACAGATGGTGTATCCCCAGCTTTTCCAGTATCTCACAACCCTCACAGTAAAGAATTTGTATCTAATTGTACCCTCTTTCAGTTTAAAGCCAATCCACTTGTCCTTGTCACTACATGCCCTTGTAAAAAGTCTTGCTCTTCCAGTAACAGCTACTTATTGAAAGAATTCTTCAAACAGCAACAAAAAAATTACAAAGCACCCCCCTAAAAAACCCAAAACTAACAAAACCCGATACAACCTAATGTTATCTTTTTTCATCACCTGGCATTAGTGATTTATTTAAGCATTTTCTGAGCTGGGTGAGTTTGGGACATAATTCAGGAACTGCCACTGACTTGTGCATTCAGTATGGCTAGTGCCCCATTTACTCTTTGGTGAGGTTCTGTACCATGCAGTCATGTTTCAAGTTAGGCTCACAATGTTGAGTTGGCTGTTACCCTAATGTATCTACAACTGTGTGGAGGCCTGGAGAAAAGGAGGCTCAGGGAAGACCTTATCGCTCTTTACAACTGCCTGAAAGGAGGTTGTAGCAAGGTTGGAGTCAGCCTCTTCTCCCAGGCAACTAGTGACAGGACAAGAGGACATAGTCTTACACTGCACCAGAGGAGGTTCAGGCTGGACATTAGAAGGAATTTCTTCATGGGAAGGATTGTTGAACATTGGAAGGAAGTGCCCAGGGAGGTAGTGGAATAACCATCACTGGAGGTGTTCACTGGAGGAAACAACTGGATGTGGCACTTAGTGCTATGGTTTAGTTGACATGGTGGTGATCAGCCAAAAGTTGGACTTAATAATCTCAGAGGTCTTTTTCAAACTAAATGATTCTGTGATGCACTAGTACATTGGCTGGATCGCAGGATGCAATTGTCAGCTTTTTAATCTTCTAGTTGCTTGTATTAGCAGATGCATTTACTCAACAGTAAATAATTAAAAATAATTTTTCTATTAGGAAATTACTTTGAATAGTCTGGTAGTATTTGATTTATGTGTAGATAAGGTGATGCTCTCTTCCTACAATTAATTTCTTACTTCCTTTTCAAGACTGGTGTGTTGGAGGAACATTTGCGAATGCATCTTCAGTGCTGTTTGACTTTGTGTAGTTTCTGGGATTTGAACTTACCTATTGTCACCATACTTTGGGATTATTACAGCAAGAATCTGGTAAGTAGATGAATATATAAAAATATTGTCTCCATTTAGGGGACAGGATATGGTTTCATATGAGGCTGAGACTAAATATAGAGATAGAAAGTTTTATTGTAAATTGGTATTAATTCAAAACTTATATTTTTATATGAACAATGAATTATGAATAAGTAGAAATAGATGAGACAAACGGTGCACAAGAAACAACCAAACAGCCAACAACAACAACAAAACAGTAACTTCTTGTTGGTGATTTCAGCTCTTTGTGCAGCAATATCTGCTGCCAGTAGGGGGCGCTGGGCAGCAGCAGACCACTGACACACTGTGCTAGCCAGAGGGGGGGCTGCAAACAGCAGTGGGGTCCTGTGTCAGGGTCCCGAGGGATCGATGGGTGCCTGGGGAATGGGTACTGGGCTCCTAAGGAGTGGCGGAATCCCCAGGGAGCGTTACCGATGGTAGGCAGGGGTTTCCCGGGGATTGAGGGATTCCCAGGGTGAGCCAAAAGGGGGTTGAGGGGGTTCTGGGGTTTGGGGCCCCCGGGAGGTGAATACTGGGTCTCACGGGGAGCAATGGAAGGTCCCGGTATGGACAGGAAGCCCAGGGGTGGAATGGAGGGATAAGGAAGTTGAGGGTATGGCAAACCAGAGAAATCGAGGAGGAGTGGTCAGGAGGAGGTCATTACCACGGCGGCGATGCCCACAGGGGGTGGCCCCAGCAGCTGCTGGAACTGGCTGGGGGCTGCAGGCAGTTATCGAAGGCTGTTGGAGGTGCTGGCACAAAAGGTGATGATGGTGATGAGCACATGCAGCACCAGGTCCTGGCCTCAACTCCACGTGGTCCCGAGAGAGGGAGAGAAAGATGGTTGACGCCTTTTATACTGTTTGGCCCAATCCCATGGTCCCTGGTGCCTGCACCGTGTGACTGGCCGGCTCCATCTCTTTTCCTGCCTCTTGAACTGTAGATCACGTATCCATTGGCCACCCAGAGTCTTTACTCCTCCCCTTCCTGTTTCTCACCAGTGGGAGCTTCTTTGTCTTCATGCCATGTGGTGGCCAACATGGTGGCCACTCCCCTTTGGGCCACCACGCGCCACTCCTGAGCGGTCCCAGGGCATGGCCGGAGCTGCGGGAACTGGCGGCACCCATAGTGCCTGCCCACTGCCAGACCAGAGCCAGGATCGGCAAAGCCTGGGGCAGGGGAGGTGCTGAGCTGGCGACCCCTGTCCCGCCAGCAACAGCATGCTGCCGCAGCGGCCACTGCGGGGTGTGCGGGGCCACTACGGGGCATGGGGACCGTCATGGGATGTGGGGCCGCAGCTGCCACAGGGCGTGGGAGGGCGGCGGCTGCGGGGCAGCTGAGGGGAAGCCGCGGCAGCCGCAGGGATCCGCTCCCGTGAGCCCCAGTCCTCCTCCCACCACGCATCCACCCACCCAACTTCCTCAGCAAAAAGAAAAGTTTTGAGATGCATGGTAAAACCATGACAAATATAGAATTACATGTGGACGCTCCTTGATTTTTAGTGATTAATTCTGATTTTGCTGTAGCCAAGCTTGATTGCTATACTTCTGTAAAACTACCTGATCAACGGCAGTATCTCTAAATTTGCTAGCTATTTAATGAAATAATGTTTAAATTTATGCTTTGGTCCATTACATTATGTGACAATAGAATGAGTTATATTTTTACTCTTACTTTTCATCAGGACTGCTGGTTAACATCTTGTAAAAGCACTTTGCACATAGCTACAATGCGTTTTTGTTTTTTATTTGTGTCAGAAACATATCCTTTTGTTTGTTTGAAGGATAGCATATTATTGCGTTTGGAATATTAGTATTTACTATTATTTACAATATTTTCTGTTTTCATTTGTTCTTTTAGAACAGTTGCTTTACTGTTCCTTGGCTTGGTCTGAAGGATCTGGCAAATGTTAGTAAGACTTCTTTGTCAATGCTTGAGTTGGTGAAACGTTGCTGCTGCGAACAGCAGATCCCTTCTCTGTACAAGTCCAGCAACAGTTACTTAATTTTTCTCAGCATTTTGGCACAGATGATGAAAGAAGAAAACAGTGGCGTGCATCCTTGGAAACAGATTAAAGGACGGTATGGCCACTATTTAGATTGTCTCCTGTTGTAAGAAATGTAGTGAGTCAGTGGCCCTCCCAGCCACATGCGAAGTGGGAGGGTACTGTGCTCATGGGAAAGTAAAGGGGATGAGGAACCCGGGGTGGTTCATAATTTGAAGAAAGCAATTGTTCCCTGAAGTCTTTGTTGCCAGCTGAGGTTGTAACAGGGTCCAAGAGCTGGGTCCAAGAATCGCCTTGGCATCCATAGCCTGTGATGATTTACTTCATCCTGCTGGCCAGTGGTTTGGTACATTGGCAACCTATGCAGTGGTACAACCCAGTTGCCAGACAGGTAATGTAATTAAAGCACAGAAATTGTGTTTGAGCTGCAATAAGCCATGTGTTGTCCAAGAACATGCAGACTGACACTTGCTAGGCTTGCGATTTCATTTGTGTTTAGTTTCTTTTTAATGGTTTCCAAAATTTCTCACAATGTTTTTTTGTGAGGGTTTTAATTTTTTGCTTACTTTTGAAACATACTGAGTAAGAATACAGTCAGTCATATTAAAAAAAAAAATATGCTCTAGATCAAACTCTTGATGTTTTATATGCTTACTGAATCTGTGAGACTTTTATTATAGTAATGAGATTGTACTAATTATTACAAATGCTAACTTCTAAAATTTTTTTCATTACATATAGAAGACTTAGAATGAGTTTTGGTTTATGGGTTTGATTTTTTTTAAAAAAGATCTCATTAGGTATTAATAAAATCAATTGAAATTTTATTAAGTATTAGTAAGATCTTCATGTATGCAAGTAATAGATGAAAAAAAGCCTATGTATATGCACACCTTACCAAATTATGTGGTGTGTTTCTTCCAAGAAAGAAGGGTAATCTTGGCCATCAGTATACCTGTCAAAAATATAATTCTTACAGTCAGTAAAGTTTGGGTTTTAAAATCACAGCTACATAGAAACAAATGTTTTGTTGGATTCAGTATCAGTGTTTTGCTTTATTTTGTAATTTTAATTAGCCTGCTTGTTTTTACTGAAACCAAATTATACTTACATTTTTGCGCTATTAGTTTGTTTCTTTTCCTAATTTAAGAGGGGGAATAATAATACACAACACTTAGTGTGTCAGCCTGCTCAACCAGTATTCATCATTTCTACCTTAAAAAAATCAATTACACAAGTAGCAAAATTTAACAGCCTACAGCTATGATTTTGGGATGAACTCTGTTTTCAGCAGCTAACCAAGCATTAATTGATGCATGAAAAACATAAATGCCTGTCAGTAGTAATTTCCTACTAAACAACATTAATTGGATTTGCTGTAATTTTTGGTGGCTAGATTTGATAACTTCAGCACCGTTTCCAACTATTTTTCCAGGTGACAGAATAGGAAAACAGCATTTATGGATGTTTAAGTACTGTATGTGGAACTTACTTTAAATTAAAGGTGAAGGATATGCCCAGGGTTTTAAACAAACAAGTCAAGAAGGTTAAGCAAGTCATTTGCATCTTACTCTGTTGTAGGAATGGTGACATTTATTTAGAAGTCCGGATCCAAGCAAAGGTTACAGGAAAAGGTGTCTTTGTGAAAGTTTTCTGCTTTTTGTCAACCAGTTTAAAGTTACAAAGTAGCAGTGCTTGTCACCATCAGCTGTGTATGACTTGAGCACTGTCCTATGAACAGTACAGATAAAGCTTAGCGTCTTCCTGCTGGAGAGAGGCTTCTCTTTCAAACACTGCAGTTTCTCTGTTTTCTTCCAAACTTGTAGTCCACAGTCCATACTGTAGATGTGCAATACAGGTTGATACAGACTTTGGCGAAGGGCTGTGGAGAAAATTAATTTTCGGTCAGAAATCTTCCTCTCCCTTTTACTGCAGTGATGATTTGCTAGGTGAGACTTTGATCACAGCAGCTGTGGCAGTATAACATAACAGGAATCAGTAGCTGATTTCCACATGGAAATGAGGGAGTCTCTAGGGAAGAAGTTGGCATACAGGAATTATTTGCTGTTACAAAGAGCTGCCACTTGGCAGCTTCTTTTCCTAGCAGCCCTCATGGGCTACACCTGATTGATTTGAAGGCATGGTGTGGAGGACACCCATCAAAGACAAAGTAGAGAGTCTGTGTGTTTATGTTGTGCTCAACTGCATTCTTGAAGTTGGATGGGGAGAAGAGTTAAGCTGCATCTGGGATTGGAAACAGTTAATGCATACCTTAAATACTATTTCAGGAGATTACCTTAAAAAAGGAGCAGAGCATGAGAGACACCGTTTGTTCCAGTAGCAAACAGAGTAGAAGAGGGAAGAGAAAAAAGGGTATTTAAAATTTAAGGGTTATTGGAAGAGGATAACTGTAAACTTGAAAGCATGAGAATACAACTTTAGTCTCTAAAGTAGACAGAAAATTGCATACTTTAAGAAACTTTCTCTTTCCTGGTTTTGTTTGCTTTGCTTTTTTAATGTAGAATTTATTCCAAGTTCCATCGGAGAAGAATGCAGGAGCTGACAGAAGTGGGGCTGCAGAACTTTTTTAACCTGTTCCTCATGCTGGCAATTGTTGCGGAGACAGAAGATATAGTGAGTCGAGTATTGGATCTTTTGGATTTCCTGACTCCATCCTCTCTCGCTGTGTCTCAGAGAGCTCTCATCTGGAGAGGTCATTTTGCTTTCCTTTTGATTTATGTTGAGAAGAACATGGACATTGGTGTCCTAGCTGAGAAAATCTCAAATGCTTTTCGTGAGAAGGCAAAGGAGTTTTTAGTAAACAAAAATGACTACACACAGAGACACAGTCTCTGGGCTCTACTTTCAACCTACATTGATGGTGTCCAGGAAGTGTTTGAGACCAGCTGCTACTTGAGCCTTTCTGAGGAAAAGTTGCTAAATGATGGCTTTACTATGCTGCTGCCTGCTTGTCGAGGAGCTGAGCTGAGTATGGTCCTGAATTTTCTTCAGGTTGTACTAGCCAGACTTCGGTAAGTTATTTAGTTAAATTGTGGATATATTTTGTTTTTATTTTCAGGGTTAAACTGTAGTTCATACTCATTTTTTACTGAAAGAGAAATCTCTGGAGGGCTGTGAATGATATGTTAAATTTCAAAATCCACCAATACTTCAGTGCATTTAGAATCTTAGAAATGTTTCCTTACAATTTCAGGAGATTAGGTTTGACACCCTGAGATTTTGTTATGAATTAGTGGCTCTTCAGAGAGTCAACCAGTTGCTACTATTTCAGACAATATCGTCTTTCCTTTGACACAGAAAATGTTGAAATTTTCTTCTGTACTAAATTACTTGAGGGTGTGGTTTTTTTGCGTTTGTTTCTTGACTGAATATATTCTGTTTTTCAGACTCTTCATTCTGTTTTTTCCTCTTTCACCAAGGTTGCATTCAAATACCACAGTTACAGAGATTTAAATACTTGCCTGGGCTTCGGTAGGAAAGAAGGAAATCATATTTTACCACTTCAAGCGGTTTTGCTTTGATGTACTAGTTCATTTTTCAACATCCACAGTGCCCTTCAATAAGCATATTTTTTGTCTACTGATGCCTTTGAGAAGCAGTCCTCTAGTTTGAAGCCCAAACTGCCTTTTTTTTTTTTTTTTTTTATAAGATATTAAGAGGCAGCTATTGATCTGCCATTACTTCAAATGTGCAAGACTGAAATATGTGTAAAGAGCTGTGGAAGAGTGCATAATAGGAATACTGAGGCCTATATGCAAGATCTCTCTTTGACTAGGCTCTTTGTTATTGTCTAGTAGTTTGACTGAAGCTGTCAATAGCTTATAGATCCAAAGACAACTGTTTTTCAGGCAGTCTTTTGAAAAAAGATGAAGCACAAAACTAAGTTTAGTTGATTTATTATTTATTATTTCGGTTCAACTGAATGTATTTCCTGGAATAAATTGGAGACTTCAAAAATACTTTGACATTTTCTCCATTAGCTAATACACAGCATTTGTTGTGTTGTTTTTAAAGATGAAATAGGGAGAAATTTGAGACTGGTGAAAATAGTTGCCTGTTTCATAACTTGGCATTATTTCAAAGCTTTCCAGGACTGGGTATTATGTGGCCCTCTTGTAATACAGAGAGGAGGGCATAGAGGTTCATTCCACGCTTCTCAGGTCGCTGCAGACGAGGTGCAGGACAGTATTTGTACCTTTTCTTAAAAAAAGCAGTTCTGCTGAAATATTTGAATTACCAACATGCTCGAGTAGTAATTGGCATGAACAAGATTATTAGTCTTGCTTTTAACGGGTCTTTAGTTCAACTTCTGTACTCTGCATTTGGTTACTGTTACCAGCCTATTTATCCCATATACAGAGAAACTAAATTCCTTAACATTTAGCTCTGCTCTGCACTGGTGCGGCCTCACGTTGAATATTGTGTGCAGGTTTGGGCACTTCAATATAGGAAAGATATTCAGCTCTTGGAGAGTGTCCAAAGGACGGCAACGAAGATGGTGAAGGGCCTTGAGGGGAAGCCATATGAGGAGCAGCTGAGGTCACTTGGTCTGTTCAGCCTGGAGAAGAGGAGACTGAGGGGAGACCTCATTGCAGTCTACGACTTCCTTGTGAGGGGAAGAGGAGGGGGAAGGCACTGATCTCTTCTCTGTGGTGACCAGTGACAGGACCCAAACGAATGGCCTGAAGTTGTGTCAGGGGAGATTAGGTTGGACATTAGATAAAGGTTCTTCACCTGGAGGATGGTTGTACACTGGAACAGCCTCCCTAGGAAAGTGGTCACAGCACCAAGACTGACAGAGTTAAAGTGTTTGGACAGTACTCTTGGGCACGTGGTGACTCTTGAGGATGGTCCTGTGCAGGGCCAGGAGTTGGATGTGATCATCCTTGTGGGTTCCTTCAACTCAGCATATTCTGTGATGAAACACTTTGATCTTCAGGTTGTATGAAACAGGAAAATGATAGTGATTCTCTCTCCCACTTTGATAGACTCACTGAAAATAGTCCTCTGCCATGCAAGTAAAACAATGCTAAATCCGCTTTCTTGGTTCAAAAGGTGTTTCCAACTTGTACTAACCAGATTATTAAACTAGGCTTGACTTGACCAGACTGGTTAGGCCTGGTCTGTCTGCAGACTCAGAAAAGGATGAAATGCCTCAATGCCTGTTTTTAAAATCCAGACTGATATAAGATACTAGGCCTTTCATAAATAGAATTTCTCTGTACATTGCAGTCTAACAATTTTATAACTGTCTGACAGGGAATTTACAGGTAGGAAATAAGTGAGATCACTGATTAGAGAAGCAGCTCCCTCTAGGCTGTGAGGAAATAGTAACTTCATGTGCCACTTTCCGCTAACCCCAGATGATGGCTCACAGGAGCGTTCTTTAATGCTGATTAAGTAGCATTATGAAAATACTGACTTCACTACATTAACTAAATGCCTCAATATTTAGAGCTTAAAATATCGAATAGTTTTAGCAATACACTTTAAGATACCTTGTTGAATTACTGGAATCTCACTCCAGGTTTCCCAATTGTTTTTATTTGAGGATACTGGGAAAATTCCAGTCTTTCTTTTTCAGAGTGAGATGTAGCCAAAAGCTCTTCTATAATTACAGCTATTTATGCTGCTATAGTTAAGGGTCTGTCAGCATTTCCATTATAAACCTTTATTTTCAAGGATTTGTAACGTAGTGAAAACTTGCTCTGGGCTAAAACTTGGCATACAAGGGTTTGAAAGTGCACTTGTTTTCTTTCTTTTTTCTTAAAAGGCATCTGAAAAGAGACCCCCATCTTCACCATTTTTACACTACTGTGTTTTTTTCCAGATTTTACTTCTATTTTACTTGTCTGCTAGAAAGGCGCTGGTAGCTTTTGATTGTTGTATTTACCTATGCTTAAACTATTTTAAATAAGCTTTCTTAAACCACTTTTTTATTGATTGTTACCATTATGATTATTTTGGTGTCTATATATTTAAATAGCACTATGACATGGCATGAGAACTCATTTTTATCAGCTTTTGATATGTGGTGACAGGATAATTGGAATTGAGATGCTGCTTGCTGGCACTTGCAAGTATTTGATCTTCATAGTGAGATTCAGTATGAAGTGTAAGGTTGTATTTTAATACAGTCTTCTTTTTAAAAATATGTAAAATAAACAGTAAACAATCAAGAAACTTCCCAGAATTAAAATATGAACTGCTTCCTCCTTGTGTTTACTTAAAGCATTCAACTTCTAGCTCAGGCATAAGCTTTTTCTTTTATTTTTTGTTTCTGTTTTTAGGTTGTGTTTTAGAATTCTGGTTTGTTTTTTTTTTTTTTTTCTTTTTTATTGAAAGGTAAATGCAGGATGTTTGTCCATGTGTGCTTTCATTTGTTCCAAATCTCTAGCATTGTCATGTGAGTGTCTGATGGCACAAAGAGAAATCCTATGTTAATAAAAAATTCGGCGTTAAATGGATTTGACAGAACTTGCTGTAAAAATGGACGCAGTACTTGGAGAAATCCGTATGTTCCGGCACTGCAATATTTTATTGTTAAAAGAAGTGCTTGAAACATGCTAAAATGTCTTTTATTGTAATCAGGTATTGCTCTGACATGAGCATCCTGGCATTTGGGTTTTGTAGTTGTGTTAGTACAAAGTTACAGGACTATAAAATATGAGTATGTACCCAGGTGTAAAATCACTCCTGTGCTCCAAACATCCAAACGTTGCCTAGTTTCAGGGAGACTTGGTACTGATTCCCATAGGAGAAATGAGAAGTACCACAAACCTAATACCATCATAAACAGTAATTTTATTTTGAAAACAATTCTTGTGTATTTGTGCCAATTTGTACTTTTTTGCCAATTTCTGAAAATTGTGGTGTGTAATTTTCATAATCTCTTACAGGAATACTAACCAGGTAAACCTGTCTCTGGTTAAAAGTTGGATTAATAATTGGGCCTTGAATAACAGCAGAACTGGATGTTTCTATTTGTTAGAGCCTTGAGGTTGTGAGAGAAATCATGATAGGAATGGATTATCCAGTATATCTTTGCTATGGAAATATATAGTCATTTGTAATTTTTTTTTGCGTTATACTTGCCACCAAAACAGCCTGTGGGAAGTTTTTTCAAGACCAACAGAAGCCTCTCTCCCTCTCCCTGTTACTGTGTAAGTAACAGTAGATAAGTTCAGGAGGAGAATAGAAAAGTCCTCCCTTCTTTTTTTCTTCCTGCCTCAGGGGTTTTACTGTTAGTCTTTGTAAAATCTTTTTTCTGATGTTGAACTTCTGAAAACTATATTCAGAAGAGTTTGGAAGAGCATGAATCTTCTCTTACCCATCCCATCCTGTGAGGATATTTAGAGCTACCAGCTGTGATGTCCTGATAAGCACAGAAGGCAACTCCGTAACTAAGCCACCAAACTGAGAGTCAGAAGATGTTAGTTTGGCTCGAAGATCTCCCAGGCTTAATGAATGACCATTAGAAAGTCATTAAAAGTTGCTATGAATTTTGTTTACCTGTGTGAAATAAAAAGAAAAAAATCCTTCCTTTTTCACTGTACAAGATAGATCTTGCATGCTCCCCAAGTGTATGCCTAACTTGGTCTATGGCTTAAAGTATTTTTAGTGGGTTTTCTTGAAATTCAGGTATTCCGTTAATAAAATTGATGTTTGAATGACTGCAATAAAAATCTTGTCTCTAAATGCTTTAATCCATGGGAAGCAAGCACTTCTCTAGAATATAGCAGCATTTTGAGAGGTTTGTTGGGTCTAAATTCTTAAAAAATAATCTGTTAATGTCTTCTAAGGGAATACTGTGTGTGTTCTTAGCTACAGCTGTTGCCTTAAGGTGTGGCTCTTGTAGCTAAAACTGAATTTTCTTTTCCGACTATTTTATATGAAACTTGAGGGGTTTTTTTCAGATTTTTATTGGCATCTAAAATGTTTTTTACACCTTTGTACCTTGTATTCTGATCTTCAAAGATAACTAGCTAAAACTAATGTGTGTTTTAGTTGTTTCCTCTGAGAATATTGCTGTGCAAAGGCATGAAATGAGATACAATGTGCACTGACACCATGTGCCTAATACTTTGCTTATAGTAAGTTCCTGTGGATGTCTAGCATTGGTTCAGGTTTCCAGGAATATTCACTTCCACTTCACACTGTCCATTTCCTTGAATTGGTAGGATGCCATGTGAAAGCTGAATAATTTAGTAAAATCAATTTTATATTAATGTTTAAGATGTAATAGAGAACACCTGCCTTAGAAGGAGGGTAAAAAAGCTGGGGACAGGGCTGACAGGCATGTTCTGTGAGGAGTGGCTGAGGATTTTGGGCTTGTTAAGTTTGGGAAAAAAAGAGGCTGAGGGGTGACCTCAGTGCTTTCTACATCTTCCTGAAGAGGGGAAGTAGAGATGAAGGTGCTAAACTCATTTCCCTGGCTTCCAGTAATAGGACATGTGGGAATGGTTCAAAGCTGCTCCAGGGGAGGTTTAGTCTGGGCGTTAGGAAGCATTTCTTCGCTGTGAAGGTGGTCAAGCACTTGAACAAACTTCCTAGAGACATGGTCAATGCCTTAAGCCCGTCAATGTTTAAAAGGTACTTGGGCAATGCACTTCATAATTTGCTTTCTCTCTTGATCAGCTGTCAATTGCTTAGGCACGTGGACTAGATGATCATTGTAGGCCCCTTCCAACTGAAATATTCTATTCTAGAATCACTTTAAGAACAAACTGAAACAACAAAAGCTGTCTAAAAACCTGATTGTTGATACCCCAACTCAAAGCTAAAGAAACTCAAGTCTCGTACGCAGACATCAGTCATAAAGATAGACAGTTCTGTCCCCCGTGGTACAGATGACTACGCTTTTCTCTGTTTCTTCCATTGCATCCATTTTATCTACCAAAAAATAATCCATATAAACTTTCTGTAGCCTACGTAATAGCACTACAAGACTTACTGTTTTGAAAGAGTAAATCCATGGAAAAAAAATAGTAAAATCGTATTCAGGTGTACTGAGAACCTGCTGCTTGGGACCCTGCAGTTGTTTAGAGAAATATGTGCTCCTTGAAGGACATAAAGCACAGATTTGTTTTCTGATGGAAGTGTTTAACTTCTGTAACTATTTTCCCCAAACTAACTTTCTCTTCAGTTTTCCTTTTATTCTTCACATGAGGTGTGAGAATAGCTTTTCATATGGAGGGGTTTTTTGTTGTTGTGGATGTTAAACAAAAGAAATATTTTTGCCAATAAAACCGTTATATGCAAGTAGCCTTCTAATCTCTTAATTTTGATTGTTTCTTCGTTACCTTACAAGATACATATTTCTTCTCTCTTTAGGATATCTCTTGTCAGATTTAAGGCTTATTTAAAATGAACAGAAAGCTGAAGCAATTTTCTTTATTCCATTTCAGTCTCCTAAGGCCTATTTCCCCCTGGTGAGCTCATAGCAACAGGGGGGTTTAAGGGAATTCAGCTTTCTGCAAATTAATGCCTCACATCATGAAAATTCAGGACCTTTTTTTTTTCTCTGTCTTGAAAAAGTAATACAGTGAGTGCGAGTATTATTTCTTGCCAGCGGGTGGAAGATGAATGATTTTGTCACAGTTTTACTGCTTGATGAGCAGTGTCCTGAGGGTCAGGCTTAAGTCTGTGTCACTATGCTGCTCATTACTCTTGAGCTAAATAAGGGCTGATTGGATCTAAATTGCCTAGCACATGGGCCGCAGATGAGCTCAGTGAGTAGGGGATGACCTGCTATTCAGGCTGGGAGTAACCCCGGTGTGCAAATGCTGCATTAGAACACCGTGGGAGAATGAGAGGCTACCGACCGCTGCCAGCAAAAGAAATCGAAATGTAAAAACTCTTTGATGCTGCAATGTTAGAATTTGAAATGTAGGAAGTGACAGGTTGATGGTACTTATCAGCTTTGGCTGGATTAGAGAACAGTGTCATCTTGCTTATATAATGACAGAAGAATGAAGCCAGCTCCCAACTACTTTGTGGTGTGGAGCTGCTGCTATCAGAGTCAATGCTGCCTCCTACTGACTGTCCGTGCAGAAGGATGGAGAAAGAAGGATGGTGTTCTCGGTCTCTCAGGCACCAGAATGTGCCCCTGCCCATCTGTGCCCCTATATTTCTGGTCTCGTAGCAGAGAATCGGAAACCTGACTGATAAAATAGCAAGTGTACATTCTGGGACAAGAGCAAGCCACTGTCTTGGCTGTGTCAAGAATGGTTGGACGAGTCAATTATGTGCACTGAACTAGACACATCTGTCTCTGCTTCAACCAAAATATTTCCCTTTGTACTCGTCTCCATTGGTAGCCCCTGTGAAAGTAGTTGATCTCTGGAGAGGAGAATTAATTTGTGCCTATGTGTTTTAAAGAAAGTTGACCTTTAAAGAGAAGGAAAAAATCTGAACCAACTCCAAGGAGAATCCTTATGCTAACTGAACACAGGAATATATTTGCCCTAATGGAGGAAAATGAAAAGCAAGCAAAGTACCTGCTGGGTGCTGGACACAACACAGATTGTAGTACTTTATTTAGTTCTAAAAGATTTAGGTCAGTGGTTTGGTAAAACAAGCTTTTGGTTTTTGTTTCCCCTTACCATCACGTATGCTTTGAAAACTGGATAATAGCTGCAGTGATGATGAATAGCCACTTGCTTCAATTTTTCCAAATTTGTTTCAGATTCTGTTACTGATACCTGTAACCTACCAACGTCAGCTTCTCTTACTACTGACTTCTGGGACTACCTCATCAGCAAAAACAATTTGAGTGCTCTCTTGCAACCATTGACTAAATTAAGAGAAGAGATGAATCTACATACACTCTGTGTTTTCTGTTTACTCTTTTCTGTTTTCTGGGTATATACTGTTTGATTGTTCTTCCCCTGGGATGTTTTCGTGTATGATAAATTTTTTTCTTGGACATAAAACAACTTCTACTGTACTTGTTTCTGAGTATCATAACCAAAAAGAAAAAAGAGAAAACAGCATTTTTTTCTGTAAAACGGTGTGAGTCTATGAGAATGAGAGAGAAAATTTTCATAAGAAAATGTCAGTAGTGTAAGGCTTCAGTGTTACTTGTATTATCTTAGTATTATCATTGTTTATTGGCATTGCTTCAGATCACTGAAATGAGGAACTGTTTAGCACAACTAGTTGTAGTAGATGAAAATGTGTTACAAAGTTTGTCTGAGATTGTATGTAGCAAAAAGTTAGAGGGTATTTCTCTGTGTTTGGATAGAAAACAAAACCAGAATTTAAAATTACTTTGATATTTTGAAAGAAATTATCATCAACAAGAGGAAATAGTGAAGGCCAAGTACTGAAATTGGGAATGAGAAATGCAAATACAACTTATGGAATGCTTGGCATGGCACCCGTACTGTCCAGATATGGAGAGGCAGTAATGCACCATGAGGTGATAGAAACAGGATCTCCACATCTGGGGTTGGCTGAAGTGAGGTAGCTGCCGTAGCTGTTACCCCGTCTCTTTGTTCTGCCCTTGCCTGTGGACTTTGCTGCCTGCCCAGCACAGATGGCTGCAAGGTGCAGTATTGTTCTTGCACTAGCACAGTTTCTGCCTGGTATAGGAGGGAAAATGAAAATTATTTGTAAATGGTAGTTCAAGTGGATTCCCGTTGTGTCTTAAAGGGAGTGGGAGGTGAGCATGATATTTAAGTTTTCACCTCTGTTTACATGGTTATTTACTTATGTGAGTTTGTAAGACCATAGTGGCTACAAGAAAATCTGAAATTTGACTGAAATCTATCATCTAACTTTTAACAGTGGCTTTCTCACGTACACAGCCTGTATGATGTTAGGAAGCAGGACCTAATGTGACTCAAATATCTTTATGCTGTGTGTTAGTAAACTCCTACCCGTGAGAGGAGCTGCTTATTCTGTCTTTAGCTGTGTGTGTGCAGTTCTGGATGTGTCAGTTTACAAAATGTGTATGAATAAATTGAAAATTGGAGAGAGTCACAGAAGTGAATGGTGAGAGTAGGAAGTTTGTAGAAGTTTGATGTAACTGATTTCAGCTAGGAGAAGTTGAGGGGAGATGTGTTAGAAGTTACCCAGTATGTAGAAGGATGTTATTCGTTTTCTATTGTTCTTCATGCCACTGAAGACAGAATTGGCTTAATTTGTGGCAGAAGTTTAGTGTGGCTATTTAGAGTAGGCTGCAAATGCAACGCTCTTTCAGGCTTTGAGAGAGACTTGTGGAATCAATTTTTTTTTTCTCTTTTTTTTAGGCAACAAATTAGACAAACATTTGTTAGAAGGTAGTCTATGTAAGCTTACCAAACTGGTGAAATGAGCTCCCTGAATCACTGTTGAGATGCTACCCAATCCTTCACTTATCTGTGATTTGATATTAAGGAGTACTCAATGCAGCTGGTAGTCAATTAGCATGGATGCATCCTAAACAACAAAACAAAACCTCAGAAATCAGAAGGTAAAGAAACAGTACTAGATTCATGGATCTGCCGTAAGATTTAACTTTTGAAATCTGTCATTCATTTCGACTTGTAGCACTTTTTTTTTAATTTCCCCGTTCTATTGGAGGGGAAAAAAGTTCATCCTGTGTAGTGCTTCTGTATCCTACTCGTTCATGGAATTTCTGGAGTGGGAGTGTTAAGAGGCTTCTACTATATGGACAGCAGCACAGTGGCCCTGCTGAACAGGGTGATTGGGTTTTCAGTGGTTATGTGTTTGAGTCTTAAAATCTGTCTAGAAAATTACTTTGAAAATGCTTTTTTAGACATTTTCTAAAGAAAGCTAATTGATGCAGGGCATGGTAGGTATACATTGCCATGTTTTATTTGGCTTGGAGCAAGTCCAAATGTCACTAATTGCCAATGGCTAAATGCTTCAGCTTTTTTTACAGCCTACTAAAACAGGGATGGTGAATATGTGTCTAATGGCAAAGGAGCCTGAAATAGAAGACTGCCATATCCTAATACAATCCTAAATACAAACCAGAAAGAGTAGAGCATGCTCTACAATGTGTACATCATGTATCATCTCAGGGTCTTGTAGGGGTCCCTTCCTGACGTCTTTACTGGGAGGAGCAAGTAGGGAAAGGTGAAAGTTTGTAGTCTGATAAGCTGAAAGTACTGTCTATTCTGTCCTCTTTTTTCACAGCCAGAAGGCCCTGTTTGTCTCTGATCGGGGTTAATTAAAGCCTTAGGGCCATACTGAGCCCCTGCCAATGGCTGTAAGGTACAGACATAATCAAGGCTGCAGCCCCTCACTGTAGGGAGCTGAGAGGTAACTGTGGTCTTGCTGCAGCTCTGATAATACACTGTGCTAATGCTTTCCGAAAATTCATGAGTGAACTTTTTTTAGTCAAATAGTTCTGTTCATTTCATAAAATTCCGGCTGTTATCAAAGAGTGGTATGGAGTGTCTGTTTTAATGTGCATGCCTGCAAACCCACGTTAAAAGCCAGGAAGCTCCTGGTTGTCTCTGTGGTGATGCAGGGGCTGCACAGGCAGCCACGGCAGCCATTATGCACGCAGCAGGAGTGCTCTGCAGCCGGGGATGTGTCATCTTTTATTGAGGGGCAGCAGAAGGGAAGAACAAGCAAGTACAGATGTGCTTGCCAGGACAATGAGGTTTCCTTCTACTGCTTTTTGCAGTCTTGTTTTCCTTACAAAGAGTCAATCACGAGAATAGAAATAAACATTTTCATTGGCATTCTTTTGTTTTCCTGTACAGGAATATATTGATTAGCTATTGGTGATGTACATTTGAAAATACTTCAATAAGTGTTCCAGGTATCTGGCTAAAATATTTTGAAGCTGCTAAAGATTTGCTCCCAGGGAATTCCTTTGGTTCACACCACACCTATATATTCAAGGATGTTCTACAACACCTTGATTTGGTGAGGAAAAGGGTGTTAAATTTATGTGGAATTTTGTATTAGGTACAAAGATAACATCAGAAAGTAATGCATTGTGATCATCTCTTAAATAATAATTAACTATAACAAAACCATGATTATCCAAACACCATAGGGAGAGTGAATCTGGCAATCAAGGGATTTTACAATGTAATTATTAGGCACTGGGGAGATGTGACCCTGTTTAGGGTAACAGGGAGCTGTGGTTAATTGATGTTGGGATAATCAAATTTTTACTTCTTTATTGTTCTGGGACCCTAGGCTTTGCAAGAATATGTGTGCGTGCACTTAGAAGGAAAAGAAATCCCAAGCGTATTAAATTATAAACCTAAAAGTGAATCTTGAGGTTATGCTTGCATTATCTTGATGTACTGAATTACTGCTATGATTATAAGTGTTGAGAAATCATTTATATTGTCTGTAAATCATCCTCATTTTACATCACAGTGAAAATTCAATACGTCTTGATTCTGTGTATTTTGTAAAGGTATCTATTTTCCTAAGACTTGAAAAATGACTAGCTTTTTCCAAGTCAAACTCAAAAATTGAAGGTATTTTTTCCTGAAGCCAATAAATTTTTGTTGTTTTTCTTTCTTGAAAGAAAACCTTTGATAGGTGTACAGTCTGAATGTTTTGACAGAAAATACAGTGGATACAGTTGCCCTTGAGCTTCATTCTGCTCAAGTTTAGAATGTTAGACAAGAGGAAGTGGTATCAAGTTGTACCAGGGAAGGTTTTGATGGGATATTAGGAACAATTTCTTCATGGAAAGGGGGTTGTCAGGCTTTGGAACAGGCTGCCCAGGGAAGTCATGGAGTCACCATTCCTGGAGGTATTTAAAAAACATAAATGTGTCACTTGGGGACGTGGTTTAGTGGTGGGCTTGGCAGTGCTGGGTTGACTATTGGACTGGATAATCTTAAAGGTCTTTTCCAACCTAAATGATTCTATGATTCTGTGAGGATGTAAAACAGGATTTCATTTCATTAGAGTTCATTATGAAAGGTTTTCTACTGCGCTGCTGTGATACTGAACCACTGGAATTTCTAATAGCTCAACCTGCCTTCTGGAAGACTTGAAGATTAAGTGTAGCATTGCTACTGTCTGTTACTGAAAGTTTTTTCTCACTCGCTTTTTTTTTTTCCCTTTCTCTCTCTTCCTCCTCCCCCCCTTCCTTGAAACAGAGTAATTTCTGAAAACTCTTCAGCAATCCTATCTCCATGTAAATTAATTCTGTAAATTGTGCTGCTAGTAAGGGTGGAGGGAGTAGTAAGAGTGGGTGGGGGGAGAGAAGAATTAAAATCATTCCAATAAATGGTTTAATTTATGCCTCAGCAGTTAAGCATGCTCCTGGTTAACAGAAATACCCTTCAGCTACACAGGATTTGGGAGGGTTGGAGGGCACTCATTTGCACATAAATAGCCATTAACTGATAAATTCCCAGAGGTCTCCTGTTGCATGCTAGTGGTTCTGACCTACTTAGCTAGCTTAAATTTGTTTTACAGAATTATTATAATTCCATCCTTGGTACTTAAACTTTGTGATTAATGCATGCCTCACAATACAATTAAAGTATAATTACACAGTTTTACAGTTTGCTATCATGGTGTTATTATTATTACAAAGAGCTGGATTTTGCAAATATTAGAAGAATTAGGGTTCTGATACCCATCACTTTGCTGTTATTAAGTGATTATGTTAAATGGGACCCCTTTATGTCTGAAGAATGAAGTGGAGAGAGGGGAATCATTAACTAACACATCAGATGGTTTCTAAGTGATTGAGGAAGAGATGTGTGATGAGTTTTTTACACATCTGTAGATGATAGGTGCAAATACCTTTTGTTCATCTCTGCCAGCTGCCTGTGACATGCTTAGCACATCTGTGCTTTAGTACTTAAAGTTTCATACTAAACATCTCATCTCTGTAATCTGTTAAAAAATAATTTGCACGTGTTAAACATCTGATTTTATTATACTTTATTGAAGTGTATTTTGTTATATGGACAGTTTTTTAATACTCTTATTAAAAACGTGAGCAGCCAGATGCGGAAATTCAATAGATCTGTGCAGTGTGGGTTAGGATATGCGTGCAAAGGTGATACAGCTCTTTCTCTTGTGCTCTGTAAACTCAGAGCAGTTCTCTGTGAGGGTTCTTCCTGACTTTTCAGTTTGTGTGGATGAACATATTATATATTTATACTGGCTGGAGATAACAGTAAGTCACAAACACTGCTATTTTAATCTTAACTGTAAGGATTACCTGACCTTCCCTATTCTTCAGCCCAAACTTAGTTCTCTGGCTACTATTGATTCTTCAGGGAGCAATCCAAGAATCACTAATGTTACATGTATGTGACCCCAAAAAATCGCTGCTGTACTGCATTATTCTTGTTACGTCCGTTTGGGTTTTTTTCCAGTGCAGCTGTATCAGAAGACTTAGGTCTTTGCATTAATGATTAATACAATTATCTAATAAAAGGATTGAAAAATATTTTTAATATTTCCTCTACTCGAATATAAGTTACAAATCTAATTTTATTTTGTTTTTCTTTGAATCTGTGTTATATTGCAGATTTCACTGTTGGGAAATGGATCAGTTGATACATTTTCTGAATTACACTTTCTGTTTTTTAAAGCTCTGAGATGACACTCTAACATTTTTTAACTAAAATTGCACAGTGAAAACTCCAAATGTGGTACAGAAATTGAATGTTGCACCCTCAAGTCTTATTTGATCCAGTGTCTTAATTTTTGCTTTGTTTAAAAAGACTTGTTGCTTTTGTGGTTTTCTGGTTTTCCTAAGTTGTGCTATTAATTTCTTTAATAATGAAGATGTTTCTTCTTTCTAATTCCAGAAAACACATGGAGTAAAAGGCAAATTGAAATATTTTTCTTAGAATTATGCCTTTCACATCTGTAAATTTGTCTGTATTTATGCTGTTACAGTGATATAGTATCTACTTTTGCTGTTATCATTTGCTCTCATTGAGCTCAGAAAACATTGGTCATTATTACTGATGCATGGAAGCACACAAACAGGTAGCCAGTAATTATGCTTGGAAGAATGTACTATATTTTAAGGCTTCCTACTTGAATATTCGTGAATCGGTTTTGTTTCTAGTCTTTAAAAAAAATACTGCATTGAAGTGATTTAAATCATTTTCATGTGGCACTGCAAAAATGCAAAGGCACATTACCAGAAAGAAATGGTCAGCAATAAGAGCTGTTTTGCAAAGTTGGCTGCAACAACTGCCACACTATGTGGAGAAAACAGTTATCCTGTAATAATAAGACTAATGAATTCAGAAATCCATTGATTGAACTGGCTCTGGGTAGATTATGTGCAGGCTTGCTTCAAGGAGAGGAATTTATGAAATGTTTGCCGCATCCAGCAAGCACTGCTGCTTATAATACAGCTGCCTCCTCAGTGGTTTGCTTTGATCCTGTGGAATGAAAGGACAGGAGGATCAGCTCAGGTCTAAATGAGATTACAGCTGGTTCGGCAGCTTATCTGGTCTAATGCCAACTAGTGTGGCTTTGCACGTCCTAAGGGGTTTACAACAGAAACTGTTTATTGAGTATCATCGGTTTACTCAACACAAGCAGGCTAATCCTTCCCAGCCTCAGCATGTTGTAGGATTGTGTATGAGCCAAACCAAAAGCTGGTGCAGCCAGGGCCTCCAGAGCCCTTTGTCTCGCTTCATATTGATTTTTTTACCTGCGCTAAAGACAGTAAAAAATAAAACCAATAACCAGCCCTATTGTGAGCAAAAGGTTAATCTGACCTAAAAATCTTACAAAAGCATCTTTTAACCCTAGAAGGGATGGTAGCCTTTCTCTGACTTTTCACTCAAGGGATTTTCTAGTTTAGGGTTTTGAAGAGCGAAATAGGAAAAACAGCTTCAACATTTAACTCTGTGTATATTGAAAGGTGTCTGAATTCTTTCAGCAGCTGCATAGAAAACTTTAAACAGCTATTTGTGACATTATTAACAATGTGTTGTCTATCTGTGGTAGGTGACACTGCATAGCAAGGACATGACATGCTGAACGTAGGCAGAGTAGTAAGAGCTGGTAGGTGTCCCAAGACACATGCTGGCTTTTCACTATAGTGGTTTTGTGTAAAAACATCAGAAAATGCCTTTATCAGCTATTTTCTCAGTGAAAAAATGTTGCAAACTAGGCAAATGCATCTCAAAAAAAAGTAACAAACAGGCCCATAGAAGCAGAATGTTTTAAAAAAATTATGTGCTGCAAGTTTTTAAACCATGTCTGCTTCTGTTTTTATATGAAATATGATGGAATATTGGACACAATAATATTTTATTGAGTATGTGTCCTATCTGAGGTGAGTCTTTTTAGGAAGACATTACAGCATGTGTCAGATGATTATAAATCAAATGTTTTTATAGTATAAATAATAGGTTAAACTCTAGAAAGCCTTGCAGAGTAGTAGCAATACATTTGCACTGAAAAGAAACACAGTAAGTTACCAAATCTGCATTGTTGGGATTATTATTAAATATCTGTATTTGTATACTGTGCATATTATTGGGAGTATTTAAATCAGTTTTGCCATGATGTGGAAGAAAATTTGCTGTCAAGCCTATTTATCATCAACTACATGTTGATGTACATGACTTAAACTGGAAACTGTTTTGAAGATTGTTGATTACTATCTAAAAGAAAAGATGACAGTAACTTGAGGAATTATGAATGGCTGTTTTCTGTTTACTTCACCTAATTGGAATAAATGTCTTTTTTAAGCTATATGTAAGCGAAGAGGTTACCATGGATACCATGGAGATAATACAGGTGTTTTGTGGGGAAATTGCTAAAAGCGATGTGTAAAGATAAATGTGAGCTTTACTAATATTTCAGCTTAATGGACAAGATGTGTACAATATTTAAAATATAGTAATTATCCATTTATTTGTATTTTATCAAATATCTTAAAGCAGTAGGTTGCTCTCATGTAGTATTACACTTTGGCATGTTTGGAGATAACAACTGTTGTTGATGATTGCTTAAAGTCTCTTTGTTCAATCATCTGAACAGTGCAAAACAGTGCATTTTGTCAAACTGTGAGAAGTTTTGCCTGGATAATGCTTCCCACACACACAGGTTGCCAAATAAATTATCTGCACAGTTTTACTGCATAGCTGGTGCTGGAAGTTAAGTGGATGCCCAGTGGTAGAACTTGTAAAACATTTTCCTGTTAACACTACCAGGCAGAATTGACATTGTTGATAGTACCTTTGATCTAATAAACTATCAGTTCTAACAGTGATTTTTACTTTGTTGCAGGGAGAGTGATGATACAAGTTTAAATTCTACTGTCTGTATTACCCAATGTTGGAAACAATGTTAGTAAGGGATGTTTTGTACCAAAGTAATCTTCTCCACTAAAAAGATATATTACACGGAAAACCATCCTTTCACACAACAAATACTCCATAAGGAAAAAAATTGTTTTTTTCAGGAAGGAAATAAAATACTTTGTTTTGGAATTTGGAAACATGTCAGTTCATTATCTTGAGTACAACTTTGCCTGCCTTCCAAAATCTGTTTTCTCTACTGGAGAGATTTTCCTAAACCACTTACAGTATGTGACTCCCAGCAGGTTGCTAGAGAGTATCCATATGCATGGAGGTTTTGATTTTCTGCAAAGGCAGTGCGAGAAGCTGGAGCAAGAGAGTTTCATTTTAGAAAGAAAAACTTTATTTGAACTACAGTTCCTCTCTCTGTTACAGTCTTGTTTTAAATTAAGAGTATTTTGGAAGAATTTTTTCATGCTTCCTACCTGAAAAATAGGAATGGCATAATAATAAGTGTTACAGGTGTGTTACTGGAAATTATATTCAGAATGTCTGAAGAGATAGCTGTGAGTAGTGGTACTTCTAGTTTTTGTTTTCAGTATTTGGGGTTTAATATTTTGATACTGTTCCTCTTCTTCTCCTCAGGACTTTTTGTAGTTATCCTCAGAGTCCATTTCACATCTCCTGATTCCATCAGAAAATTTGAACTGAGATGAGAGTAACTCGGCATTTGAATTTCTGCAGCCAGAATGGCTATACCAGTTTGTCTCTGTTTTCTTGGTTCTTGAGTCTGGTTGAAGATATGCTGAATGAGAGAAACTGCATTTCTAAAGATATATGAGATAATGGAAGATGTTTGATATATTTGAGTGAAACACTGTGAGCTTAAAGAGAGATCCACTGTAGTACAGTGTTGGGGGGGTCTGTTCTACAGTCTGGGGAGTCCATTTAGTTACTGGGATCTGAATTGTAAGAAATCATCTGTTTAAGGTCAACCTGTTAAGCTTCAGTTTTTATTTTAGCTATCTGTACTGTGTGAAAAATAACTTTTTAAGAAGTGTAAATGTTCTGTGAGGGGAGACAGAGATATCCAAGGTTTTTATCCTTAGGAAAAGAGGGTTTGGACTTTATTGATTTGTAAAGCAATCTGATGGAGGGGAGTTATAGATAAAATGGAATCAGACTCATCACAAAGGTGTATAATAGTAGGAATTGACAGACTGAGATTGTGGGGAAGGAAGTTTCTATTAGACATAAGGATAAAATTTTCACAATATAAACATTGGAACAAATTTATAAAATAGGTTGCAAAATTTCCCTCCTTAGTGTTATTGAAGATTGGCATTGCTTTGAGCAAGGGGTTGGACCAGGTGGCCTCTAGAGGTCCCTTCCAAATTAGATTTTTTTCTATGGCTCTAGCTTTTAATAAAAATGCACTAACCAGTCCAAACACTACTCCTCCCTGCCCCCCGCAAAAAAAAAAAAAAGGCAAACAAATGCAAACAACTGACAAAAAAAACAAATGGAAATCCTGTTTAACACACAATATCTAGAAGGTGATAAATTTTCGAAGTTCTACTTGAACAGAAGAGTTTTCTGAAGGATACATATTTGCAATACACAGTTTCTCTGTATATTGGCAAGATGACTTAAATCAGAAACACTTGCTTTTCACTTCAGCATTTCTTCTTTATTTCAGTTTCTCAGATAAACTTGCATTCTGATTCTCACTATAAGTTATATTCATGTATGATCCATTTTATAATGATGTGCAAGGTTTCTGTATATCTTCATGAGAGATTTCAGCCAGAAGTGTGCCATTGCCACAAGGAATCCTGACAGCATCTTGTGCTGCATTAAGCAGAGCATTACCCGCTGGTAGAGGGAGGGAATGCTTCCCCTCTGCTTATCTCTGGTGAGGCCACAGCCCACAGCTGGAGTGCTGTGCCCAGTTCTGGGCTACCCACTGCAAAAGGAATATGGACATGTTGGAGAGACTCCAGTGAAGGGCTACAAAGGTGTTGTGGGGACTGGAGCATCTCTTCTATGAGGAAAGGCTAATAAAGCTGGGACTGTTCAGCCTGGAACGGACAAGGCTCAGGGGGATCTTATCAGTGTATAAAACCATCTGAAGGAGTAAAGTGCAAAGAGGACAGAGCCAGGCTGTAGTACATAGTGACTGATGGCAGGACCAGAGGCAATGGGCACAAACCAAAGAAACACAGGACAGTCCCTTTGAACATCAGCAAACCCTTTGTTTTTTTAGTGTGGGAGTGATTGAGCACTGGTACAGGTTGTCACATTGTGGAGTCTCTGTATTTGAAGTTATTCAAAAGCCATCTGGACATGGTCCTGGGCAATCAGCTTCAGGTGGCCCTGCTTGAGCAGGGAGTTGGGACCAAATGGTCTCCACAGGTTGTTTCCAACTTCAACCATTCTGTGATTCTAAGAACGGAAAATGTGAGTTTTGTAGTTGAATATATACTTGGTATATATTCTAGGCAGGACTGTTGCATATAATACTGAGATATTGTTTGATGTGTGGCATCTTTTTAGGACTTTGCAAGCAAAGAGCTTGATGAGGTTCTTGATGTGGTTCAATAGATCTTTCTTTTGAATATTTTGAAGAAATGTAGTATTTAACAGGGGACAAATGGTGCTAAACTTATTTGCTGTGACCCTTGATTCTCTGGTTGTAACTGTCCTGCTCTGATGGCAAAAAGGAAGAGTCATGGAAGGTTGTTGAAACAGATCTTGCATATCAGCAGAGATGTGTTGTTGTCATCTAAATACCTAACAGCCAATACTGTCTGTTCCTATGCAGCAGATATTAGCATTTATGTTCTTAATAAACTCTGAACTTAAAGATAATCTGAAGTGATCTGGACTTCCTGTTCTTTCAAATATAAAATAGTTTGAAAACAAAATTATGACCCTTATAACTTAAAGTTACAGAAATGTAATTATAATTTCTCCGTATTTCTCTAAGAAATCTTTTATATAAAAGGTGACCAGTGTTTAAAACAAACAAATTAACAAAACCCTCAAAATGAAAGGCTGAAGTGTCTCATGGTCAGGACTGATCACAGAACTTCCAGTGACTCCCTGTTCCCATCAGTGGTGTATGAGTGTGTTTTGTCTTTTCCTTTTAAACTCTAATTACGTGAGGTGACATGCCTGCAGTGCAACAGAGGCTGAGGCACATTTACTGTTCTGAAGATTTACATGTGGTAAGGTAATTTATTGGGGAAATTTTTCTTAGTTTCATCAAAACTAATTGTAATGTGAACTACAAAGATTTCTATTCAAAATAAGGCTTTTAAGAACTGAAATGCAGCTAATTTAAGTTCTGTGAAATGGCATTGATTTAGAAATATTAAATTTGGTTTAGGTGGGAATTTTTGTGTGTGAATGAACTAAAAAAGGGGACTACAACAGCTTAGGATAGTATCAATTTCAATGCAGCCTGTTTCTTTTTCTTTCTTTTTGTCTCTTTGTTCTTTCAGAGGATTAAAAAATTCTGAATCTGACCTATACTGAAAGTCTGCTTAGGGAAAGTAAATGTCTTTTTAACTGTTTGCTTTTTCTGTGTTTCTTTGAAAGAACTGAGCAGTGATCTGTTCAAAGCAATAAGATGACTCCCAGTGCCTTGAACAGTGCAGAATTTAGCATAGACTGCTTGGTTGAGACCTGTGTGAATGGCTGAACCCTGCTTCTGAAATAAGTACCTGGACTCACTCTCCTGCGACTTCAGATTTTGGGACAGCAAAGGGTCATTTTGTGTGTTATGTCTTGCAGTTTGTATTTTGCATTACAGACACAAAGGAAACTGCAGTCTTAGTATATGCCTGTGTAGTACAGGGGAGAAGCTAACTGGCTGAATACCATTGAAGGTAATGAAGGAAACTTGCAGTTGGGCTCAAATCAGCTGTCTGTTTTTCCCAATAGTATTCCACAAACTGAAATGTGAACTAGTTGCATCGAATTAACGCAGGTTGTGTTGTCTTTGCTGCTCTGGCAACCTTATCTTTGCTGAATATGGTTAGGAAAAGAAAAACGCTCTCTTAACACCAATTTGGTAGGGTGGCTGAGGCAGATGTAATATTCCCCTCCAAGCAGACCTAGACAAAGTAAGCTAGAGTTTTCTTGCTTGCATTTAAATTACGGTCATAACAACTTGTCTTTTCAGTAATGCTGTTAAACGCACTGAGAAGGGTTAAGAAGAAAGTGCTAAGTAATATTCTGCAGCTTTGAATGTTTGGCTTCTCTGTACCTTTGTGTTTTAAGGTTGTGTGTCTGTTCTTGTTAATATCTTTACTTTGTCTTTGAGAATAGTAAAGATGTTGGGGATTTCTTGTTCTCCCTGTGTATTTTACTGAGTGCACACAACATGCTGTCACAGTGAACACAGGGTTCTCTATTACTGTGCTTAGCTATAGAGAGGATTATATTAAACTCTGTAACCTTGCTGGAGCCCCTTTGTACATTGCTGCTATATTGATAATCTTCACCTGATTCAGCTGTAGTTGAAAGCCTCTTATTCACAGCATTAACACTTTCCGTCCCAGTGAAGATTAGAACGTTTGATATCAGGAGATGAGCACTTTGAGATGCAGATAATTTTTCTATTTATTTATTTGTTAGCATGGTCTTGCAACTGTTGCTTTGGACAATTCTTCATCCGGGCATATACAAGAGAATATCATCAAGCCTAACCATTCAGAAATGGATCAAAAGATTTATTGATGAATGAATTGTTACAAAATAGTGAATGCTTCTTTTTGGAAAATATTCGTATTCTGAAAGAAATGCACAATAACATTTTGCAGTAACTAAGAAAAACATTTCCTGCTGTTCCTCATCCACAAATACAGTATTATCTATGAATCGATTGAAGGAGCAATGTAAGATGTGTTGATATTTTCTATCTGTGATTAATGCAAACCTAGTAATGAACAGGTTTCCTCTAAGATCTGAAGTTAAATGCATAGAAAAAATAATTGTAACTTGTTGCCCTATCTTCAGTATTTCACATTGTAGAATCACAATTTTGTTGGCACTTGTTTTGCATTTCTTTAAAGTAAAGGGTATCAGCCAGTAGAAAAGAATTCCAAGCTTGATTTCCTTTTCTTTGTCTATAATTCTCTTAATTGTTAGTTCTTTTCCAAATACTTGTTAGTTCTTGTAATTTAGTAAGAATTGTCAGGTAGACTGCTGACCTATTTTTCCATATATTTAAGATCTTCGTCAAGCATCCAGTGAAAAGTTCATGCAAGTGTTTATATTACAGAATTCATTTGCATCTCTTGATTACGACATCTCTGTCCTGGGTCATTGCAAGTCTAACAGAATTCACATGCAGCTCAGAGTCAGAAGGACAGGACAGGCTGATCATAGTGTGTTCTCTCTTCTGCTGTGTAGTTCATGGGGTAAAGCTAACTGCAGGAAGATGGTGAGAAAAGAAGTAGTATAGTAGAGGAGGGAGAACTAGCTCTGTTTGGAGACCACTTCATTTGTGGGTTTTGAGTTTTTTCTTTCTTAGTTAAATTCTACAGCAGTTGCTGTGTATCCACTTTGCTTTTTAAAGGGTATCCACATTTCTTCCTGAAATTTCATGAGTTTTAAAGTACCTTTTGCTTAATTTTTTTTTTATTATTATTTTCTTCTGTCTGCCAAGTTTGTAGGTGATATCCTGGCAACTTTTATTGCTCTCCAGGGAAGGGCAGGAATGTTCTGCTAGTACTGCTTTTATGCAACTTCTGCCATCCAGTAGGAAAAAAGCAAAGGACTATATAAGAATTACACCTAGATTTTGAGTCTTTGTCACATCTATGTGCTGCTTTCTTCTGAAAGTTCAGAAGATGAATTCCAAAAGTATCAATATATTTAAAATTTCAAGGCATGGCTGAGTTCACAAATGCTGCAGCTTGACAAACTAACATCTCTTACTCTGAGTGCTTAGTTTGAAAACTTTGAAACTGATTGGGTGGTAGTTGCTTTTGCCAGTTTTAGTGATTCCTAGATTGGAAAAATTGTTTAAGCAATGGGAAATAGCTTTGCTGATTATCAATCATAATACATTATTGTTTCCATATTGCTGTAAAAAAGATGACTGTCCTAAAAGCCTGAGACTTTCAGCTAACTTTTTTCTTTGGTACATACTGTTTGCTCTGTTACATTTAAATCTAAAGAATTTAGTGGCGAATATAAATCTACTAAATTCCTCTATTATTATTAGTTTCAGACAAAGAGCCCAATTTCTTGAATTGAATTTCTCCAAAGAAGAAGCAGCCAAGCTATATATTAAAGCATTTGTTGTGTGGAAAAAAAATAAAAAACTTTGGAACTTTGACTTAAAATTTGAATAGTGTACATTTGGCATTTTTGCTTATTATGGGATCAGTTGCAATGGTTGGTTTTTTTTGTTTCTTTATTTCATTTTGAATATAATCTTAAACTTGAAAACTATATAGGGAGTACTGGTTTTGATTTAATTTTATTTCAAAATGTAATGTAATCAAATGCTTTTAATTGTGCAGTTGATTGACTTGTAGAAGATATATGAAACAAAAGACTTCAAACAGGAATAGTAAAAAAAATATACTTAGGAAAATATTAAAAAAATCAAACACAAGATTCTCTGTCTGTTGATAGCATAATTATTTAATTAATGACATCTTGCATTTTCTGTTCTAACACACTCTCAGGTAATGTGAGAAAATACTGCTGCCATGCTTGCGTTACAGCTTTTGAAAGGATCTGACACATTTCCCCCTCTCTTCCCTATGTTTTAGTCAATATTTCAAGTCGTGTCTGAAATTTGGCTTTAGTCTTCAAATCACTAGAAGGAAAATGTAGTTGTTTGAAGTGGTTAGCTGTTCTTAAAATGTTTGTATCTTCAAAGAGCTTTACCTAATTTCCTGAATAGGTTTAGTTATGAATAAGGATCATTTAGTTTAAGGCATTTTCTGTTGATATTATTTAACATGGGAAGGTGACCCTGAGCTAAATTGCAATGTGTAATTTGAATGCCCATGGGCTGCCCTTCATTGGTTTGATTGGGAGAGATTATCTGGGTTTCTAATATACTTTAATTACTCTGCTTATGTAAATGGTCACATTAGAAGCTTCTTAACTGTTGAGTGTGTTCTGTCAATGATTGACTAACAATAGGAATATACTAGACTCTTCCACTGAGATTTGAAGATTTATACCATCAGTGAAAGAACTGGAATTGCTCTGTTTAAACCTACTGTATCTTTAATAGGAAGAAGTATGTGATCGGCTTCTACTCAGGCAGAATTTGATGTGTGGTAAATTGAAAGGATCTGTAGCCTTTATTTTCTTAAAAGATGCTTTTTCAATTAAAGGAACATAGTGCAAAGTGTGTTTTAAGATATTTGGGAACTGTGTATTCCTGATGTGTGTGTGGAGAAAAAAAATAGGACCAAAAAAACTCCCAATATGAGTAGAATTTTTAGGTGGAGGAAGGTAGAGTATGTTTTAGCAATGGATAGCTAAGGTTTTACAGAGAAGCTGTTGTAACTGAAATCACAGAATAGGTAAGGTTGGAAGAGACCACAGTGGTCCAACCTCCCTGCTCAAGCTGGGTCACCCTAGAACAGATGGCACAGAATTGTGTCCAGGTGCTTCTTGAATATCTCCAGTGAGGGAGACTCCACAGCCTCTCTGGGCAACCTGTTCCAGTGTGTGGTCACCTGCTGTCATGGTTTGACTCTGGCTAAAAGCTGAGAGCCCACACATAGATCTAAAATTCTCAGAGAAGGGAAAAAAAAACCTCCGACTTTTGTGATAAGGATTACAAGCAACTGTTTATTAACTACTTCACACAAGCAAAACAGGCTCTAACTTAGAATGTTAAGAGTTTACTACTACTACAACTACAACTACTACTAAAATCAGAGCTTAAGAGTTTAAGGGTGAGCAGTTTGATAGTTGTTACAGACACCTTTCCCCCCCCACCCCTCCCTTTTAAGATCCTTCACCTTCCCCCAACAGCTCGGGAAGGCAGGTGTGTGTGTGGGGGGGGGGGTTACAATCAGAGGTTTTCTTTGCTGCTGTTCAGAAGAGTGAGAGAGTCCCACCCCAGCTTTCCTCGTGGGGTCTTCTCCACGGAAACAGTCTGTTGCAAACTGCTTCTTAGTGGATTCGTTACTAACAACAGTTTTCCTGGTACTGTCGTCACGTAAATCACTTTACCATAGGTGCAGTCATTTCAGGTGCCGGCTGCTCAGCTGCCTCAGTGCTTCATGTGCTTCTCACAGGCCACCAATTGTCCCAAGAAATGCTGCTCTGCTGCTCCAGCATCTCTTCTTCTCACGGCCCACGGGGTTCCACCAGGCCCCTCTGCTCCAAACACAGGATCACAGCCTCTCTTTTCCGGCATGTCTCTGTTCCAGCGTGGAAAAATCTCCCAGTCTTTCCACGGGTTCACAGGCTGAAGAATCTTCGCCCCTATGATTCCTCACAGATTGCTGGGGCCCTATTCCAGTGTTTAAGGCATCTTCTCTTTCTCCTCTCTCTGACCTTGGTGCTAATCAAACTCCGCACTCTCCTGTCTCTTAAGCGGCCATGATGTTCTGCGCAGTTTTTTTTTTCCTCTACTCCTTCTTAAATATGTTATCACAGAGGCGTTGTTGCCTGACCTTGGCTAGCTTAGAGCAGAGAAAAACTCTAGCAGCTTCTTAAAGAAGCCTCTTTCCTAGCCCCCCCAGCTAATAAAAAACTCTGGTTACTTAAAACCACAACACCTGCACAGTAAAGAAGTTCTTCCTCATATTCAGGTGAAACTTCCTGTGCATCAGGTTTTGCCCATTGCCTCTTGTCCTATTGCTGAGCACCACTGAGAAGAGCCTGGCTTCATCTTCTTGGCAGCCTCCCTTCAGACACTTATAGACATTGACGAGGTCCCCTCTGTCATCTTTTCTTGAGACTGACCAGGCCCAACACTCCAAGCCTGTTTGAAAGAGGGAAATGTTGCCCTAATGCATCTTTTACTGATCTCTCTCTATGTTTATATTTATCTACACACACATTTATAAACAACTCCTTTAAATGATGGTGTGAAGCACCTTAGTCCTAGAGTGTTGTAATGATGTAGGCCTGTTTTGACCTTTTACTTCCAGGCATCTGCCTGCCTGACAGCTCTGTTCAGATGAGCTAGGAGGTTACCAGCACTTGAAAAACTCCTGCTTTCAAATAATTTAGGGGTCTTCCAAGATACAAGGTCTGGTGGCTTACACTAACAGGTCTAGCTGGCCAGCAACTCATTTGATGCGTGCCATATTGTACAACAAGCTGCTCTTGCCTCCTCTGGGGGATTTTGTCTCCTGCTAGCCTACAGAAAATGTGAAGGATTGAATCCAAGTGTGTCTAGTGGGCCCAGAGACATCTTATTCACTGTCATGAAGAACAGAAATCTGTGTGCTTGCAACCACTTGTAGAGTCCCACTCCTGAAGATGTGTACTTAAATACCTTGGGTTTCTTTTTTTCGTTTTGTTGTTTGTCATTTAAATCGTGGACTACAGTCAGTCAGAATGATTAAATGTCTCTTACCTAGTGGTTAGGATGTAATATGGGAAGAGTGTCATGGGTTCCACTCCTTGTTCTGTGATTTCATACTTTTAGCCAGGAGCTGACTTAATGTGAGATTCACAAACAGGAGCAGACTGTGAGCACAAAATCAATATCAAAATTGGACCCATGCGCTTTCTACCTCAAGGCTGTGATTCATTGGTTGTTACATAAAAAAGTGTGTATTCTGTTTTTGGAAATGAATGTGGCTACGGCTTCACCTTATGCAGCCTGGGTTTTTTTGGTGTGGATTAGTCATGATCAGATTTCTGGGCCCCAGGAGGCAGAGACTGTGAGTTAGGTGCAAAGCTCAAGCCTTTTTTGTAGCTGAATTGCTGGCACCTAGGGGACTTTCGGGTCAAAGAAGGGTGATCTGACTAAGTGAGCAGTTTGGGAATTACAGTTCAGGAGTCTGAGATCTGTTTGTACCCTGTTCTTTAACCATTACATCCTTGTATCCCTTTGGATTTCTTCCATCATCTAAGACATGTATATCATCATTGACTTTGTATATGCTTCATGTGATTGTGCATATGATGAAAGTATGTTATAACACTGATATTTATGTTGTGCAGGTCTGTGCTATAAAGGACTTAAGCACCATGGGGTGAATTTAAGCATTTGATAAAAATTCTGCATGTTACAGTTCTGAGAAGCATCCCTTTTCCCTTGTTAGCCTTCCATACGTCATCGCACTGGTCAACGGTCATCATATACATTCATATCCAGGCATATTATTTGGACATCATTTTTTCAGCAAACATTCAAACGTGGTTTATTGAAGCAAATTAAAATGAAGAAAGAACACTGAAACATCATTTAATAAATACTGAGTTGATAGGGGGCATATGTTAACATTTGATAATGTGGTATCATGATTTTTCCAGTTTCTGCTTGTACAGTCAGGAGTGCAGCTCTGTAGTGGTGGTGATGCTATTACTGTGGATTTTGTAGTACTAATACTTACATTATAAACTGTGGGATCTTTTTTCAAATGTTTCTTTTAATGGATGGGAAAATTTATTTCTTGTCCTAATTTTCTTGTCGTGTTTAGCTTTTTGAAATCTAGTTTTTATTTCCACAAAGGTGAGTGAAAGTTCTGAGCTCTTTTGAGGGTTTTTTGAATTATCGAAGAGTAAAAAGATTGTTGCTCAAATACGAAGAAACTTTATAGGTACTTTGTATGTATATAGTGCAGATCTGGGTGCAGTTTAGGTTGAGAGATTCTAATTGGAGGTGGATAGCTTCTGTCTGCATTCCTACCACATTTGTACCAGTCTCAGTATACTGGCTGCTATATAAAGGGATATAAAAAAGAAATTGTGTCCCAAAGAGCTTAGAAACAGATTGAAAAGAGGGCTTGGATGTTTGAGTAAGACTTGGGTAGAATTTAGTCACCTTCCTCCATGCATGTTTCACTGAAACAGGCCGAATGTGAAAGTGCATGACAGTGTGTAGGTAACTCAGTTGTAAGTACTTCCGTTCTCTAGGTCCCAAAATAGGTGTGCCCAGAGACATTAAGGCTGCTTTCACAAGCCTTAGCTGTTTAGCATCCAGCTTAGACACTTTGAGGCCATAAAGCAGATGTTTTTGCACTTAAAATTCTTGTAAGCATGCTTTCAGTGCCCTGACTAAACACGCTGATAACCAAGAGTTCACTGTTTAGCTCTGCCACCCAGCACACCTGCATTCATAACTATGGCCAAGAGAAAGGAGGTTCACCTTTTCACACAGTAGGTCAAGTGCTCACAACCATTCACCAGTGATCAGGAAGCCAGAAGCCTTTACCATTAGATGCCTGAAACCCACATCTCTGACTTGCCACTATTGTCTGGGTATGGTTAGGCTGGGGCACTTCTTGGAGGAGCTGGGCCGTTGTGGAAGCCCTGTACAGCTAGTGTGCCACTTCTGTGAATCCAGATCCATTCCTTTTGTATGAATCTGCATGTATAAGAGAGGTGGAATCATACAGTTTGTTACTTGTAACTTGGCACAATGCAATGATACTGCATTGAAAGCAGACTTGAACATAGATGCAACTGTTTTGGTTTTGCCTTTGTGAATGTCAGTATTATAGTCCATACTATACTAACATCTTTTTTAATATTTTAAAAAATTCAGTATAAAAATATTTAATTCATTCTGAAATGTGTTTTCCTTCACACTTTGTATGATGTTTTATGGTAATGTAAAGGGTTTTGATTTCAGAAATGTTACATGTATTTAGTGTTAACTGCGTATTTGAAGCACAGACAAAAAATAAGTAAATGCCTATGAACAAATTACTAAGTAAAAGTTGAACAGTGAGTTTGTCAACATGGGAGTTGGTATCCATAGGGATCAATGAAATATATGCAATAGTTGCAATTTTCTGTAACTAGCCTGTAGTTAAATGGCATATGGAGGGCACACAAGGACTTTTTTCAGCTTAGGCTTGGATAGGACTAGTTACTGGAAATGTGTGTGGCTTCTGCTGCAACCTCACTTCCAGTTCTCGTCACTGTAAGCAACAATTCCGGTGGAATGACAGGAAGAAATCAGTAGAGGTATTAGAGAAGTACTGAAGTTTTGTGGCATTTAAGGAAGTTAAAGTAGATGAGTAATTTTTAACTAAATTCTGAAATCCTGTTTGCTAAATACTTTTTTGGTCAGTGAAAGCTGACTGTATAGCTGTTTGGCAGAGAGTTTTGAACCTGTAGCAATAGCACAAATTTTGAGTGTAACTCTCACTGCAGTAAGATTTATACAACCACAGAAAACATGCCTAGATGGATTTCTACAGGAAAGCCCAATCTTCTGTCATACAATAGTGCTATATAATTTCTTTGTATTGGCAAGGAAGAGGGGAAAGGAAGAAAAAACACCTTTCTGTATGAAGTGTCAACTCTGGCACTTCTATTTCGGATATTATTTTCATGCCATGTTTGTCGTGTAGCTTGTTGCTAATCTTTTCAACAGAAACAAATATACTTTTCATTGTATTAACATGACTTTTTGTTTTTGGGAGACCTTTAGCTGTTAACTTTATTGTTGCACACATTTCTGAGTAGCTGACATCACCAGTGGCCAGGCTTTGTTGAGAATGTAATGCTTTTCCGTCTTCTTCACTGACATCAAAACTCTCACTCTATCATTCTTTGTATCAGCTAATCTTCATATCTCTTTGGTTCTGTATGCTGAAATCTTCATAGCTACCCCAGAGCTGAAGAAGCTTCCATTTAATGTTAATTCTGTTCGTGTTACCACATCAGTGGTAACATGTAAATAGGACCCAATGCACAATGCATTTGTTGCCAAAATATCAAAATTTGATGCCAAAATATCAAAACTGCCTCCAAAGCCATCCATATCCTAGACTGCATCAAAAAAAAAAGTGTGAACAGCAGTTCGAGGGAGGTGATTCTGTCCCTCTACTCTGATTTGTAAATCTCCACCTGGAGGATGCTAGAGACTTGAGCACAGGAGAGATACAGACCTGTTGGATTAAGTCCAGAGAAGGGCCGTGAAATTGATAAGAGGATGGGAGCATCTCTCCTATGAAGACAGGCTGAAAAAGTCAGGGCTGTTCAGCCTGGAGAAGCTTGTGTTGAGAACCTATAGCAGCCTTCCCAGATCTGAAGGGGGTCTACAGGGAAGCCAGAGAGGGACTCTTTGTCAGAAAGTGTAAGAGTAGGACAAGAAGTAATGATACAAACCGAAAGAGAGGAAACTTAGGTTAGATATAGAGGAAGTTCTTTACTCTGATGGTGGCAAAGCACTGGACCAGGTTGCCCAGAGAAGTTGTGGATTCCCCATCCCTAGAAGTGTTCAAGGCCAGGTTGGATGGGGCTTTGAGCAATGTGGTCTAGTGGGAAGTATCCCTGCCTGTGGCAGGGGTGTTGGAACTAGGTGATCTTTAATGTCCCTTCCAATCCAAACCGTTCTATGATTCTATGAACTGTGTTGATAATCTTGGTAATGCAAAAAGAGGGAGAATATTTGGAAGGGAAATCTCCAAATTTAAGTATTAAGTATTCAAGTTCTAT
>WEIV01017453.1:74459-144237 GCA_013390005.1 Calyptomena viridis
CAACTTGGGTTGTGAGTTTACAAAAGCACATAAAGCTAAATAACATAGTTGAATAACAGCTGCATTATGGATGTTGTTTTAGGATCTAGAATCTCTGTTCTTTCATTTATTCAATTATATTGTGAAACTGCCTCTGCATTTTAACTTTTATAGTCACACTTGCCTTTTTAACTGTAATTATGATACCTCTTATTTCTCACTTCCCTCTCAACAGAAGAGTCACAAGGCGTCACTGTCCTCTGACAAATTGGGAGTCATTGCTAAGACTAAAACAAATAGAAGCTATTATTTGAGCCTAGATAAAGATGGAAATCTACGTAATAGGTCTCCTGCTGAAATATTAAAGTTATTTTAAGGTGCTTGCATTGAATGAAAAAAAAAAACAAAACAACAAATCATAGACTTTGTTTTGATTTGCTTTGTCTTCCCAGTGAAAGCTACATGCAATTCAAAGGTAATGCTCCACCTCCTCGTTTGGCCTCCGTTCTTGCTTTCATTCTTGAAGTACTTCAGAGAACCCAGAGCACCGAACTATGTGACATTGACTTAGTTCTCCCATCTGTGTTGAAATGCATGGTATTGGTTAATGATGTACAAGGTGAGCTATTTGTTTTAAGTACATCTCTCCACATCTTTAAGATTTTTGTACTGCTGAGCATCTTTCATCCCAGTATTTAAGTCTTAGATGAAGTGCATGAGATCATCTGGCCAACTAAACTAAACTGAACAAGCTTTTTTTTTTTTTAATTAACTTATCTGGCACTTCTGTCTATGAAGCAGAGAAGTCCTGCCTCATTTTGCTCTATAATGAACCAATCAACCTCTCATGGATCTGAAGAGCATTTCCTTTCTTCCCATCTATTTTCCTTCAGACTTGGCAACTGTGGAAGTTTTCTTCCATGTAAAGTTTTGATACCAAGTAAGACTGGTGGATGTTCTCCCCATGGAGGCATTATAAATGGATTAAAAGTAGCATGTTGCTCTCTGAAAGCATCTTTGAGTCTTCTTTAAGCATGCTTTGTTTCATAGCAAGAACTTAATTATTTTTAGCTTCTTAAAAAATGAAGCACTTTGTTCACCCCATCTTTATATAATGAATGTGCATAAGCTGCTAGTAGAGGCATTAAGCAAAATTGGGATTGACTCGACTTCTCCTGGGAATTTTCCCTAATAAAGTACTTTTTGATTCTGCTCTATAACAGTTTCGAGGACAAGATGTGCTTGGAAAATTAGCTGAATCATCACATAGCTTTCTTCTCCCTTTTGCCATCACAGCCATATCTGCTGGAAGCAGAGAGTACCCACCTTGCAATGGGTTTGGGATTAATACGAGCTGGAAGTATTGTACTGCTGTAGCCACCAGCTCACTGCCTGTCTGGACAAGGCTCTGCAACACTCTTCTAGAAAAGTCTCTGCAGCCCAGTTCCACCTTGATAAAGGAAGAGCTCTATCTTGCAACTTGAGTATTTCTTTGGAAACAATTATTAAGAAAATACTGAGTGGTTTTTCCTTTTTTTTCCCTTACAAAACAGGTTAGGGTGAATTTCAGGACAATATCCACCGCTGAAAGTACAGTGTAGATCTGCTTAACTTTGGACAGGATATAATAGTATGACTATTTTTATTTTAAATCAAAAAGTAATTGTTAAAGAAAATAAACAGAACCTATACTTAAATAAAATCTCTATTTCCACCAAGTGTGTATCTCTTTGCTTTGACTTAAAAAGACCATAGTGTACTTAAAAATCTGTGTGTTTAAAGGATAATGATGGTGAAAATAAGACTTTTGCATAAATCTGTGACTCATTCTGTTCTTTATAGCCAGTCTAACTAACTGCTTTCACAGTATTTTCACTTGCATCAAAGTAAGACAAAACCTTTTTTTTTCCTCATTTAAAAATTTTAGTCTTCATGGAAGACATTCTCCAGATGGTCAGTTCAAGAGCTCTGTGTGAATCTTGTGATTTTTCTTTTACAGTTAAAAAAATATCTACAGACATTGTACAGAACATGGTAGAAGGCTGCCAAGCAGGGTCAGGAGGAGAACATGCCACCCAGCTGACTTCTGTATTTAGGTAACCAGAAAATATGCCAATTGGCAGCGAAGCTACTGAGAGCCGATTGACAGCAAACATGTTTTTTTTAAATAACTAACTATCCTTAACATACTACATTGTTGCTTGTTTATGGTATTTAAATAATGGTACTTTTGGCACTGGTTTTGAACACAGCTTGGCCAAAAAGCCAGAGTAAAAAAATTGAAACATACCTGATTTCCATGGATGAGGTACTGTTTTGAAAGGTATGTTTCTGCTGCTGGGAGAAACTGCTCAGGAATGCTGATGGTCAGTGCTAGGTGCTGTGAAAGATGTGCATACCTAATTTAAAGTGCACATAATGGACATCAAATCTTCATATAGTAAGTTTAACTTTTTTATTTGATTTTTTTGACAATGATAGATTATTATAATGTAAATTAAGCTTATTCCATACCTCTTCTAAATGAATCCTGTTTCTCACGTGGATACAGTAGAAGAGCTGGATGTCCTGATGCCCAAAGACATCATGCAACCCTTAAGCACTGCTGCTCTGATAGGTCAGATCTAGATGAAAGTTCCAGAGACACTCGCCAAAATAAGAATGGATGTTTGTGACCATGCCAGTCTGTACATGATACATCACTTTCATGGGATGTGTCATCCCTAGGGTGTTACTTCTGATTTGAATGTAATCTCTGATCTTAAAAGACCTTAAACGCTCAGGAAGGCAAATGGATGTGCTTGTATCCCATGGTCTACCCTGCTTAAGATCCAGTGGAGCCTTTAAAGAAACGCCATTGTTTCTGCAGATTTGAATCTAGAAGTCTTGTTTTGTTAGTCTTTTTCTCTTACAATTATTATTTATGAAATAATAATTTAAGGTTTGCATTCAGACACATTACAAAGTAAAGTGCTTTGGAACAAGTCAGCCCTGGTGAAACAGCAGCAGAATCTACCAATTTGCTTGAAAATAAACATGTGGGATTTTTAGCATTAGGCTTCAAAAGCATAGCTTTGTTTAAAGAAAGTATTCCAGGTAGAGTGTTCCAGTGTAATATTATGAAAATTTCCATGCAGCCAGCTTGCTTGTTCTGATTAGACTCTTCAGTTGTTCCGGCATGTTCTCTGCATCTAGTTTTGACCTTGCATTAAATGCCTCTGTGTCCCCCTCAGGCAGTTTATCCAGGACTATACTGCTGTCTATGCTCACCGGGTTTTCAGCATACTGGAAACAGTGGCAGTGTTGCATCAGATGTTAGTTACCAGCCTGATTCCCACAATCACACAGTCTCTGAAGGATTCGGAGCACAAACAAGGTCTTGGAAGAAATGCTGCACAGAGGTTTGATTTTTATTTAATATTTTTGACAATGAGCAGTAGAGGTTTATTCTCTTGGGGAAAAAAAGCAGTTTTAAGACAGCACCACAAATACTAAAAAATGAGTGATTTTTTTAAGGGTGTTCAGCCAGGTATCTCCCTTGACTCAAGCCTTTCATGTTTTAAGCTATCCATATTTGCTAAATATTTCCAGAGATGTTTTGATATAAAGGTCCATAGACCCCAGCAGAATTTATGTGAAGCCAGGTTGCCTCTGGTCACTACACTGTATATTGCAAAACAGAATAATAAAGAATTTCTGTTCCAAAGAATTTTCCTGTTGGTCCCTGTTTTAAAGGATTTTATGGGTCATATGTAAAATTATAGTATAATTAAGTATGATCTGAGATGCTTGGAAAAGAAATACCCATAGGTTAATTTCAAGAGTTCTCTCATAATCTAAACATAGAAGAATTGTGGGTGTCCAGAAAAGGCTGGATCCAACAGACACAGCAGACTCACACTTCCTCCGTTTGCCCCCTAAAAACTTAGGACAGAAATATTTGACTTGTGAATCCATCTGGCATTGGGAGGAAATGGCACATGAGTGGAACAGCTCGTGGAGCAGCAGCTCACTGCACAGTGTGGTGTCTCTGGGTGTCGATGCGACACTGAACTTCCATCAGCTATCTAAATACTGTCTCAAAACTCCAGGAAGCTCTGCCTACTGTGGCACCTGAGCCAAAAGGGTTCCCTCCTGTTAGTACTGCTCACTGGGAGGCTGCCCTTGGCTCTTGGTGTAGTCTGGACCAGGAACTGGCCCCAGTGTTTGCATTAATGCACATCCTGGGCCTACTCAGAGGGTAGGATCCCTAGTCATGCCTCACCCTGGGGAAGTTTTGGGGTGTGTGTTGTCAAGGCCTGGGGTACAAAAAGTCCAAAAGACAGTTGTGCAAGAATGTAACTCATGAGACACTAAGGGGTAGTCACAGGATATTAATCTTCATTTAACGAAAAATATATTTAACTCATTTGTAATTATACTACTCACTTTTCATTATCCACTACCAACGTTTGCTTTTATTTAAGAGAATTCACACAGGGGTTAGCCAGATCTACCATTATATGCAGGATTTACATCCTACCTGCTTTTCATTTTTTGATAATGTATTTTGTAGCAAATTTTTTTTTTTTTGTTCTTAAATACTGGTACTAAGGTAAAATGCATTCCATTATCTACAAAATACTGAAAGCAAGCAGGTTGTTTGAGCTTCCTGAAATATATGCTTGGAGATTACTGAAGAGCTACCTTTCTTTTAGCCTCATCACTTAAAACATGTATTATCTAATCTGTTGTCGATGTTTTGTATTAATAATTTGTATTTATAATGTGCTCCATTACCCAGAAATCTGAGGTGATTCATGAGCACTTTATTGTAAGAACATTAGTACCTACAGTAATGGCACAGATTATGTTAATATAATGTTATTTAGTGGCCTGGACTGAAGAGAGAAAATCAGGTATTTAAAGTGCAAACCCAAATATATATATAAAAGAAACCATGTTCAGAAGTTGCATTAATTGCTTATACTGGTGATGTCCAGTGTTGTTACTGCAAGGAGCTAGTATGAAAACTGCAGTTTTGTTTGCTCAAGTTAGTATTTCATGACAAAAAGAGATAATTAGAAAAGACCTAGATGTCAGAGGGGGTATTTTAACAATAATTACATTGTATAGGTTGGAGAATATTAGAATGAACTTAAGGTGAAAAGTCTCATCAACACGTATGCACTCTTCTGGAAAATCCACTTGAGTGACAGTTCCCTTCTAAATTCCAGGTTTATTTTAAAACAGTCGTTGTCCTTGGTTGAGGATGATGGTCTAAATCTGTGTCAGTGCCAGCGGCTCACATCACTGTGATGTGGTGTGAGTCACAGAGGTTTCTTAAGGCAGAAATGAGAGAGCAAACATGATAAAGTCTGAATGCTAATCTCATCTAAGCCTTGGAAACTCCATGTCTTAAAATGAAGAATTTCTATTTCACAGCAGTTTACTGAACTATAATAGACTTCTAAGCATCTTCACTGCACTTCCAGACATAATGCAATCCTTATTCCTCCTTCAATCTGGCCATGCTAAAAATTCATAGCAAACAAAGCAGTTGAATAGGTGGGGGGGAGTTCCCATGTTTTAATATCCCAATACGTAAGCAATTTGTTTGGGAATGATGTGCTTTTATTCCTAGGATGTGTGGGATTCTTTAAGTAACATTACTTTTTTTTTTCCCCAACAGAGAAGCCTACAAAAGACTCTTATCTTACCTTGCAGAGGCTGGACAAAATGAGATACAGAAACTGGAAAATGAGACAGATTAGCAGTGTGCTGGTGATTAATTCTTTCCTCTTGGATGTTGTGACACTGTCAATACCTAAAACTATACGACGCTAGAGAAGTTCTTCATCTTACAATGAAAATACATTTATCAATTTTGTGGTTGTTTTTTCCTCAGTTTATGTATTAATTAAAAAAAAATTCTGTGGTATTTTAATATTGTCAGGCATCTGAAGATTAACTCAATACACTGATGGATGACGACTGAAAGATACAGCTAGTTTATTACATATTTAAATGTCTATATTAACAGAGCCTGTATTGTAACATCCAAGACAGGATTTCAAAGAACTAATTTCACATTAAGACCTGTCCCTTTTACAGTGTACTTTTGAAACTTATTTGCTCTGTTCTTAAGAAAATCATAACTTTGTACTTCCTAATTTATTTAGTACTCAACTTGTTGAATGCAGTGCATTCACTAGGAGTTGTGCCACTAGGATGAAGCTAGTGTTGTTAAGAGAGAGTTTGTGTTTATATTTGCACAGAATGTATATAGCTGTCTTAACCTTTCACATGTATTAAAACATTTAAGCCTTTCAGAGTACAGTGTAAAGTCTCTCTGTTGTCTTTGGGGTAATATAAGAAAAGGCAGGTTCAGACTTCCCGTTCTCTTTCTTTTCAATACTATGTTCTTAGAATTAACCCATACTTTCCAAGGATCCTATGTTTTTTTAGTTAGTCATGACACTGTTAATTATCCACTTAACATAGACTAGGTGTGAGTGAAAAAGAAGAGAGGAGAGACTTCTATTGAAAATACTCATCATTTGACCATAGGCTAGTAATTACTCCTGTTTGTCTGAAAAGTTGGATCTTTCAAATATGTTGCTGTGTTATGGGTCTTTCCAGGACAGATCTAGCTCCATAACTTTTTCTGTATTTTTTTCTGAAGTTCTTAGGGAACTTTCATTAATGGCTGTGGTATCCACACTTTTCACTTCCCTCAATAATCAGTATTTCTGAAACTACTTACTGGACTTTGGGAGTAATAAGTTTGCCCTTAATGGCAACACTGGTGAACAGGCTCTTACTTTTAAAGTTACTCATATTTTAACTTTACAATGTTAATGGGAAGAAAAGATTATTTTTGTGTCTAATAGGTCCACAAGAATCCCTAAAATCTTGTTCAGAGCAGCTTCTCTTTCGTTACAGTAATCTTATCAAGTTGAACTAGATAATCTTCTTGCCTAAATCGGCTATCGGCACTTCAGATAATGCAGTAACTAAAAGCCTCTTTAGGCTACTTAATAGTGCAGAACATAGAGGTTCTTTTCATTATGAAAGTGACTTATTGAACTTGCATTGTAGCTTCTTGTAAGCTTCCGTACCTGGGAGGAGTTTTATTCATCTCAGGACGACTGTGCTTCTAAAAAGCTTTTTTTAAAAAATAAAAAAACACCCCTCTTCAAGAGTGATTAAGATGTCCTGCCACCCAGCAGATTACAGAACAAATGTCTGCCTGTAGTATTACTTCCTGAAAGTAAAAATTCTGACTTTTAAAGGATAGAGCAGATATTATAACAAAGCATTTAATGATGTGTTTAGTAGGCTGTTAAATACATATTTAATACTATCTGTAGTGGTTGGAAGTTTCTGCAAAAGCAACAGGACTTTATGTAAATGTGCAGCAGCTCCTGGTGCATGAGAAACTAATTTAAACAGTTTGGAAATTATCATTCTTCTCTGTCACAGAGTTAATGCGAACAGAAACAAGGCATTTTGCATCATATTCATCAACCACTGCCAAATGGGCAATCTGGTTTGGTCTATTTATTTGGTATGGACATTTGCAGGTGTGACTGATAGTTCTGATAATATTAATGAGAGGAAGACTTGCAGGGTGCTAGTCTAGGCTGACTTACCAAGCCTACACCAAAACAACAGTCCAAAACCAGTTAGGAGGAAAGAAGAAAATGCTGATTTTAAGTACAATACAGAAAACCTGAAAACTAAAAGAAATTACATATTAGGTCTTACTAGATGCTGTCTGCATAAAAGCTGCTTAACACATGAACATTATTTATATTAAACCTTTCTGTAATATTTTACATATGAACAGTTTGGTTTAAAAACAGAGGGTAGATTCAGATTAGATATAATGACAAAACTTTTTATGATGAGGGTGGTGAAACACTGGAGCAGGTTGCCCAGAGAGATGGTAGATGCCTCATCCCTGGAAACACTGAAGGTCAGGCTGGATGATGCTCTAAGCAAACCTGATCCAGTTGAAGATGTCCCTGCTTATTGCAGGGGGTTTGGACTAGATGACCTTTAAAGGACCCTTCCAATGCAAACCATTCTATTATCTACAGATCTTGTTGATTCATTTCCTCAGATATTCAAATATTACCCATCAAGATCAATCCATCTTACTACTACATTTGGATAGATGGACACTGCTGCAGTTCTGCATCTTGTAACTATGGGATCACTGTTTGTCATTTTTACAAAATATTTACTGTCAGTAAGCTTTTTCTCCCTCAAGCCTGGTGCATGGTCAGTGTCTCCTTCCATTTAGAAATGCCAATAATGCTGACAGGACACCTGTCTGAAGTACAGCAGGCATGAGCCTTGCAAGCATTTTTCATTGGCCAGATGACTGTTCCAGGATATAAGAGAACTACTACACCCTTTTCTTCCTTCAGTATATAGAACTGTGATCTGAATAGACAGTATTTAATATTTGTATTTTCCCTATTCCAGAATTCAGGATACTAATCACCTCTGACCCATTATCATCCTTGTGATATGAAACAGATGTCCAGCATATAATGAACAATGGCAGGCAGAGGGAAGTCTGGCTTATTTTACCTTTAGTAACTTTAAAATGATAACATAAAAAAAAGATACCTTCTCTTCAGAATTCACATGCAACTTCCATGAGGCCCACAAAGTTGTACCTCTATTTTATAAGAATTTCCCATTTGTTATTGTTACTAAAGAACAAGAACATGGTAAGTTAAATTATTCCTTGCTTTCATTTTCAATGACAAAAAAAAATAGAGTGGGGGGAAGGCACTTGTTTCAATAAAATAGCTTGTGAAATAGAAAAATTCACACCTTTTATGTTGGAATAGAGCAGCAGACCTAATGGAAAGAATAATGTTCTGCATATCTGTTGTCATTGAAATAAAAGGAGCTGCCAATAGCATACACTGCTTGGTCATTTAAGGAACTCTGATAACTGTCCACTTAAATGCAATGTATTTTCCTCAGGAAACAGAAAAGAGGGTTTATTGCACTCTGGTTTTCCTTCTTTCAATAGCTTTTCAAAATTATGTATGCAATGGGTGTTTTCAGTTTAATCATATTTTAGAATTTTTAACTATTACTTAAAACTCAAATTCAGTGTAATCAGCCCATCTGTTAGCAATGGTTATAAAATTATGTTGAAGATTAAAAATCTGATGCACTGTCAATATGTCCTAGCATAATTAAGCTTGTTTTATGATGAATGACTAGGATATGACTTTTGTCTACTTAAGCAGCTTTAGAATGGTAAACCTTTTGCAGGTTTAATATATGAAGTGTGAAGGTATGTATAGAACAACAACAAAAAAATGTAAAAACTCAGACCCTATATTCATAGATGTGGCATCTTTACAGGCCTTTGGAAATGCCAGCAGAGTAATTCCTCATCACAACCAAATTCACTGCATTTTTTAGTCCATCAAACACTATCTTGGATCTACCCTCCTCCTTGTAGAATGACACCAAAATAGGCATTAAAAAATGCAAGTTTAAACTTATTATTTGTTTTAGAAAGGCCCAGCATGACTTGCATAGGCATCTGGTAGAAAAATTAGCACAGCATTCACTTACATGAATTGAGAGTATTGCTAAAAATACTCTCTTCTTCAGTATTTGAAGCACTGCAACATTAACATTTTAAGCATTTTAATTCTGTCATTACTGTGAAACAGCTATATATATAATCATCTCTTGGAAAACCATTCTTTATGTGGACACTTTTTATCCCTTTGTAACATGTCCTTGGGGGGGAAAAAATCCCAACCATTTTGTAAAAATAAAACAGCGTAAGCTCTTTCTGTAGTCTGTGTGCTAAACTTCCTGCAAAGTCTTCCTCCCCTACAAATAAAGTATTTTAACCTTGCCCTCTTAATTTATTCTACATTCTAATTTTCAATAAACAGATGCCGCCTCTTTTCGCGCTTGTTTCCACATTGTTCCACATTCTGCCTGTGTTGTTTCTGCATGTGTGAATATTCAGTTATCTATTTCTCCATGATTCTGCAACTGATGTACTGAATGTCTGTACAGGTTTGGGGGAGGGTAACTGGGGAAGGCAAAACTTAGAGGAAAAAAGAGTTACAGAAGTTTCAGCTATTTTGAGAGTCAGGTACTTTGCCCAAAAGCTGCTAAATTAAGAAGAACGTCATAAACCACAACTGGAAATGCAAGGATTACAAAAACATTAGTACACAGAAATGGAATTGCTGCACACTGGCTCATAACATGTGAGAGTGTCTTTGGTCAGCACTTGAGTGTGAAATGCTCAAGAAACACCAAAGGGGCAAAAGAGGCTCTTGGTGCTACTGCTTGTGGAAACGTGGAATTGGGGTATTTTTTTGGATAAAGAGCACAAAGCAGCTGATCCTTTTGTGGTTATTTATAGCTAAGAAGAACTGATAACGCATTTTAGGACTCACTGGTTAAGTATGCTATATAAAGGATGTACTATTCCTCATCATGGGAGTGGACCAAAAGAGGAGCTCAGAGAACAGCTCTTCACTACAGCGCTCAAGACCTTGTGGCCCAGAAATGTTTGTTGCACGTTTAAGTAGCTTTAATGTGTAAATCTAAGGAATTCAGGGCACAGAACTGCACTGTCTTCAAACCGGACAGCCAGTAACTGCTGTTGTATTATTCACTTGTAAGGACACCTTCCCTGAAGTCCTGTGAGTTCTCACTGGTTGCAGCCAGCCCCATTACCTTGCACCCTCCCAGCTGGATAAATGAGTTGTGTTGGCATCGGCTCTCACACTGTGCTGATCAGACTGGTAACAGAACCAGAAAGCATGGAAATATTCTTATTCTGGACAGCTTTAAGCCTTTGTGGAAAAACTGAGCTAAACTGCATTTCAGAGATATTTACCAAAACCAGCAGGTTGGGTAGGGACAAAGGTTGGGTTCAGACTTGTATGTTTGCCAGAAATAGTACAAAATTTAGAACATCAGAGGCGGATCTGGAGCTCACGCACAGAAGCCTGCAACTGTGACAGTTTCAGAGGCCAGAGACACTCAGTGGAAAGATGGCAGAGTGAGGACATGGTGATTCAGAAACTTCAGCTCACTTGGCAGCCTTTGCCAGCAGGAGTCCTGCACAGCTGCAGGTGGCAGGTGAAGACAGCCTTGCTCTCCCACCCTGACTCCTGCTCAGCTGAGGCCCGTCAACCACAGCAGGGTGCTCTCTGCTCTTCCATCCCTGCAATTGTCTCCTCTTACCTGTCAAAAAATAACTGGGTTTTGCTCATCTGGCAAGGGCTGCGTGGCATTTTCTGACTTCGGGTGCAGCAAAGCTCCCCCATCTGTTCTGTAGATCCTGCAACATGAGCAAAAGGAAAGTGTGGTGCAAAAACTTAAGAGGGACTTCTCTGTAACCAGTCAAGCCTGATGATTAAGAGCCAGAGCAGAATCCTGACACTAATAGGAGCATATGCGTTGTCCTGAGGCTCTGTGGCAGAGGTACCCCTAACTAATATAATGCAATTGCACAGCTGTTTAAAACCGCTATTCAGAGTACAGACAATTGGTGATAACAACCGGAGCAGTAAAAGCGTCTAAAGGGCAGAACAAACATGATAAATAACTCTCTTGCCTGTCAGACCTCGAACCAAGAGGCACATGCTGCTTTGCATAAGGCTGCTTTGCCCCCTTCTGCTTCTTAAACCCAGGCTTTCTGCCCCCATTCAACAGTCAGCCAGACCCATCATAATCTCTCCCCTTGTAATCCAGAAGCAGCAGTTAGTTCAGGAATTAAGCTATGAGGCCTAGGAATAAAAGCCTCCAAACTAAGTTGAGGCGTACAAATCATACAAATCTGCACTATTGTCCAGAAGTGCATTGGGCTTTACAACAGCTGAGAAATTCATTCTCCTACCACCTACAAAATAGGAAGTATATGTCAATTCTGCCCCTGGAGCAAAAGCTGATCACTCACCTGGTGTGGTACCTCCAGGATGAGGCTCAAAGCTGCTGCACATGTTTGGTTATTGTAGTTGCCGTCCTCTTGAAAATGAGACGTGAAATATGTTTGTGCCTCCGAAAGCCACACATAAGTCAAAGTTCAAATACTTGCTGGGCTTGGGCCCTGCAACCCATACAGGAAAAAGATTTCTAAACTGTAAATGACCTGTTAGGAGAGCTGTCCCTTGCATGCAGAATTCCAAGAGATCAAACAAATTGAAACAAGAAACTAAAATACATCTTGATGTACAGCCTGTACAGCACCCTTGCAGTACAGAGAAAAGTACTGCCTGGGTGTAGGCTTGCTTGGTGCACAGAGGGAGATGATGTTAGCAACTCAAGTCAGCGTGCTAGGGAAAGACTGCAGCTGCAGCTCTGCTCTAGGCAATGAGTGAGAAAGCTCAGCAAAAAACCCCATAGACATTCTAACCTGGTAAGTATTGGAAAAGGAAAGGTGATGTTCAATGAGTACACTGTCCAGCAGGAGATGGAATTGGTGATAAAGTTACCTCCCTGTAATCAGAGCCTTAAAAGATGCATTTGATTTGAAAATACTGCTCACTGGACAAAGTCAAACCTGTTCCTGTCCGGCAGGAGTGGGCTACTGCTGCAGCATATTCTGCATGTGGCACTTGCAGGAGCATTAATAGGAATTTGATAGTTCTGCTCAGACAGCACAGTGGCAGGGAGCTGATCAGTAGGTAAAGCAGAGAAGTGCAGAGTACCCATAAATCAGAAACAGAGGAAGATTTAATTACATGCTTGGTTAATATTTACAAACATTGAACTTTTTTTTTTAAAAAGATATGTAAATAAAACACAGAAATAAGAGACAGGAGCTGCAGTAGCCAAGCAAAGCCAAAATATACCAGGTTAGGGTATTTGTTGTGAGCTGGCATATGCCCGGAGAATGGAATGGAGACACACTATATAAACTGAAGGAATAAATAAATAAATATTGACATTGTTCTACACCTGTTTAGCCTCTGGAGATCAGTGATTTGTGGGACCATATGTTGGACAAAATGAGACTGTTCATTGATAATTGTAAATGTGGTGACCCCTTGCAAATTGGATATTAAAAATATTAAGTAAATGGCACATTTTAATTATATAGTAAAGAGGCTGATCTCCACCATTAAAAGACTGCAGCTGTCAAGAAGAATTGATCATATGACAGAAGGTAACATTTATTTGATAGTAGACCTTGGTAAATGACATCCCAAACGATCTTTAGATTCCCAGACAAACATATTCAGTTCAGACTTGAATTTAACCATGAGGTTTCAGTGTCTTTCAGCTGAGACAATTTTTATCTGTTCCTCATATCCTATAGGGCTTGTTTGGTTTTTAGTTTTGTTTTAATCTGTTTTGATCTATTGAAATTTCAAATGAAGTATTATTAAATGAGAAAGTGTAAATGAAAGAGTTCGGAATTGGAAGTCAACACGTTTGTTTTCTTTTTGCCAACGGTATTGAATAAGTTGCATAATTACCACAGTATGATATCATCTTTGTCAACATAAACAGAGCTCTCTATTGTCTTTGAAAGTGCCATTGGTGAACAACTGAACGTGCAGACTCCAAAGAAGAGCAGCCCAGGAGGAGCTGAGAGCATCCACAATGCCTTACGAAGTTGCATAAGGAAATGAAGTAGACACATAGCAAGTAGTCACCAGCAGAAATGCCAAACGTTCTCACATATGTGCTTCTACATCTGAGGCAGAGGAGAGAAAGTGTAGATAGCTTTTGTAGCTTCCTTTCTGCCTATTGTGCTCTGACTTTAAGACAAATGTGTGATGGTAAAGCAGCAGCCCATGTGGATTGATTCTTCTCAGATTCAGAGAAACCCTTCTATACACAGGGTTTGATGTTTGCCCCCTCCACTTCTGATTTTGTGAAGCGCAAGGCATGCCTCACATTGTGCCGATCCTGTGGTGAGGCACTTGCAGTGTCTGAAGGTTGGGGCATGTGAAATAAGGAGCTGGAAGAAAGCATGCAGCTATTCCATTGGAAGCAAAGGGGAGCGTAGGCCCATAGAATACCTCTTCCTTCCCCTCCTTGCTGACATCCAGTACCTGCAGGTCAAAGCATACAAAATATCTTCAGGATCACAGAAGTAGGCTGGAACAAATTTGCTGGCACACACCACATGTACGTACTATTAATCCCAACAGAAAGGTAGTTTCAGATAATTTTTAGATTGTATTTATTGATCTGGTGATCCATTTGCTGTCTTCATCACCCAAATCAAAACCTGAGTGCTCAGGCACTCAGTAGCAAACAAACAGTGACATTGAATTCTGTTTCTTGGCAGCAGAATGTACAGCCATGCAAGTGGGTTACTCCTCACAGAAGGGTTCCTGCTGGCACACAGCATGAATCATTTGTCAGCTTGGTGGTATATAAGGAGCAAGGAAGCTCTATAGAAGATGGAAATACCAGATAAATGACTGACTTAAAGAAAGTAGAGATATATGGAAAAAGTGGGGGGTTTTCTTCCAAAGGAGAGAGCAACTTCAGTTTTCCTCAATTTTAAGATAAAAGGGCTAGTTATGCTGGTTAAAGCCAGGCACACTGCCAACAGCTGAGAAGGGGCAGCACACACAGCTCTGCCAAATAACTCATTATACTTCTTTTCCTTTTAATGTGGGGATTGTGTCAGGCAGGCTGCCAGTTCACAACTAGTTTGGGGATGTGGACATTTAAACGTCTTAAATGTCCATTTAAGACAGCAAGATCCCAGGATTATTTTCACTTGTCACTGAGCCACATGTAAACCCAGGTGCAATACTGTAAAATACCTGTTGATTATAAACGAGCCAGTTGGTGGAGTACAGCCACCACCTCTATACTGTGCAATTACTCCATCTAGAGCATTATATGTCATATAGTGTTATCCAAGCCAGTCTGCATGACTTTTTCCAACAAATTGTTAGGTATGGTATCCAGCAACTTAGTAAAACACAATTATACTATGACCAGAACATAGTTTTAACTGTTTATCTAGGATGATCTACTCTTTACAAACCCATGCTTAGTAAGTATTCATTATAAGACCAGCAGCTCGGCATCCTAATATGTTCCCTTCTTATGCTAAGCCTTACTTGTAGTCTCATGGGACAATTTGGAGGTGAAATCCTAAAATCCAAAAAGTTGGAAGCTAATGAAAATGCTGTTTATCAGGAAAAGTGCAGAAACTGAGATGTAAACAAGAGTTTCTGTCTGTAACTGCCCAGCTGGTAACAAAGTGATGGCTGTGATGCGGAACTGCTTCGCTCAGAAACATGCTTAATTTCTGTGCAGGAATACCTGAAAGCCATGGATCTGTAGGCGAGCTGCTCTTATACAAAAGATGGGAGAGCAGAAGAGTTTGTTGTACAACATATTGCCTACAGCAGGGATCAAAAAATTTCCATTGAAGCTTTAAACCAGTAAGCAGTAGGGCAGGTTGCAGCCTGACTGACCTTGGTCAACAAACAATTTGTTAACTCTGGCTTCAGAAACATAACTTGAAAACAAAAAAAAAATCACAAGATGGGCTGAAAAATTCTTAGCCCATGCCCTGTCATCCATTTCTGCAATCCTTTTTCTTTTGAACTTGATTGTGTAACCTGTGAATATATACACATTATTTTATCCAAACCTTGCCAAAGGAAAGGTAACTCAACCCTGGTTCACTAGAATATCTTAGAAAAATTGCATCTATTGGCTCATCTGGAAGCATTTTTAATATCCACAGTATTTCCCCTCTGTGTTTATGCAGGTTCAGTAGCTGCATAAGAAATATCCTTAATCTCTCCACTTCACATGTATTTTCCTCTTTTAATAACCTCTGTGCAAAACTTATCCTTGCAAAATTATTGGAAAAGACTTTCAAAGAAGCATAAATCACTCACCTGGATACATGCCAAAGGCTCATTTGTCCAAATCGAATAGCCACCAACTAAATATATTCTACCATTGTGGACAGCAACTCCAGACTCATTTTGACCTAGAGCAAAGAAAGAAATAGAAACCACTTTGAGTGTTTAATTAACCCTTTTAACACTAAATGTTGGAGTTCCATAATAGGAGGCAAATATATCTGGTGGTAATTTGATGGTTTCAGAATTCACAGAATTCAGAAGCAAAGGTGAAGATGAGGGCTGTTCCTTGCTCTCCACAGGAGCCCCACACAGTGCTGCCCAGAGAAACCCCAGATGAGCAACAATGTGGCTGTGCCTGGACCATCTGCTCTCTTCTCAATGGCACCGGTTTGTGTATGTGTGTGTTTCACAGGTGACAGGCACGGTCCCCACCTGCCCCTCAGCCACTGTCACGCATGAACATCCAAACAGACACAGAGGCCAAGAGCGACAGGTGCCTCTCACATGCTGCCCACACCTGTTCACCCCACCTTGTCCCTCCAGGTACAAGTATGGTGAAAATGACAGAAGCTGCTGCACAAGTTCATCCCCACAGTAGTGGTCCCCTGAACAAGTTTGGGAGTCTTGGAGGATAAACACAGCCTTAGAAAAATCTGCCCTACACAGTGCAACAAGCACATTTACTGCCAGTAGCACACGCAGAAAGAAAGGCTTAGATGGCTTCTCAAGGTGCTGGTTGCGGAGAGGCAGCTATCTCACATTGTTTGGTAGGACAGCATCAGCTCCAGAATGAGGGTGCCTGCAGCGCCAGGGTTTTGCAGTTGCAAATCAGATGACATTCTTCTCAAAGGCTGTTAGTTCCTCCAGATAATAAAATAATTAACTGGTGAGACAGTTCTGTTTGACAATGTGTAACTCCTTTTTAATCTATACTTCTCTCCCCAGTGACCATCAAGTACTCTGATGGCCTGCCTCAGAAACCAAGCAACTCTTTTCCAGATCCCAGAGATTAAGAACAAAGTTGCCACTAGAGCAGCTTTTAAACCTACCAGGCAGAAAATTACTTACTTAAGGTGATGGTCTTAAAAAAGAAGGCTTCAGGGTGACCTAATTGTGGCCTTCTAGTGCCTGAAGGGAGTCTACAAGAAAACTTGAGAGGGACTTTTTACAAGAGCATGTAATGACAGGACAAGAGGAAATAGATTCAAACTGAGAGGAGGTTTAGACTAGATATTGGGAAAAAAATTCTTACTGTGAGGGTAGTGAGGCACTGGAAGACATTGCCTAGAAAAGCTGCGGATGCCCCATCCCTGGAAGTGTTTAAGGCCAGTGTTCAGGTTGGATGGGGCTCTAAGCAATCTGGTCTAGTGGGCAGTGTAGTTGGAACTAGATGATCTAGGTCTCTTCCAACCCAAACCATTCTATGATTCCGTGTCTCTCCCAGGGATTCACTGGGATAGTACATCTGGGAATTGTATCAGGTCAAGGTGAACTTCGGTGGACGGGATACCAGGGACAGGGAATTACTTTGCAAGTTCTGAATGTAACATTGCTTTCTAGTGAAAGTCAAAAAGAACTTTACAGATACTGTAGCTAACTGAGCCGCATAACTCATTCCTGACTTGACAGAATTTCAACATGGAAACCTCCTTTTGGGTAATTTATTAAGAAGATACTGTTTTGAAGTAAGTGGGGGTTAATGTATTTCAGTGAAAACTTTGCCCTATAATGCCAGCAGAAAGTACTACAAAATTATATTATTATGGTAGATATGCATCAGTCTCTTATACACTCAAACAGGGAGCTAAATCTATGACTGCATGCAAGCTTCTGGAGACGCAAAAAACCAGTACTGACAATATTACGGTTTACTGTTTCATTAAATTCATGTGCACCTTCTTAAAAATTTAGTGTACAATGTGCTAAAACAAGGGGTTTGTAGACCACTGCATGCCAGAAGTGCAATGAAAAGTGTATTGTTGGCTGATAATAAATCAAGGCATCTAAAGGGAAAAGAACTGATTCTTCAGTTCTATAGTAGCCAGTTCCCCTTTTGGTGTACAATACTCACCTGTCAACATGTTGAAGCTGCAGCGTGTCCATTGGTCAGTGTCTATGCTGTAGGAATCTATGTGCCGGACCAGGATCCGATCATTGTTGTAGTCGAGATCATTCCCACCTAATACGTAAAGTTTCCTTTGGACAGCAGCCATGGAGTGATACACTCTCCTCTGCAACATTGGGCTACGGCTTAACCACTTATTCTGGAAACAGAAAAAGAACTTGTCTCAGCACTGCTCACAGACATACCTATATTAGTACTACAATAAACAGTAGCACGTTACTGGTGTTCTTACCCGTACCCACAAGTGAATACACTTAATGTTGTTCATATGTTAGACGTGTGTTGGTTATAACACTGACTAGACATTCTGGACTTTCAACATGTGATTTGCAGTTATCACATCTAAATTCACTAATTTAATAGTATTTCTTGCTCTGTACTTTTTCTGTCTAGATCATCAGGTTTCAAAAGTCTTTTTTTTTTTCATTTATAACTCACTAGCAAATGCTCCTTAACCAGATTGTTAAATGTGTGCTTTGTATATAGTGCTAAAATTATCTGTACCAATGAGCTCTGTTATGAGATAAGAATGATTCTTCTACCCTTCGGTATTCAGAAGCTTATTTGATCTTATCCTTGGGGAATGAAGCAACAGGGAAGAATAATTTCGTAAAGGATCTTCTCAAATGATTCATGTATTTGGTTTAATGTTAGCCTTTTATTTATGGCAACTTACAAAGTAACAGCCTTTTGCATATTTTTCTTACTCATTAACAACATTCAAGAATTCTACCTGTTTAGAGGAGAAGGAAGACATGGAAGATGAGGGATTAAAGCACACTATTTTAAACCTAAGAAAATAATTGCTCCTGCTACGCTTACCAAATCAAACAACCTGGCAATGGATGAGATTAATTTAAGTGAAGGAAGTTAAAATCTGTGAAGAAATTCTTTGCAATACATGTGCTATCGCTTGTGGTAACTCAAGAGTCTCTAAAACTTCTGCCTTTTAACCTCCACACTATATAGCTATACATTTCAATGTGTAATAGTTGAATATTAGGCATTAATGTTTGCATTAGTAGTCCAGTCTCTTAACACCAGACTATAGACACCATCTGCTTTGCAAAGCCTGCCTGCATCCCCTGATTATATCCTTAGCTTCCTCCACTGCAGTGCTTGCCAGGTGAGCCGCAAAGCGCTGCAAAGGCAAAGAAACGGAGGGGCCTGGTGGGGTCATTTCTAATAAGCCAGTGTGTGAATACTAATCAGTGGTGGGGAAGCAGAGGTCACCCCAGCCGGCTTGTTGGCAGGTAGCTGTGTGCTCTGTGGCAGATGGCAGGCATTATCGACTCGCCACAAAGGCCTCGCGCAGAAGCAAGCGCTGGTGCTGAGTGATAGAGTTATTGAGATTCTGTGCGAGATGCAAGCAGATGTGATGGTTTCCAGTACCCACCGTAAACAATATGCCGGCAGAATTTTTAAAAAGAACTTGTGTGTACAAACATGAAGTGGACCTCGTTTGAAGAATGCAAGTGCACAATTCTTCTGTAACTCTTTATGTGCCAGGCCAAGTTCCTCACTGTCGAAAAAGCACACCGAAGTAGCCCTGCCACTGGTATTTTGGGGTGCAAGTTTCACATCAGCAAGTAAAGAATCAAAGACACACAATAGAGCCACAGTATGTAAATAAGCAAAATAAGATTGTTGGCTGTAATTCCTACTTGGATTTAGGACAGACAGCATTTGTACAATCAAGGCATAAAACTGCAGCTCAAAAAGAAAGAGGCAGGTGTGTCATCACCTGCTTTCTGCTTCAGGCCCTGTAGGTGCTATGCATTAAAAAGTCAGTGGGAACCCCACAGAAGTATCTCCTAGCACAACTGGGTTCCAAATACAGCAATCAAAGCCCCTATCCTACAATCAGAAAAGTCAATACTCTTCCACGTGGGTGTAAATCAGCCTACGCAACTCTAATTGCAAGCTTAGGACTTTTAATTCCTTATACAAGCAGGAGTGCATAACCATTCCCTAACCCTCTCTGAAATGGTTACTGAGCCATGCTAACCTAATCAAAACACATACATAATGTATGAAATAATCCCTAAAAGATATTTTAGGTGCTTAGGTAATGAAATGATAGGCACCCTTGCAGGCAGCAGAGTAAGTCACAGCCAGGTAGTACAGTTCTCAAAGTACACAGGAAACAAAAAGGCCCATATATGCAACTCAAAGCAGAAATGCCAATGACATGGAGAGGTTTTGGGACACTGACTTTGAGTATACATGGCCCAGGGCTGCTGCATTACAAGAAAAAAAAAATGAACAAGCAAAACAAATACTGACAAATACAGGAGATTTAAAGCACATTTCTGTATTTAATCTAAGATGGTTCTAACACCTACAGGCTTAAAAAACATAATAAGTCGTCAGGGTCTCCATTATTTTGTTAAACTAGCACATCAGTACACAGTGAATTTAAAACACTACTATTTCAAATGGTCAGCACTGTTAGCCTTACAAAATCATTGTATATTTTTGCCAAGAGATCTGTTTGAAGCGAAACATTAGAGAAAAAAACATACAATACAGATACCCACCTGCTTAGGATCATAGACCATGAGCCTGTTTTGATACTGTGCAGTATTTGTTACTCCTCCTATGAAAGAGTTTATACAAGTTACATTTTTTTGTATAAGCAAGACCAAGATCAGGTACAGCAAAACAACCAATTCTAGAGTTCATTTGCTGACACAAATGCATTACATACCAACACTTCTGATTACATTCCACTGCACTTTCTAATCTGGTTACAAGGTAATAAGTAGCCCCATTTGTCAAACATATAAAAACACAAAATAGCAACAATGAACACCCTACACACTCTTCCTTTGTAAAGCAAATTCCATGGGCTAAAAATTAGATAAAAATTGATCTGTTTTTAAATGACAGTGCATTCAACCTTTGTCAAGACACAAAGATAAAACCTATCCCTGTTCCAAGGAGCTCACACAGTGTGACTCGGTTTAAAAAAGGAGGAGGAGGTGGGCTTGCATCAAAGAGAAGAGGTCAGAGAGAAGCTCTGCCTAACCAGGAGCATGACGTGGGATACCACTGCGAGCTGGAAAGAATGGTGCGAACCTGTGCAAATGGGCTTACCTATACATTCAAAAGAAATCTTGTATTTAGTTTGTATTATAGAGATTATCTCTTGGCTTACTCGCAGACTGAAGTTGCAAGGTTCCTCCATAGTGACCAGAAACAGTGCTGCCACTTACTTTTCAATAACAGCCAGAAAGCAGGGTATAAATCACCTTGGAAAAGCTCAGAATACAGTCTGACCCAAGTAGATGCTGCAAACCATTTACCTCAACACAGTAAACAGATGTTTAATGCCTGATCATCCTGTTCTCCATTGGTTTTAAATGGCAAATCTCACTGAATAAACATGGAAAACTTCTTCAGTGCCAGGTCTGTACATGTTCTCAAGCATGCTCAAGCCTCCTGGAAAACAGTGTCACTGCAGCACTGCCACAGGTCTCAGTCCCCCCTCTGTCACCACCCTGTGCCCATGGGAAGATGGGATCAGAAATAATGCCTGCAAGCTGCCCCTCACCTTCATCCTACCAGGAGGTCTGGGCAGAACTAGGGCATGGCAGTTCTGCATGGCCACACACCAGTGAGACTCATACTGACACACAAACTTCTTATATTACAGTTTCAATGGCATGTGCCAATAGCGGACAAAATCCACAGCAGTGAGAGGAAGGAATTTCATCTGTCATTACATTTGTTGATGCTTCTCTTTTCATGAGGACATACCCTGTTTCAGCCAGGGCAGCAGCAGTGAGTTGAATTCTTGCTGGCTGAACTTTGGCCCACTCCCACTAAGGCTGCTGGGTTTTTTGTCCCCAAACTCCATGCTGGGGAATCCTTGTTTTGCCAGTTTCCAGCTATAGCAAGGCCAGCATTTTGTTTCAGAGCCAGACCATGATTTTGAGGCAACTCCCCCACCTCTCATATGTCATTTTAGGCTGTAGGTTGGCACTGGTGTGCATGGAAGTTAAACCAGAAAGTCTGCTCCAGGTGTGCACCAGCTGTGTGCCAGTTCCTAATGGCATAATAACTGGTCTTTCAGATGGCTTTGTACCATCTAAGTGCTGGGAACATCTGGGCCACAGGACCAGAATAAATCTTATCCAAAGCAAAAAAGGTGAACAGTATATGGAGTAAATACAGAGAACGTGGGGCTGATCTGCTCCTTCTGGGTTGAGCTACTTGCTAAAATAGAATTAGTCTCTAATAACTCCAAATTACTTGAGTGAGACCAAGAATCTGATCGATGGATGACAGAAAGTACAGATGTATCTATTTCAGAGTTTTGTCTTCAACTGCAGTAGCAGGGAGAAATATTGCTCTTACTTGGGTGCATCTCTGCAAGCACCAGCCTGTGCTGGGTCCCGACACACGGACAGTAGCACAAACTCCCAGCTCAGAGACACTTACAGGCTAGGAGCTAACTGGGATGAGACATAAGTCTTTCTAAACTGTTTCCATCACCCTGCCCATCAGAGCACCTGTGAAGTGCACACACAAGAACAAGCATTGGAAAGCAATGACTGTTCCCGTGTCCAATCTCTCAATCTGTTATTTGTCTCCACGCTGTTGTGCAGCTTTTACAGCCTTAGTGGCCATCAACCACATGCTCAAACCCATCTTTTCTAATACCTGTTTTGTAATTTGATTTTCTTTTACATATATAGTTATTTTCACTCCCAGCATAATGTTTAAAATAAGATGTCGGATTAGTATTTTGAAAAACAAAAATCATAGTTATTTGGCTGATTACCTCCAGAATGTTAAACTACAGGAGACACACCACAAACACAATGCTGGGTCATGTATTTCCATTCCAAAAGTACACCTTAATTTGGGTGCAAAGATGTGAAGGAAGAAGAGAAAGAAGGATGTTGCCTTCTCATAAAATAATAAAATAAGCAAATAAGCAAAATTACTCGCTTTTCTTCCCAAAGAGCCCCTCACATCAAGTACACAGCTTACATCTCTTCCCCTGCAATACTGCTCATCTCTGGTGTTTTATCATTACATTCCCTTCACATACCGCTCTTCACTTTTAGATTAATCTGCCAAAATGAGATGCTAAGGATTTGCATACAGATTTGACTACACAAAAATAGATCTGGAATTAATAACAGTCTCTATATGTTTTAATTTCTTCTAGACTGGAGTACCCTTGCCTCCAGCAGTATTCTTGGCTTTGAAAGTCATCAAGCTGATTTGTCTGCTCTTAGGTTATGATGCCACATGCTGCTACACTGTCCCCTGCAATCAAAGTGCTCACAGAGATAGATTCCATGCCTTCCCCTAACAAGTATATTTTATAGATTGGCAGTTTTGATCTCCCCTCCCCAGGGGGATAATCTGCATCTTAACAGGTTTCTATAGATACATCTGTCATTAAATATGCCATCTTATATCTGCATCAATTTTCAAACTCCAGTTCCTCCTAACTTTGAAGTGCTATAGCAAAAGTTTAAAATTTTCTGCCAAAATTCAGATTTAACAAGTCTGCAGTGTCCTCTTGAACTATTTTTTTAAAAATACTTCAGGCAGCTGGGAAAGGGCAAAAGAACAGCAATATGTCTCTCTTAAAGAAATAGGAAAAGGAGGGGAAAAAAGTTTAAATGGTACTAAAAATAATACATACTTTCTCAGGAAAAAAATGGTGTAATTCTGAGAGGATTTCTTAAACTTCTCTGCCATGTTTGCTATAAGGAAAGGAGAGGATAGAAGGAGAGGCATCACAACAACACAAAGTATTTAAAAATACAAACCATGCTATTACATTTGATGTCAAGCAATAACAGCTAATGTGGGAGTAACCTAACAGCTGAAGAAAGAGAAAACAAGTCTGGCTGTATAAATGACAGAAAATTTACAGTTTGGCCAGTGCTTGCTGGGTTTTATAAACAGAGCGGTGATTACATCACTGACATGAGCAGCTTGTTTTGAGAACTTCAGTTCCTGGCATGCACGGAGCACTCTCAGGACAAGTTTGTGTCTTTCTTGCTCTTATAGACATGAGCACACCCTCACGGAAAACCCATCATCCAACCTGTGGGCTTACAATGCTTTTACACTGCCATAGCCACTGTTGCTCACTCCCTTGCAGGCTGTAAACATTGCTTTTTAAGCCCTTCAAAACCTGTAACTTACCAACTCATGCAACAGTGCCCCTCTACACGGGGAAGTTGCTGGAGGATTCCAGGACATACCTTGTCCAGCCCTTTCCCACACATGAGAAACATTTTGGGTTGTTACAACCCACTCAAACAGTCCACAAACTGCGCTGAAAATCACCTTCAAGATGCTCACTTCCAAAAAGAGAGAAGGGTGGGAGGCAGTAGGTTCAACACCATTTTCCCAAACAACAATATATAATCCATATTTGTAACATTTCCTAGCAAGACCCCCCTATGACTCGAGAAATCTAATCCAATCCAAATCCCCTTGAAAATCTCACAACTCCTTCTGAAGTCCCCAGTTGCTAGGCTGTGTGCACAAATCCGAGTTCACTGGGAGATGTGTAAAACTGCATGTTGGCAAAGAGCTCCCATGTGTATTCCTTCCAGCAAATCCAGGGAATATATAGAAACTCATGACATACATCCCAAGGTGCTCTGGTATTTTAAAATAGAAATCTCTCCTCTCTTAGGTGTCTGTGTGTTAAACACAAGACAAGCCTTCCCCAACATGCAAACCCATTGCCTCTTATTTCATCCAGCCCAGATGCAGTGAGGACAACTGAGCTGGAGCTTGTTCTCCCACCCTAAGGAGTCCCCTGGAAGATGCCAACAGCAACTCTAACTAATGCTGTTCCATCCCAGATGCAATCCAGATGCAAACAACAGGAGCACAAGCTCTAAGAGTAAAAGTGATAAAACTTGTGTCTAGGTTGGTTTGCAGGCTTTTTTTTTAATTCATTAAAGCTGGATGTTTACATTCTATCAAAGAAGAATCAATGGCATTGAACTTACAATGTCCATGATTGAAAGGTGTGAGATCTATTACCTTTATTCAAATATAGCAGTAATGAAGTAAGACTGGGCCACTGAAGCAATTTTTATATACTTGTTAACCTCACACTTCTGGTAAATACCGTGCCAGGCACACTGTAAAACTTGATTTGGTTAGATTCTGTAAATTTCTATTATTCCAGATCTGTTTTTCATAAAATAATTTTATAGGCATTTACTGAGAAAAAGTTCTTCTCTTCACAACAGCATACTGATAGTAAGGTAATACTTTTCATCACAAATGAGTTGCAAATTCAGAATAATTCTTCAAGATATGTTATCGCCCTCATTTCCTTGGTCAAAATCTCCACTATTAGGGAAAAAAATAACAGTTAAAAAATAAAAAGAATCTTGAATTTTGAAGAAAAAGATTTATATCTTATACTAAATACAAAGCAACTGTACAGGCTTGGTTTGTTTACCCCTTTCCCCAAGCTGAGTTTCCATGTGTATGTCAAGATGTGATTTTTAGCTGGCACACTTAAGGTCAGCCAACTCAGGCCTCTGCAAAACAACAGCATAACATTTTGCTTTAAACAAGACTTTTCATGTGCTAATCTCTTGAGATCTTGAGGCCAAGGGGAAGCATCATTATCCCAAGATGCAGGTGCAGGAACGGCCCAGAGCTGGAGTGCCTGGCAGAGGTTCCCTGCCCCTCACTGTCCCCAGGGGCACTACACCTATACGGCTGGAGGAAGGTTAACGTGTATAGAAAAGTAGGTCTCCAGATTTGCATGTGCATGCCATGGAGGATGTAGGGAAATGGGCATAGTTCAAGTTCTCGCTCTTATGAAAAATATTTCCCCGCTTTTATAGGTAACGATTGTCAGTGATGTTGAACTCCAAAGTGTTTGGTACGTTTTGTTTCTCTTTCATTGAAATACTTCACTTTTCAAGCATGTAGCATGCAATTCATTTGTGAAATTGGTCATAGCATCAGACATTAACTGGGGCCTGTAAGACTCATCCTTCTATAAAATTTCTAAACCATCTGCCTGATGCTGCCATGGCAGTACAGAGAGCCCAGTCAGCAACTCAGCTCCACATATCTGCTCATGCACTTCCCCCAGGTGGGATGGGGAGAGAATTGGAAGAGTAAAAGTGATAAAACTTGTGTGTTGGGATAAAGACAATTTAACAGGTAAAGCAAAAGCCACATACAAAAGCAAAGCAAAACAAGAAATTAATTCACTGCTTCCCATAGGCAGGCAGCTGTTCAGCCATTCCCAAGAAAGCAGGGATCCAACAGGCATAATGGTGACTTGAGAAGACAAACACCATCACTACGAACTTTCCCCCACCTCCTTCTCCCCCTAGATTTATATGCCGAGCATGATGCATATGGTGTGGAATGCTCCTTTGGTCAGTGGGGGTCCCAGCTGTGTCACCTTCCCACCTCTTGCCCACCCCCAGCCTTCTTGCTGGTGTGGGGGGGTGAGAAGCCTTGACTGTGCAAGCACCGCTCAACAATAACAAAAACATTCCTGTGTTAGCACACTGTTTCCAGCACAAATCCAAAAATAACCCATACTAGCTGCTATGCAGAAAATTAACTCTCGCCCTGTCAAAACTAGCACATTATTTTAATGAATTTTCACGTATTTTTTTAAATAAGAAAATAAAATGATGGCTGTGAAAAAAATGACTAAAAACCCCAAACAAACAATAAACAAACCTGAGGAAAAAGTAATGATATAAAAATATGGAGATGAGAAAACTCAAGAGGTGAACGCACTTGTCCTGAACAGAGGGTCTGACCAGTTCCAGGCTGCAAAAGTCTCCCTCCTTTATATCAGGTTAAAAAACCCCTAAGAGGTCGTAGGAGTCCCTCTATCAGACGAAACACCAGCCACTCATCTCCTATTGCCAGCGTGCGCTTACATTTGGACAGCATTTTGTTTAGCCCATTTCCCTTCCCTTCTGTCTTTGCCATGATTTTATGCTCTATTATTTTTGAATCTTTGTCATATTTGTTCCAAAGGAGCAGCAAAGTAAGGCTGAAAATTAATCCAAATAATAATAGAAACCCCTTAAGTCTAGTCAGCTTCTGATCAGCAAAGCCTTTGGGAGGGCTGTAGTAAAGGCAGTGAGTAGGTAAATGGTCAGTATGCAGGTCATGCTTTGATGACTCTCTCCACAGATACAAGGCCTATATTATCACTATTTAGTTTATTCAGTCACTAAAAAACTGGGCACATTTTCATGGTTCCCCTGCCAACTGGCAGTAGCAGACTGACTTTGAGAGCTCTTTGCTGATGAACCATATTTCCCAGAAAAAGCAGGGATACAACTCAGAAATATCTATAACTCGGACTAATTTTTTAATTACTTAATTCTAGGCCATGTACTTCAAAATTAGGTTCCCTCCTGCATTACTGTGCAGGAGGATTTTTTCAAAAAACAAACAGTGGATTTTTTCAGCAGTGACTACGATACAATAAAACATCTCTCTGTACTATTCCCCCAGCCCTGAATGTACATGTACCACGAGCTACATTCTAGTCCTAAGCAATTAATTAATAAAACAGAAAGCTAGCTACAGTTATTACATCTACATTTACCTTTCATTTTAAAATAATTCTATTCAATACATAGAAATCAGTTTTCAATGTGTGAGTACATAATTCAGTATGCTCTCATACTTCATAATAGCCTGATAGAATCTAGCAACTCAAAACTTCTAAGCATTTTCTCAAAAACTATCAAAATGCAACTGAAAAGTCCTATCTATCTTATTCTACTGCCAAAACACTGCTCTTGATTGTGGCTTTACAACAGAAGTTGTTGGTAGCATGTTCAAATATAAATGGAACAATACTCATGAAATATTTTTTGTTGTTTTGCCCAATTTTAAAGAGTTCATCTAATAGGCTTCCACTTACCTTTTCCTCTGATTCTACAGCTCTGTTAGAGGCATATCCTCTATATATTGCAATATACAGAGGACAATATAACACTACATCATTTATATAAATGCAGGCACTATTTAAAACACACAGACAGGCATGCACTTCACCTATGTAACTAAACACATGAATTTCCCCTTTCCTAGTGTTATCTGGAAAGCTTAATTTAATCTTCAACCAGTCATACATTTGGAGTTTTTTGGTTGATGTGGGGGTTTTTTGTTGGTTTTTTTTTGTTTGGTTTGGTTTTTTGCTTTTTGAGGGGTTTTTAATGAAAGTAAGACAAAAATTATTACTTTTTTCATTTACTGAAGGAAAGACCACACTGATAAAATTTCTAGTGTACATTCAATGATTTTATACAAATATGCTTAACTCAATTTCCTAAAAAGCCCTGTTCTTCATAAATAGAGACAGATAAACGTAAACTGCAAGACAGAAAAAAACCCACCAGTAATCAAGACACAACAGTAGTAACATCCATGTATTTGAAGAGCCCACCACAGACACACATCCCTCTCCACTAATAAAATAGGAAAAGCAGTGAATAACGAGGATAATGCCTTGAACACACTCAGCTGGTACCCTAAAATAGAAACCCTGTTCCTATACTGTACCTGGGTCTCACTTCAGAATTAACACGCAGCACAAACTCTACAAGACTCCTTAAATGATGGTTACTGAAGGAAGAGATGCAAAGTACCTGTCAGGGATCTTGGTGATTTTCTGCATTTTATCCTGCTTTTAATACCAAAGTCATCATTCATGATTTTAGTGTATATTAATAAAAAGAGATACCTGCTAACTCGCCTGCCAATGCCTAGGAATCCATTCTCAGGAGGCACTTAATCCATACAGACAGAAAGGTACATCTGCTAACCTAAATGACATACTTTGAGAAGCACAGTAAAGGCCTAAGTAGCTAACTTAATCTTCCATTCATACATCATCTTTTCACCAGAGGCATTCCAGATCATATTAAAATCCCCAGAGGGTATCTGTGGGGAAGATACCAATCACTGAACATTTACCTCAAGGGCTGGCCCCATTTACTCATTATCTTTCTTAATAAATATTATAACTATATAACCTTCCATGGCACACTTGTTAGTAAAAAGGGAATATTTTTCTGTCAAATCTTCTGTAGACTATTGATTATATTAAAAAATAACTAATACCAGAAAAGTCACTATAAAGACTGAGTAAACAATGTCTTCTTCTGACCCATCAATGTAACATAACAATGTAATGTGTAATATAAAAACTACAACAGACTCAGTTGTAAACGATAAGTTAGTATAGGATTATAAGGGCTATACATTCTGTGCCGTAAGGCTATGACTACATCCAGACAGTCCTGTGCAGTTGTTATGGACAGAGCCATGGATGACTTCTAACAAAGGTCATCTTGGCCTGTTACAATATCCTGAAGAGCAAGTGGGAGCAATTCATACATCTGCTTCAAGCCCTGGAACAATACAAGTCAACAAGCACTTAATTTTCCACTTCTTTATCAGAAATAAATAGAATCATGGAATATCCCAAAAGGGAATATCCTGGGAAGGGACCCACAAGGATCATGGAAGTCCTACTGCTGGCCCTGCACAAGACAGGTGCACAAATCACACCATGTGTCTAAGAGCATTGTCCAAACGTTTCTCGAACCCTGTCAGGCTTGGTGCTGTGACCACTTCCCTGGGGAGCCTGTTCCAGTGCCCAATCAGCCTCTGGATGGAGAACCTTTTCCAAATATCTAATCTAAACCTTCCCTGACACAGTTTCATGCCATTTCTGGGGTCCTCTCACTGTCAGAAGTACCAGATCATACTACAGAAACTGTGTCTTTTCTCTGTTTGTTTTTAGGAAGCACATAGAATTTATCATGTGAAATTTGTCCAGAAGTACATTATCGTTCCAATTCAGTGTGATTTATGAATGGCAACTGTGAGATAGCACATATGATATATGCAGCTTTGAAACACAGAAACTTGGGAGAAATAAAATACTGCATAGGTATGTTATGCTCTTGTACTTCTAATAAGGCCTCAATTCTCTGAAATACTCATCTCCTAAGACAAAAATTATCACAACATATAAACGAAAGATTTATTAGTTTAATTCAAGACAGTATTTTGGTATTTTGTTAGTACCTCAAACTGTGTGAAACGTTTTCTACCTGATATCCAAAGAAGACCATCCACCACATATCCTGCATGGCATGAGAGCGATCGATCAAAGGACTGCACAAAGGTCCACTTGTTCTTCTTGGGACAATAGCGTTCCACTGTAGGTAACACTTGACGCAATTCATTTCTGCCCCCTACAGCATACAGGTACTCATCCACAGCTCCCAGCACAAAGTGTTCCCGACAGTTCTTCATGGGAGCTATCTCAGCCCAAGAGTTAGTGCGGGGGTCATACCGACAGACAGTTCTCACCGCACACGTGCGCCCTGTGGAGTGCTCTGCCTCTCCACCAGCTACAAAAAGAAAGTCTCCCATAACAGCAACACAGTGGTGGCTTCTCCCTACAGGCATAGGTGCTAGCTCACTCCAGTTAGCAATCCCTGCAATATGAACATTCTCTTGATCTACTGGGTTGAAGTATCGCAATTCCTTCACTTTACAGACTTCACGTTTCTTCCCACCAATAATGTAAAGAGTGTCTGACTGGAAGCGAGGTTTTGTCCTTGCAGTTTGCCAAACTGGCTGTGCATAGACACTCTGGTGGTAAGCCAAGGCCTCTTTAATAAGTGCAGTAGCAGTTTCACTTGCTTGAACAAGAGGATGAGTAAGAGCTACGGTGTGCAGAGTATCCACATCCATAAGGCCAAAGCGGACGTACTGGAGAAGTTCATCCAGGTACTGGTAGCGGCAGTTGTGTTCCAACCACCTCACAGCCAGCTGAAGTACAGGGAAGGAAAGGAAAAACAAGACACCAATTATTTGTATACAATTCTGTAAAAATTTGATCTTTTTAAAATTGCTTGCATTCCAAGAGCAGCAATATACTTGTCTCAGTAGTGGTACCTGTCAATCTAAAAAGCAGTTATTAAAGCCTAGTAGTCAACATAAAAAGACATTCACTAAAACTCTACCTACCGTGTATATATAAAAGCATTGGATTGCATCGGCCTTCCTAAAGAATTTCCACAGCATTATCAGCTGGCATTACTGCTATGCAATACTCTTGTGCAATCTGTGGTGCTGTGGGAGACCACACTATCCCTGAATCAAGCTGCTGGAGTGATAATATAAAGGTAGGGACTACGAGATCACTGGATAGCATAGGTACACTAGAAAGAAGACTCATGTTAGAGGATCAGAAAGAAAAGCCTTTTCTCCCCTCCATTTTTCACCCTATTCATGACAAAATATTGAAGGAATGTAATATAATACATATTGAATGTTTTGGTATTTTTTTCTTCTTCATTTATTTCATTCATAAAGTGGAGAAAGGGGACCAAAAATTAAGCCAGAGAAGAGAGAAGCAGAGAAGTTTGCTTCTGCTAGTTTGGGGCTGACAGAAAACAGCAAGGAAAACTCTAAAACTCTTCAGCAATTGCCGCTGGTATCAATGGCCAAAATTAAACATAGATTTTAAAGCACATAAAGCGTATTGAATCCAATTGGGCCTAAAAAGAGGCTAGGAAGGGCCTAAACCATTTCAAGAATTGTTGTTTAAGATATTGTTGAAAACCTCCAGTAATGAAGACAGCCAAACTTCCTCAGGAAAACCTCTCTCATGCTCTGATATCCTGTCAGACAGATTTTCCTCTTACCTCTGCAGGAGCTCTAAACCCTTTAACCCATTGCCCCATTTTCCACCTTTGGGTTTATATTCCAGAGCTCTAGAATCCCCCTGAGCAACCCTTGAAATTGATTCATCCATACATTATAAAAAGCAGTTTGCTACCTTCCTTTTCTCCTTCACCTCAGATGCATTTTAATATATATGTTGCAGTTCCCTCTTCAATGAATAAAAAAATTATCACAATGCACGTTGGGCCACATTTTCTAAATCTCTATTTCTTGCCTCACAGTTCTCTGCTACTGAAAGGAAACAGCCTTCTTTCTTAATGTTTGCTGTTGAAAACTGCATATAATCTGTCTCTTAAGGCTCTAGTAGTAGCAATTAGCTTGGAAGAATCTTTGATTGTAACAATCTATGCCATTCTTGCTTGTACATCATGATGCAAGACTGTTGGTGCACTATGATATTGCTGATTCAAGTTTAAGCTTATGACTTAGTACTATTCCCATCTCTTTTTTTTTTTTCCTGCAGAACTTCCACAAAGTGTCATGCTTTCTCTGTCATTACTGAACTCTCTACTATTTACTTCACGCCACTGTTCCAGTCTTTCAAGATCATTCTCAATCCTAATTGTATTTTTGAAAGTGCTAGAAGACCATTCCACCTTCTGATTTTCTGTAAACATAAACCCCATATTACTCTTTCATCCAAGTCATTATCAAAGACATTGATTAGTTCTGTGTAAGGACAAGTAGACTGCTCTACTTGACACTTCAAATCATTCTGACACAGAACTTGTGTAGCAGGTGTTTCTAACTAGATGTGCAATAAAAAACAAGTTTTGGCTAAAACTTACTGCCCTGTATTGCTTATGGGAATGTCATATGAAAGAGCTGAAAATAAAGGCTTCCGTTACTCATAGCTTTCATATATTATGTATTACATTTATTACTGCTTCTCTATTTTAGAAGAGAGGGAAGATGACAAACCAAAACCATCTTCTTATTAAACTAATTTGAATCAGTTTTTCTCCATTGTGAATCCCTGTGAAACAAAGAATCAAAGAAGGGCATAAAAATTTGCAACAGTAGTTCAGTCAGTTAAATGCTTTATTTAGCTTCAAAACATGTACTAGATACATGTATTTAGACTTGTTAATAAAAAAGGCATTAATTAAATACATTTGAAAATATTTATGAATTTGAACTCATTGAGCTTTATGTCACATGTTCTAAATCCACCAAAACCATGTGTCGGGTGTCTCCTACTGAGTGGCTTTAGGCAACCCCCTTATTCTGTATCTTAGGCCATGTGAATGACTCCTGAAAGGCACTTATCTCTCATCATTTAGACACTTGAAAGTGAAATTCAGACTCTCTTCCTCATGCTGAAGACACCAACAATTCATACCAACTGAATAATGTGTGGATTTATATATTGAGATAGAAGAATTTACAAAAACCAAGTTCTTATCTGTCATCACTTGCATCTAACAGACTGGTTAGTTTTGGAACTATATGTTCATGCCTTCACTCATATCTAAAATGCTATCATGCAGGTATCACTTGTGCTGCAATGACAGACATTACAGACTCTTTAAAAGACAAGGCAGTAACGTAAACCTGGTCTTGGTAACCACAAGGCTTTTAAAGGAAATTTAATATTAATGCCTGTTAATATCTTAGAACTTCATCCATCTTCTATTGCCCTCCCTTTGGTCCCACAGTAAATACTGTATAAACCCAGAAGCAACACTACATACATCCATAGCTTTAAAAGACATGGTACCTCCATTCATTTCTGCATATGAGATGTGTGATGATCTGGATAGAAGGGATGTACATCTCCATTACATATTCTCTGCTGTATGAAGCTGGCACAAGCAACTTGGTTCATACTGAGTTAGGTCTGCTCTGAGAATAGCCCTAGAGTCGTAAAAAATGTTTCACTGAAACCAATAATGTTTAACTTTTCTCTAAAGTCACAGAATTTCTAAACCACCACAGCAATGGTGGCAAACTGATACAAAGACTCTACTGACACTCACATGAGATGTACAATCTATTTCTGGTCTTGAACCAAAATTTTCTCCATCCTTTCCTACACTATTTCATCCCCATCCATCTATCCTGCATCTTTATTTATGAAAACCTTTGAATCTTTCCAAATTACATTTACTGCAACCTGCTTGGGATTCTTTATACACTGCCCCTAAAGGTATGTTTGGCCTATGCTAATTCCACTTTTCCCTTTGACAAGCAATTGCAACACCAATGGGGAGGGTGAGGTAAATCCCAGGCTGGTTTTTGTGTAGGTTGCTACTGGCTCTTACCAGATTCCACATCTGAGGTCAATTTGCCATGGAAGTCTGCATTTTACTGTATTAATTTAGAAAGCAGGGCTAAGAACCCCGCACACCACTATATCAAATGCCTACAGACACACTATCCAGGTGATAATCAGTAGAAAATCTCTGTTGGGTCTTAAAGAGGCAGTTGAGGTCTGCAATCACAATGTGTTTAGAAGCTCCCATCCAAATCAACTCATGCTACTGTTTGAACACAGTTTGACTGCAGTACCCTGTGTGACCCACACCTAACCTGTGACACCCCAAGACAGAGAAAAGGCCATAAGAGCAAAAAGCTGGTATTATCTCCTAGTCTTGCTATTCACAACAATAATTGTTACTCCATTTTTAATGCCATAAATTCATTGTGGGTCACTACTAAAAATAACTACTAGGAATCTAAGCTGCAAATGTAGCTTAATGTATGTACATTTATAATGCATGTATACATACATATACAATATAATACATACATAAATACATGTATATTTACAGAATACAGGACCAACTCCTAAATTGTGACACACAGCTATGGAACAGGTCATGTGGTTTTAGGGACATTGACGACCTGAACATTAGACTTCTACATTGGTTTTGCAGCACAGTGTTGTGATACTCTCTAGCAGAACACAGTGTCTCATACTATGGAGGCATGGAAGAAAATTGAGTGTGGGTGAACAGATATTCTAGTCACTGGATGGTTTGGCAGTTACTGAAAGGCTAAAAAAGATCAAAAGAAAGAAAATTGAATTCCTAACAAGTATTTCACTTGTAGTGGAAATAGTCACTAATGGACTTCAAGACAGTTCTAAATTGCCTTCAGTGCAAAGGAGCCAAATATAACTCTCATCAACATGTGGCAGAGACAGAAACTGCCATGTACAATACCAGCAAACTTCTGTATATTTATCAACACAATTTATAACACCTTTACTCAGGTTTTGCTTAATCCAGATGTAGAAACCTGGTGCATACATAGAAACTCCAAAATCACCCTGTCTATACACTAATTATAGTGCCTGTGTTTTAGCCACTCTGGCAGTAACAATTAGCAACTATAATCAGTATTGGCAAAATAAACTCAAAGCCATTATAGACTTTATGATGCTGAAAGGAAAGACATTCCAGCATCTCTAAGGAGATACCAACAGCACTTGAAATTACAACTTTGTTTACAATGCTAACAAGTAAGCAAGCAAAAAAAAAAAAAAAGAGAGACCATCCACAGTTTTGAGGTTTAAAATATTTGTATCATTGCTAAATAATTTACAAAAAAAGGAAAGGCTCCTACTCCTTTTGCCATATAGGCAAATTATGTTTAAACTGCTAGAAGCTTCTTTTCTATTAATTTTAATGTATGAATGTGTGAGAAAAGGAAGCTACAGCCTAGTGCCTATATCAACTTTAATAAATAATATATTTTGCCATATTCATCTTCTAAACTAAGTAAATGACAAAAGTAGATCCTCAGAAGGACAGGCTTTTCAAACCAGATTAATTCTCTTCTTCTAATGCCTTAACCCAAAGGATTTTTCTTCTCCAAGGTTACGTTACACAATTTAGCAACAGAGTGCTTTCTCAAAACAGCAGAAAAGAGATGGAAAAATATGCTCTGGCACAGTTGGAGCGTACATAGAAGTACACTTGCATGTCAGATAGTGATTTCACTGCTTTTCCAACACCTGCTCCTGCTTCCAGTCCAAGTCACACAGCCGCAGAGCACGGTCCTTCCCTCCCTGCTGTTAATGGTGTTACGGCCATAGAGGGCACATGGAGGCAGTGGAGGTTAAAGCTGAACTAGGAGTTTCACCCCTGTTGAAGATAGCCCTGCAAGACATAGTTACTTGGTCTTTTGGGCTGCCAGCTATCCCAAGAAGTAAGAGAGCCCATCATGCCTGTGCCTTGCCTGTTCAGCATCTCCCTGCAACCCCTCACACACCACTCTGCTAGAAAATGTGCCAAATCTTCACTTGACATCACAGCAAGTTTTCTAATCAGAAAAGCCAAGCCACTTCATGAGTGCAAAAAGCTCGACATACTCATACTTATTAAACTCAGGTTCACTTGGAAACTACTTTAAGTCACAAAGTCAGTCAGTGTCAGGGAAAGTTTCTGTTCACAGAGCTAGAAGAAAGCAAACAGCTTTCTAAGCCTGGGCTCAGTGAGAGGCAGAGGCAATGAGAACTCCATTAAAGTCATCTCGGTCTGCTCTTTAGTTGATGCATTCATGTTGTAGCCCAACGGACTACAAAGGAAATACACTACTTCATATCATCTGAGGTGTCTAATAACTGAGATGAAGCCAAAAAGTGGCAGTAGTGGAAAAAATGAAGGGGTTGGAGTGTTGTCTTTCGGGGGTTTTGTTTGTTTGTTTTAGCAACAACAAATAAAAGGAAATAAATTTTCTAAGGTTTCAAAACTATGAATTCACACTGTCTCATTAAAACAAATGGAAATCTTAATTACAGTAACTTAGTGAACTTTCTCACTTTAGGAGAAAAGAAAATTTTCAACATGGAAGCAAAAGTGGAGAGATGTATTTTCCTGGACTGAGATCAGATATATGCAACACAAATTATCCGATTTGTATGTGACAATCTGACAGTGATATATACCAGGGAAAGAGAAAGAATCATAAATCTCTTCTTTCAACACAAATCTCACCTGAGCAGTCCTTCTGTTTCTTAACATAAGCGAAACATTTTAGCCAGAAAAAAAAAGTCGAATTAATATCTTTTTATTCTTAGCGTATTGGATAGTGCTATAGATCTGATCCTATTGATTGATAAGCCAAAAAGAGTCATGAAAGCAACACAGTTACTACAGCAATCACCTTAAAGCACCACCAATGGAACTTCAAAAAGCAAAACTTTGACTTTACTAGTTTGGTCTTTGAGAACTCTGGAAATATGTATATTTGCCTCTAAACTCACACGTAATCTTGCCTGTTATTGGATTTTATCTAACTTAGCAAGCCTCACATGTTCCAGACTAGAAGCTCCTGTCTCAAAACCATATCTCAGTTGGCAATGAATAGGGATTTCCAAAGGGCCTGAATCTGGATCTCTAACGGGTCTTAAGTCCTCCTCTGTCTCTCCAGAGACTACAAAGGACAAAACCCAAAGGGTTTAGGATATTCACGTAAGCATTTTATTAAAGTAAGGTGAACTAAGTTGGTCTGTATTACTCATTTAAAAAGAAAAGTGTAAGAATTGCTGCTGAGGGAAAAAGAACTCATCACACAACTAAACAGGCATACAATTTTTCAAAGCTATGAGTTACACATGAATATTTTTAGAAGTTAGTAACCACACAGCACAGCCTTCAGACTCTGCAATTTTATCAATCAGGTGCTATCTTTCAGTTGTGGGCAGCATGGAAAATTAATGTATCAAGTCTAGATGCAGAAGAGCCTTAAAGATAGAAATCTTTTTATTTTAAATTTAAAATGTGCATAAAAATAAGACTGTAATGAGCTGCATGTGGAACAATCAAAATTATGAGGTATTTGCATTTCTTTTGCACCTTGAGCCAAATAACTACAAAATTATGCATATGATTCTCTCAATCTGAACACAGTAAATATTAATAATCTCTGAATCAGCAATGAAATGCCTTTTGCCCCTGAACCCCGAGGAGAGACTTTGCAACTCAAAAAGTTGTGGTACAGTGACTAAGACCACATTTACAGGGCACTGAGCTGAGGCATATGCATGCAGCCCATGAAAATAAACCTGTGCCATCCCCCACCCTCTTTACACAGAGACATTTTAAAATTACCTGTTTGTCAGTTTTACAAATGTGTGTCTATGTAAGCAGGCCCCGGTGTGGCACTGCGTTAGCAAGCAGGTATGCTTTCATTTGCACATTCTGATTTTACAATTAGAATTAAAACATTTGCTCTATTCACGGTGAGCTGATAAACAAGAGATTTTAAAATTTCCTTTTTTTTTTTTTAATATGTAAAAAATGAAAGAAAAACGTTCCTCTAGATGTATTATGCCTTTGGGCTCCATGTGAGGGAAGGGAAAAAAGACAGAGAAAGCTACTGTGAAGGTCACAGAGTGAAAGAACTTCCTCAGGGCACAGAATAAATTAAATCCCAAGGAAAAAATAAAATGTGATTTCCAGAGTGTGAGGCACAAACTCAAAATGACAATGATTGACAGCCAAACTATATCCGTGCAATATCGAAGACTGCACGTTCTCATTTACCTCAGTGTAGCCAGCAAGCGCCCATTAAACATCCGTCTGATGCCCAAATTAACCTTCTTGGCAAACTGAAAGAGGCACAAACTATCATAATCAACCTTTCATTATCACAGCAGCCTCTAGTTAAAGGGTCAGAATAATTGTGCCATCAGAGCCCTGATTGTTTTCAATCAACAGACGACTGGAGTGACAGCTCAGTGATGGAGTAGTTTGATGAAACCGCACCAGGCCTAATCAGAGCAGATGAAAGGAAGGCATGATTGGTGCAAATGAACAGTCGTGCCTCTCTTTTTCATTTACAATCTGAAATTACTCTTAAATTTACAGGGTTTTTTCTCCCTTATGAGTACCTCTGAAAGAATGTTTGACTTATTATGGGTTCTGACAGTGCAGAGTTATAAAACACAGGTAGGGTTTTCATCCCAGGCTTTAAGTGGGTATTCAGCATAATTTTAACAAATTCACTCTTGAAAAGCACAAAATGACTGAAGACTTCCAATGACCTAACCTTTCAGTGCTGTTTGATTAGCAGAACAATTTATCACAGCTCACATTCTTTATGGTAAGAGAAGATTAAAAAAATGGACAAAGATCTCTTGCAAATGTTTTCTCTTAGCCAATATATTTATTGCATTATTACTCTTCTCCCTCGCACACACACAAAAGAAAAAAAAATTAAAGAACATTGCATTAATAACCCTTTTCCTCTTTGAATGAATAACAGAATCCAAGCAAGAGTTTGTTTGGAGATGAATGCAGAGACCAATTATCATGCCACTGACAGCATCAATATTTAGTTTTCTGGTGAGCTGGGTTGTTCATTCCCACATTCTAAAGGATGAAAAATTAATCAATCCTACTAGGTGTTTCTTACCTTACTCATCAGCACAGATTCAGACTGTCTCACAAATGAATGGGGGGGGGGGGGAAAGAAAAAGAGATAATTTAGGGGCTGCTTAGGCATAATTTGGAAAGAATGAACGACTCAAGTTTCCTGCACCTCCTCAACTGTTCACTTCCTCTCCCAGACTCACCCTGCTCCAGCCACATGACTTCCCATCCTCCCAACGCTGTTGTAAGGAAGGTGAGGTAAATAAAAAGAATCAAATTGAATCAAATTGAATTGTACCTCTGAAAGAAGCAAGTACTTAAGTGGCAAGTGGTAAATCTTTTGTGATTATGGTCATCATCAGATGTTCTCTAGGTTGTCAAGCATCACAAAATGCATACCAATGTTCAGGTCAGCATACCAAACCAAAAAAGCAGCTTCGAAGTCAAGATTAAGATTTGCCCGAAGGGGGAGGGGATAGAGAAGTTTGATCCAAACGCCAAAGGCTTTTAAGAAATTTTATGTCTTGTACCTCTTCTCACACTACAGAATGAAAGTTTTAGTTCCCTGTAAGTTTGAGGCTGTAAGCATAACATTAATTTAAGTGGAAGACACACAGGTGCCCTCAGCTGAAGAAGCTGTGAGCAGACTTGCACAACCTTGATGACACAGAGGATGCCATTTACAATTATTGAAGTCAATTTTTAATGTAAGTATACTGAAAGGCTCTCTGATCCTTTTCATTTGTATAGTGAGGAAAGTCTTACTCTCTCAGAGAGCAAGAAGGCTTCAAGCCAGTCCAATTAAGATTTATTAGCTCCAAGTCCTAGGTAAAAGCATGACCAAAGTTGCCCAATCTCCCAGTGATATGGCAAGCACTTTCCCCCAAGTGCTTCCATTCAGCTGACACCTGAGTTTCACCTCTTCTCCTCTTTCAAATATTAAACACCCAAACTTTTCCAAGTATAAAGACACTGTTTATGAAATATATACATATGTGTGCGTATATGTGTGTGTGTATATATATATAGTGAACTCTTGGGAAGAAACCCAAAACATTCCTAACACACAAGGGAAGAAGAGAAGTTACAATTTGGAAAGCTGCCAGCATGTGCTTTGTTGGATGTAGCGGAAAGAAGACTCAGAAGCAAACAAGTTTCTCTACAGCAATTTCTAATAGCAAAGTCTCACTTTTCCCCACCACAAGGGATCACAGCACATACTCAAAGATCCTGTCATTCTGCTATTTGTCCCCAACTCCTACCCAGTCAAGCTCACACTAGTTCTAGATCCCTGATTCAGCAGTGGCACTGCCATTGTGTACAAGAGGGCCCCTGAAGTGCATTCCCAAACCAAAGACTGAGTTCACAGCTGGCAGGAAAGACAAAATATACATCCTTCCAGACCCAACCATAATCACTGTCATGCAGTCAGACTCTTAGCTTCATGGATGGACAGGATTTGGAGGACTGAGGGATTGGCTCAGGCAATAAAGAGGGAAGCCAAGTACAAATGAGTTATGACTTCAACAAACACATGATCCCAAAGAACGATTAGAGAAAACCAAGGTTCACTATACCTGGAGAGTGGAAGCAGTTGTTAGTGTATACCCTCCTGACTTCTTATCAGTCTCTGCAAAAGCTGCAGTGGATTTGTCCAGAGTACTACTTAAGGAACCTCTTGGTCTGCTAAATAAGAAATACTATACCTCTTGGTGGGAGTTTGCTCCTTTGGGATCTATGTCATGTCAAGATGACAACCTGAAACTTTCAGAACATGAGCCCTGTAAGGCACTTAGCAAGAGGCAAAAATTTGATTTTCAGTTCTTTCCGCTGAAAAGCACTGAAGAAAGCAGAGTTAGAGGTTGAAGGCTCTAGCACTAAAAGTGATGCATTTCATGACATTATACTGTGATTAAAGCAGAGGTACATAATGCAGCTGTATTAATAAAGAAATTTATAAAAATTAATGGCATGAAAGTGAATCACACGGTATTAAAAATACTTCTTAATTTTTGTCAAGTGCTGGTAAGATCTATCTTCTTAAAGCATTTAAGATGTAAAGCATCTATCACTAGTTGCCCAATTTCCTCACAAGGGTGCCAGACAGAAATATTGTCCTGTACAGTCTTTCAATAGGTGCAAGGAGGATACACAACCCACACATCTTTGGCAGATTTCTTAGTCATAATTAAGTAACAATTTTAACAGCTGTATTTCCATCTCAGAAATTTTTAATAAATATTTCTGCACAACATCCTTGTGAGGAAGAGAAGAATTCTCCATCCAAAGACAAACTCTGCACCAACCAAGTACACTCCCTTCCACTCTCAATCCAGTGATTTACTGCAAGCTTCCTTCTTCCGGGTGCTACATAATTATACTAGTCTTCTCACAAGGGGCACTTTTACATAGAAGTTTTGTGAGAGAGACAGTGTTAGTTCCATTTTTTATGCATGTGCTGCCTACGAAACACAAAATAAAAACTGTCAGTTTTAAAATAACAGTTAAGAGTAGAATATATGCTTTTCAGAATTGTATTAGCTTTTTTTAAACACTTTCTCCATTTACTGACAACGAGACTAGGAAGAAGTCTACCTGGAAGACATTGACTAAACTCAATAAAGATATTCCAGCTTTTTAGATTTACGACACTAATGATCAAAAGGCTTTGCAAAAGGCAAGCTGAACTACATTAATATATAACATATATGGTAAGGAAGAGTTGCTATAATAGAAAAACTGAACATCTACTGGAGCTCAAAGTGAAGTAAGGTATGGACAGAAGGTAAACTCTCAGCTGTTGTAAATTATCGCAGCTCATGGAAGTTTGCCATTTTACACCTTCTGAAGAATCTGAACTTCAAAATTATATAGCATTTTCTTTCCAAGTGTCTCAAAGCAATTTATAAGCTTCTCTGAGAGAAGTTTACATTTCAGTCACCTTCCCAAAATGGGAACTAAGAGAGAAAAAAATTAAGTGGCTTAATCAAAATCTTCTCTCCCCTCAAGCTATCCAACTGAGTCTCTTTACTCCGCTACGTGGTGCTCCATGCCACAGAGTGAAGTCTGGTGAAATGTAGGTATCTGAAACAGAGGACAAAATAGTTCCCCAAATATCATCTGACAAAAGTACTTGAGACATTTCTGCAGCTGAAAAGTACATATCCGTACAGGCAACAAAACAGTGCATGTTTTTTATTAACCTTGGAGCAGCAAAGGCAAAACTATCCCAAACTATTCTTCAAGAGAAGTCTGCTCTTGCGCAATCAGCTCCTCAAACCATGGAGGAGTTTCCTCTGTAGTCATTCAGAACATGTCTGTAAAAGCAGATCTACAAATGCACCTCTTGCACCTAACTCATTCTTTTGCTCTGATAGAAAGTGCAAGGCCCAGTGTAACTTCTAGCAGTAACACTCACACTTCAAAGTGTGTGTTTAAAGCCTGTATGAGCTTGTGTATGGCTCCTATTGCAACAGACTTTACAGCTACCCCACTATTCACAACTATTCTATTTTTCTGTGCACTGTAATGACTGCCACAGCTGGGAGTATAAAAAAATAAAAAAATGAGCTGGGATTGATCACACTGAAAAGGCTCTACTTACTCCTGCAATCAAGGTAAATTTTGTTTTAACAAGATCATCAAAAAGGAGTGTTGAGGGTGATATAGCAAAGCAAACAAGCAAAGCAATAAAACCAAATTCAAAATATGGCATCCAGAAACATTATCTTGCTTTTTCCAGAGACACAATCTCAATTTTTTCCTTTGAAACAGGTCCACCCATATACAGAAATGACAAGGAAGCCTCTTCATCATAAACCTTCCTAAAATGGAGCTTCATAGGTCCCTAAAACCTGTCTCTCTTTAACAACTGGATCAAATGGCAAGAGGCTCTGAGGTCAAAACTTCTTGCTATCCATTTTCTAATGCATTACAAAATGCTCAAGTTTGGACCCCCATCATTTGTTGTGATGGTAGAACCAACATTGCTAGGTACTTCATATCTGTTTTTTCTGAAGCTGCACAGAACAGAAGCTTATCTTTTCATAAACAGAGCTGTCTAACTAAGACTCTTAACTGTGATTTTATTTCAGTTTAAGGAGATTGAGGTTTATGATAGGATTTATCTTTCCTGAAACAGGGTAAGGACAGAGCACATGGTAGGCGGAAAAGGATCTCCCCTGCAGGAGCCATAATTTCAAAATCTAGAACTGCTATTTTTTATTTTTGGAGGAAACATTCAGGCTGACATCAAATGCATTGAAAGTTTACATGGCCACATTTAGCATGAAAGTAAGTTGCTGGTACATAATTACAAGTGGAAATGACAATTTTTCACTATCTGATACACATTGGTTTTATTGCTATTCTTCTCTTGTTATTTTTACCTCTGAAATACATTTTAGAGGTATAGTGGCTCACGGTGGAGACAGGAACCTACAAGCTTTCATCAGTAAAAATTGTTAGAAAATGAAATAGGCATAAAATCGACAAAATTCTATAAAAATGCAATTCAGCTCTGTGAAAATTAGTCTAAATGGTTCTTGAATGTAAAAGGATCCCTATTCCTTTCTTCCCTATTGTTAGGGTATAATTTTCTTGGTATTTAATAGGCAAATCAAACAAATCACATAAAAATGTATCATTTTCTATAATAATCTTTACAACAGCTATACAGGACCTGTATGTCATTAATATCTTTGGTCACACACAAAAACATACTTCAAAGTATATGCTCTCCTTAGTTAGTTTATAAATATGCATGCTCTCAACACGCTGTGTTACTACAAAAGCAGTGAGGTCAAATTTTCCAGCTGAAATCACAGACTGGTTTGCGTTGGAAGGGACCTTAAAGGTCATCTAGTTCCAACCCCCTTGCTGTGGACAGGGTCCATTACACCAGGTTGCCCAAAGCCTCATACAATGTGGCCTTGGACACTTTCGGGCATCCACAACTTCTCTGGGCAACCTGTTCCCCAGAGTTTCACCACCCCCGCAGTACTGAATTTCCTCCTAATATCTACTCAAAACTTAGAGAGTAAGTTTAAAGCCATTGCCCCTTGTCCTATCACTACATGCCCTTGTAAAAAGTCCCGCTCCAGCTCTTTGGTAGGCCCCTATTAGGTACTGAAAGACTGCTATAAAGTCTTCCTGAAGTCTTCTCTAGGCTGAACAACTCCCGTTATCTCAGTCAATTTTATTGACTTTGATTTAATCCTCACATGATGGGCTTCAGATTAACACAAGTCTCACTTTTAAGCGATGAGTTAATTCTTCAAAATCAATTTATTGTTCTAAGAAAGCTATTTCTTTAAAAAAAAAAAAAAACAAACACTTAGAAGCACATTTGTAAACACATTTAAGATCCCAAATGTATCTAATGAATTGGGAATGTCAGAGCTTCCCTGCAACTGCAACTGCTAAAAGCTGAACCTCATAAAATCACTACCTATACAGTTTCACATAAACATTAAAATAGTCTCCACCCTAAAGGAGCACTTTGAAAGCTTTTCAGCACAGATTTTCACTTAGAGACTGTGATCTTTCGATCTGTCATTACTATCCCACATAGACCTCTAGCTTGGAAGCCTCTTCGCAGTAAGGCTTCCTAAGATCTTTTTGACAAATGTATTTGATGTAATTTCTTCCATTTCTCCCTGGCACAAAGGAGTCCAAGGCGATCAAAGGAGTATAAGGAACCCTTTGTCACAAGGCAATGAAACCACTAGCTATGCAGCTCACTCGCACATCTGGAAGCTGCCAAGGGTGGCCCAGTTGGAGTAAGCAAGGATGTGCCAGGGTGCCACTGCTTTTCTATCTCCTTGACTCCCCAACCTCCTGGAATCACTAGTGTCCTGGTCCTCGAGTAGGAGTGATAGCACAGGACAATAGCTAATCAGATCTACGCCGTCAAGCTGAATTAATCCACTTATTAGCAGGTCTACACGTATGAGTGCAACTTTACTACATCTAACTTGGCACACTTACTTAGGCGATTAACGCCAAAATTAGTTTAGATATCTTAACATATTGATGACGATTTGTATGGTTTCAGAAAACCTGGAATTCAACATTCTGCGTCTTTTTTGGCTTTGTAGTTACAAATAGAAGTAATGTTTCTACCAGCCCCCAAAGGAAAACTTGTTGAAATATGGAGTTGGGAATTCTCAAAAGAGCTTCTAAGTTTCTATAATTTTCCACAAGCTTAAATCCACTGGAAACAGTGTTTAACTGTTTTATTGGGATTTTGAAAGAATCAAGATTACCAACATTTATATCTCTGAATGGAAGACATTAACTAAGATGGTAACAACAAACTGCCTCATTTGATCCTCCATGGAATCTGTGGGTTGTAGATTTATGTTATATTCTTTAACTCAAAAATTAAAGTAGTCTACATTTCCAACCACATCTGGGTTTCCTAATAGCCTCAGCAACTTTTTTTTATGTAACCATATACCTTTTTATTAATGCAATTATACTTCAGTTAATCTCTAATAGATCAGAGCCACAAGGAGCGTAACAGTAAACACAAACCCCTCATAACAGACAAATTCAAATGCAGAATGTAACAACACAGAAGAAGTCTTGCTGTATGTACACCTTGGTGTCTTTCTTTGGCTTTCTAAATCAAAATGTACATCCTATAGCTTAGCTGAAGAAGTGATGTTCAGTGCACTTCTGAAGGTAATCTGGGATAGATAAGGTAAGGCAGTATTACTGTAGAACAGTGAGACAAAAGTATTGCTCTTCAGTAATCCTCTATTGCTCACAGCAATAGCAGCAAAATAATCAAGTTTTCTGATTGGAACTGACATGCATCAAAAAAATTAGAACACACAGTTGCTCCTAACACTAACCCAGTTTTAACATAGAAAATCTCTTTCTATACTGCTATACTTGATAAATAACAGTAACAATATTAGCTAACATTTGAAAAATAGGAGGCAAACACTTTTAAAAGTTCAGAATAAAAGCATATATAAAGCTCAGAAAACTTTTAGGTAAAGGACAAGATTAAGAGACCCTTAGAATTAAGCTAAGGCAGACAAAGGGGAAAGGCATTTCACAAAATAAGGGGACATTGCCAACAGGGGCAACATTCATTTTCCCTGTAAGCCAAAAAGCCATTACTATTACAAATGATGCAGAAATTTTATCAGGAAAACAGTGTGTGACCTGAGCACATCAACAGAATATGTGAGGCTCCACTGCCTACATCCACTGCAGCCTGCATGAACCCTGTCTAGTCTGGACACCGACCTCCTACCAGACCTTGGGCCACAACTACCAGCTTGGCCTACCAAGGACATCCTAGTGGATGTCCTACCAAAAATATTGCACATGCAATATCAATTTCAGACAGCCTGGAGGTATTGGAAGGAAGGAGGTGAGATACCTGCGTTTATGAGGATTAGCCTTAGGAAAAGGAAACCTACACTCCATCATAGGTTATGTTTTCGTACTACTTCGAGGTTAACTATGCAATCTTGCTTGCAGCCAGTCATGATACACACAGTGCAACAATGGAAATTGGGATTCACAGGTGGCTCTACAGCACTTTTATGTAAACTACTCATGAAAAGAGTCCAACACACATGGGCAATATGTTAGTTTTCCAATTTAGCCTGACCAATTCACCTCAGCCCTGAAATGCATCAAACTCCTTTCTTCTCTTCCACACCTCTCTTGATGAGAGGCTGACAGCCACATTTTAGTGTGGTAGTTTTCTGCTTAGGGTAAATACCCACTAGAAATAAGCATTAGACCAGACATTATTTCTCTTATTGCCCAAGAGAGCACTTAAGCTTATTTCTTGAACAGTGAAAAGCTAATATACCGCTTAAACATAACATTGATTACTGGGATGGTTTCCTTCACTTATTATTTTATGTCATTACTTATTTTGCAATAAAACTTAAGTTCCAAGGCATCTAGGCCACATTTCATCAAAACATATATATATCCCTGAGAAAACTGATTTTCAATCAAGTACTGCACTGAAGGAATGGCAAGCTTGTAGTGGAACATGACAATCCATTTTACAAACTGCTGTTCTGCATAGGTAAATGTGTGCATCACTGGAGACGAATGCAAGATGTCTTTGGGCCTGTCTTCAGCAGAGAACTGTTCCATCCTAAAAGCCTGCCACAATGCAAAATTTCCTACAGCACTGAACTCTGGTACTTTTGCTGAAGTATACTTTTGGCTCTCCACAAATGCCACCAGGAAATTCAAAACTGAGCTCAAGTGTAGAAAAAAGGCAGCTGAAAATAGGGCACTTTACTCTCACTTAGAAGAAGATAAACAGAACTGCAGTAAGAAAACTGGATTTGTACATTTATTATTTTTATAAAAGAGATGTTAAAAATTCATATTAACCTGTAACACTGTAGTCTTCCTGTCATTTATTTTTCTATTTATTCAAGCAAAGACAGTTCTCTAATATAGAGACCAAACATTGCTGTTGTACATCACATCTGGAGGGATAAAAGGAATAACTAGTGCTACACTTTCATATGTGGAACATGTACTGCATGAACACAAGTTCAGAGGTTACACACAAGGAATTTAACAGGGCTGGAATGTCTTAAGAGACCAGCCCTGGAAAAGACAACATAGTTGCATGCTGCCTAGCTGAATAAGCCACTCATCCAGTCTTATCTACCAGTTTTTCCTAGAGTCCTTGGTTATCAGTGGATTACCAAATTGCATGGCAAAGTAAAAAAAAAAAAAAACAAACCAAACCAGAAAACAACTTCTAACTTCAGCTTCAGAAGCACTGACAAATACTAAAATTCATCTGCTTTTAATGTTAGCTGTTTAAAAAATATATATCCTTTAACCACCAACCTAACCAGTAGCAGAGATGGAAGAAACTAATCTATACTGATCTCACGTTAAGATTTTTTTCCAAACGTGATCTGAGAGCTCACCTTGGATCAAGGAAATCTTTGAAATATGAATATTTAAGCCTTGTGACACTGAAGTTTCTAATAACAAACATAAGGCATAACTATATTATAACTAATATTAGTTTTTCACTCAAATCTTTGGCTTGCCTTCTATTTGCTAAGGTCCCAACAACAAACTCTCTACTGCTATATTTCTCCAATGTTCCATCTTACAGGGTTGGTTACTTTTTCCAAGTATTAAGAGAAAGAATTCACCTGCTTCCTTAAAGTAGAGCAAATGAGCCTTTCTTGTATTGGCCAATTATGAAAGGACTCACTTTTCAGTTCATGATAAATTAGACATTTATGTCTTTGTCATGACTACTTCCTGTGGGGGGAAAAAAAAGTGCTGCACAGTTCATGATGAAGAAGAAAAATATCAAAATATTAGTTTCTTTTCCTCCAGCTTTTTCAGGGTTCTTCCTTTGTTTCCTTCTTTTGTTTATTTATACATTTTAATGCAGAGACAAATAATAAATTTCCTATATACAAAATAATATTTCATAATCTCACATGGCAGTAAAACGTAAAAACTCAATATGAGTACAAATCTGATGTCAACTAATGATCATTATTAATGGCTTAGCCTACCTAAAAAACCCTAATGATGGAGGCTAGGAAATTGCTCCAATTTCACATCCTACACAGGCTTTCTAGTGGGCTTTTTTTTGTTTATATGTTTTAAGAAATACATCATTACAGTCCTTGTCTATAGTCTGCACTTAAAATAAGACACTTATATGAAGACAAGGAACCTGAAAAATCAACAGGAATTACTATAGAACGCTATATTAATCCATATGCTAGCANTTCTAACTTCAGCTTCAGAAGCACTGACAAATACTAAAATTCATCTGCTTTTAATGTTAGCTGTTTAAAAAATATATATCCTTTAACCACCAACCTAACCAGTAGCAGAGATGGAAGAAACTAATCTATACTGATCTCACGTTAAGATTTTTTTCCAAACGTGATCTGAGAGCTCACCTTGGATCAAGGAAATCTTTGAAATATGAATATTTAAGCCTTGTGACACTGANTGGCAGTAAAACGTAAAAACTCAATATGAGTACAAATCTGATGTCAACTAATGATCATTATTAATGGCTTAGCCTACCTAAAAAACCCTAATGATGGAGGCTAGGAAATTGCTCCAATTTCACATCCTACACAGGCTTTCTAGTGGGCTTTTTTTTGTTTATATGTTTTAAGAAATACATCATTACAGTCCTTGTCTATAGTCTGCACTTAAAATAAGACACTTATATGAAGACAAGGAACCTGAAAAATCAACAGGAATTACTATAGAACGCTATATTAATCCATATGCTAGCACACTGCCATTAATACTACCATTTAGCTTTCTCAAACTTGATTTGTTCAGAGTTATATTTCACCATATTCACTAAAATTGGCCAATTGTGAATTGGTAGTCTAGCAAAAATCCAAAATGTGACAGATAAGAGCTCCAATCCCTTCAGATTAAATCACATTCAAGCATCACTCTATGTACACATTTTGATGCATTAAAATAACTGCCTTAATCTTTATGTGCATTAGGATCAAATCACACAGTGGACGCTGGGAATTCAAACTAGTGTAAATAACTGTGCTCTGCAGAGAGTGGCACCATTTCCAGAGGTTCTCTGAGGGAAGTTTTAATTTGTGTTCAGGGCTTCATGGCAACCCTTCTAGCAAAGGTGCCTTGAGGACACGCTGATTTTGTATTGCCCTAACATGCAGGCTTGTGTGTGCAGAAGGCCACACCAGTCACAGGTAAGACAAATCAAATGGTAGCATCCCTCCTATCAGCTTTTCTATTATCTGCCCCACTTCATGCCAATTTCCTTCAGCTTCCCCAACACCTCTTGCTTTGCTGTTCTTCCTTAAGACATGGGATGGGGATTTGTCAAAGTCAATGAGCACTTTATTACAGTGAGAGTGCTCAGTGATGAACAATTCAGCAATTTAATGAGATTCTGTAGATCTGTCTCCAGCCTGTCCATCAAGTTTCACTTCTATAAAGCACCCTGACACTAATCCTCTGGCATACCCAATCTTCACCCTGGGCTGAATATTAGATTCTTCCATGGTATATTGCATTACCACTATAACCTTAGCAAAAATGATGAACTTAACTACACTTGAGGCAATATAGCTAGTCTGATTTGATTTTCTTCTATTGGGTTGATTATGAGGGAATTACTTATTTACTAAGATAAAGCAAAAAACCAGTTTATTATTGCCTTCTGAATGCCCAAATTGGTAAATATTTATATGTGTCTTTTAATCCATTCTGGGGACTTGGAATATTTTTTTTTTTTTTCTGGTTGCACAGACTGAATTAAAAAGATGCGTGTACATTTTGCCTGCAGCAGAAAACTAGTTTAAAAAAATTCTTCGGAACAGCATTAGTAACCTTTAGAGAGGCAATTATGATAACACTTAAATGGACAGTGTGGAGTTTGTTGTCACTCAGATGCAGCATATTACTTATAAGTATCTCTCTGCACTATGACCCTGCAACAGAAACAGAGACTTTGTCGTATTTGCCTCGTGGAGTGTTCATTGACTGGAGTGCACACAATTAAGAAAATTACTTTTGAGTCTTTCCTGCAGGACAGGACAATGACACAAGGTTTAAAAACTCCCACTTCTCAAACATCATTACAGTAGGTTAGAGAGGGCATATTGCTCTGGATGTGGTTGCTCATTACTGAGCCAGCTTTAAGTAAGGTATACTCCTATGGCTTTCTGCAGCAACTTTTCTAGCAAAAGTATAACCCAAGCTTGTAAATAGGGGATTTCACTGACTCTGCAGTGAAAAGATGATAAAACCCAATCAGCTATGCTCCATGCATCAGCTTCTACATCAAAAACTTGTACTTAATTCTGATAAAGGGAATATGGGCTATGACTACAGAGTACTGTGCCTAAACCAAACCCAACCCATCGTCATGAGTAGTGTGCTGCAGATTTTTATGTACAGGTATCCTTCAGGGACTGAGGACAGGATAAAGTATAACTTTATATTAGTATTTGCAGAAAATATCATCTTGGTAAAATACTACGTAATCTAAAGCCTCAATATTTTGGAAACAAATACGCCAGTTACCAGACTGAAAGGTTAAGTTACATCTACATACTGGTTTTGTGGTTTGAGGAGCTTAACTTGAAAGTTTTATTTTTTTAAGAATAAATATTTTGTTCCTGCATGATGTCACTTGTTCCCACAACGTGAACCATCTCACAGATAAGAACATATTTTACACTTAGAGAAAACAATGGTATACAAATGTAATTATTTCCTTAGAATAATCCAAAAGATAAGCAGATAAATAACAGGTGTTGAAATATAAATCAGTCTTCTGGCTCAGTTTTCTCAAGTGGACCAAAATAACCCACTTCCTAAAAAGAATGCACAGGTTTCTTTCAAGCAAGTTACATTCTACCTCGAAATACACAGAAATACTTTCCTCTATAAAACATAACAGCAAAAAGGAAACAGAAAGACATATCTGAGACAATATTATAGAGATTTCCTTCCACTAGATCACGAATTACAATTTTTACAAACACATGATGGGAACATTTCCAAAGATAGATTTTGGTTTAGTTCATGTGTTTCTCTTAACAGGCTGCGTGTGGGTTTTACGTATTAGGTTTCCTCCCAACACACACACTGCAGGTCACAACATAAGGCTTTTATCTTGTTAATATTCTCTGGCTAGCAACCTGGCTCTTTTCCAGATCCAGCTGTTTTAAAGCAAGTGATTGCCATCTCCAGCTTCCTGTCACAAACCTTCCACTGAAACCTCCACTCTGAGCAGAGCTGCTGTGGTGATGATTCTCTAATTTTCTTTAGGCAAAGTCAGCTGTGGTGGCCCAAACAATTTAAATTACTATTGAAGTTACAGAGCTAAATTTGTCTGAAGTGAATGGGACAGACTGAAGAAGCAGGTTTGCCAGCAGACTTGAGGCACTAGCCTCATCAAAGGCAATTATATTTGAGTTGCATGGATCAGCCATCTCTTCCCACCAACAAAACTGGATCTGGAAGAAAATCTTGGGCTATATTTAAGTAGCACAAGTTAAGCAGTATGACAAATTTCTCTTTTGAACAAAGTAAATGCATTAACACAACATTTTTGGAATTTCATTTAGAAATTTCCCTCAGTTGTTATTCACAGTTTTTGCTCAAGTGCTTATTCTCCCTTGAGATTGCTCCAGGGTTTCAAAACAACAGATTACTGCTATGGTTTATAGAGTATCACACATTCTGGTTGTACACCAATCTCCTTACCTGCCAGATCTGTTCTTCACTGAGTGAAGTGAGTCTATCACTTTTAAAAACCTCTCGAAGAAGACAGTATGGGAGTGCCAGAACTTCCTCAGGATGATTCTTCAATAGCTCAGAGAGATGTTTTACTAAGAAGCCAATGACTGCATTCTCCAGCAAAGTGAGGTTGAAGAGGTCTGCAAGCTTATACAGGTCCAAGTAATTAAAACTATTTAATTCCTAAATGGATGAAGCAAACAAAATATATCTCAGAAAACAAACAAACCAACCAAACTAAAAAAACCCAGAGAATAAAAACCCCCACAAGTCTCACATAATGAAAAAAACGTTATTCTTCTGGAGCTGTACAGAAGGAAGGCAACATAACTTGAAATTAATTGACACAGCCTCATTCAAAATGTATGTGTAAACGTTACCAGTGCATATGGTAATATATGTGATAGGACTAATTTATATTGCAACTTCTAAGGTTATATGTGCATAAAGCATCTGTAAGAAATATGCATTAGCACATAATACAATAAACCAGCACGATTTACATTGTATGACAAGAGCTCACAGGTGCTAACAAGTGGATTTAAAAAATATATTTAACTAGAGTGGTTTGTTACAAAGCAGTGGTTTGTTCATTATTTACTGTTTTGATTGAGCTAGAGTACCTGCGTAGTACTAGTTCCATGAAACCTCACAAAATAGGAGATGCTGAGCTACACCTTATTACATATAAACTTTTATTCAATGAACAACTTAACCCTTTTTTCTTCTCCAACCACTGACATCAGTTTGTAGTGGATGCTGGCCTCCAACCTTTTCTCCCCCTCCTTCTAGCAGCTGAAAATCTGAAGAGACAAAAGGCTACAGTAACTCAAAGAGGGGACCTTTTTTCACACAGCTAACAGATGACCTATATTTACAACCTAATGTTTTTAACTTGACATCTCTTGTAAATTAGGGATGTCCCTTCAAGGGAGAGCCCAAGAATTCATCTGTTTTAGAGAAAAGTACCCAGGGCATCTGGGAAATAAGCATGTTTACCCATCTTCTCTGTTCTTGCTGTATGCTTACACCTCTCTTCCTCTCTCCTCCGCAATCCTGGTTTTCATCTTTTAATTTACTGCACTGCTCCCTATCAGCTGCCTTCTCCTTGACCAGCCCCATGTGCAAAAATGACAAGAAGTCTCGTCAGTTTCACTTTGCTGGTTAGTTAACATAGGGACTAGAGCAAGGAAGAGAAACAGACTAAATTAAGTCAATTTCACTTTCACTGCTCTGCTGGATGGAATGGCAGCACCAAATGAAACTGACAAGAAATCTTGTAAATGTCAAATGAGCTGCACGGCTGGCAGATAGAGCAGAGCAACAGGGAAGATGGGAAAGTGCGAAGAGGGGTTTTTTTGGAATGTTTTATGGACTACATCTTGAACGTGTGAATTGGGTGCCTGTCCCAATGACTGTGGAGCTGTTTATGCATATGCAATGGAGAGTGGAAAAAGAATTTTTTTTACCTGCCTAGAGAAGTCAGTACTGAAGGAAATGGAATCAAATTCCTGTGGAGGTTCCTGCTTGTTACATAATCTCCCAGTCTGAACAGTGCACCTGCCCTAGCAGAGCTGTATGCTAAAGATAAATCCTACTCATTATCTACTTAAACTGCTGCATAGGAGTTTCACATTGTTTTTTTGGAAGGACAAGGAAAAGTTCTTTATGTTGTCAGAACAAGCACTAACAGTCATCATCCCAAAAGCCACAGATACTCTAATGTCAGTTTCTGTTCCCACTAAAATAGAGGAGGTAGGTATAAATCTGCAGTTGCATAAAGAAAGAGAAAGGCATGAATTTTACACAAGAAGTATCTGGTCTGTATACTTGCTTGGTGATTTAATATCTTCAGATCACAGATGGAACCTCACAATATCACGTGTGTGATCCCCATGCAATGGTGGCAATAACACGTAGGAGTCTAATCAAAGTAAACATCACAGTTGTTGACAAGCAACAACCATTGTTCATTGTCCCTGGTTTGGAAAATGTTCTTTTCAAAGAATTCACTGATTGAATTAATGAATGTCAAATGCCAGAAAGAAATCTAGAAATGCTCAGTGTGTATTTACTGAGCTCTTTTGNCGACCTAAGGATCAACAGCCCAACAAAATAAATGCCTGATCAAACCCCACTGTCAATGGAGAAGGAGAAGTAGCTTTTAGTGGGCTTCAGAAGAGGACAATACTGGAGATAATAAAATCTTTCCTCATTAGAGGAACAGTAATGAGACACACAAATGCAGTCTCCTCTGAAAAATCTTCATATTTTCAGTGAAATCTGAATGACATTCATAAGTTTTCATTTTTGGTCTGGGTATTTTTCATGGTCATCCAAATGCCCCTATCCCCTCAAATCAACATCAACTGATACAAAAGCTGTCTTACAGTTGAAGATGCCATATACTTATGGATGGATAAATAAAATCTCACCAGTTATTTATTTACAATGCTATAAGTAATAACTTATTTCACATGCTTATTTATCTATGTGTGTTTATTTATTTATTATGGGGGTTGTTTGTTTACTTATTTTCATTGCCAAGTTTCAGATGATTTTTGATGCTTCACTTAAGGTAATGTGCTTAAGGAATACTGCAAATATGTTTTGTTAAAACTGGTCTTGGCCTGGAATCAGAAACATTCATTTCTGGGTTTGTAAGGTTAGAGTGGATCTACAGGCTTGTATTTCACAGACAAAGAGGGAAAATAGTGCTTTAGCTTTTACAAATGACAGTTACCAGATTGTCATAGCAATATTCAAATCAAGATTATACAGTACTGTACATTACTGTTTCTGTGATGATACTAGAGGGCAAAAACGTCACACTGAGGTTGCTCGGTGTAAACCCCAATCAGATAACTTCGCTCTTTATAAGTGGTAAGACTTTCAGAAATAGACTAAAACATAGAATGTTAGTTGCAAGAAAAACACACCTTACCTTTTTCCGTTTAAAAAGTCCCACAGGAAGTAAAAAAGCAGTCACTGCCAACTGAGTCTGCTTTGAATAGATTTTTCACACTAAACACTTAATTGAATTAAAAACTTTGATAAATGTTGAAATAGGTTACTAAACAGGAAATTTAGGTGAGGTCATAAGTAAGAGTACTGACAGTTTCCCAGATTTTATTATATCGTGTTAAAAAAGCAACTATAAAATTTTAAAATAGTGTCCAACTTTCTTCTGGTACTGTATTACAGTACATGTTCTTTAAAAACATGCAATACAAAACAAGTTTATGTTAATTATTGAAACTTTTAATCTCCTTTTTTATAAACGTATTACTACAAGTAACTTTTTTGAACTGAAGGATGAAATATGAACACAAGCAGAACTGTCACTAAGAGCTGAAGCAATTTAGGGAAAAGCAGTGATCCTATCTCTTCTAATATGATGTATGTTACAGTGCTGAAACACATTCAGACTAAGAAAATACGTATAAAATTATATGCAGCACTTACAATTGAAGTTGAAATAGTTCTGAAATCTCACAATAAACTCAAGCCAATTCAGTAAATTGGCCAAATTATTTATCAATGTCTGCTTCTAAAATAAGAACTACCTTTGAACCTACGCGTCCTGTTTACTGTACATCTCTCCACTGAAGTAAGGGAATCCATTGTTCCACACTACTGGTCTTCTGATTCAGTAGTATCAACCTTTAGATGACAAACCAATTTAACAATGAGCTGACAGTTAAAACCCTCATAAAAGAAAATACGTTTTCCAAACAAACATAATCTGAAAGATGACAATATTAAATATTCAAAATAAATGATGTGGCATTGTCCATATTTTAATGCAGAGGACTATTTTAATATAAAGATAAAATAAATTGTCAAACAGGAAAAACAGATATAAACATTGTGTTTAAATTACTTCCCAATCCATCTTTATTCGTTTGTACTTTAAAGAATAATTGCCTAGCACAAGCCACAGAAAAGGATATAACAGACTGATAAATTAGAGTTAATCATAACCAAGTACACAGCAGACTACAATATACCTCTATTCCTCTGCTCCATGTTATAAATAGCAGAAAAAGCACAAGGAGAACTAAGGGGAAAGAATGCATTTCTTTATGACCTTATTTGAAAGATAAACTCCTTGGGGAAATACAATTTATTCAGATTATCAAGACCCTGCTGTGCAAATCTACAGTCTGGGAGCACACTACGGAGATCAAACAATATTTACTTTATTCTGTTGGGTATAAAAGCTTTTAATGAATGCATAATTAAGACAGAAAAAGTATATACAGCTTTAGAATTCCACTACCAAGCCATTAATATCCAAAGTATCGTACCCAGTTGTAACTCCACCTGCTTCCTATTTAGATTACAACACTGTTATAAATCAAGGTATCAAATTACTAGCCCTGCTGCTGTAGCAGAGAAGAGTTGATGCTATTTCCCCTTTTCCTAAAAGGAGTTCAGCCTCTTTCAAGCAAAAAGACCCCAAATATGAGGTCTCTGGGACAGGGACATGGTTGTTGAAAATCCTTAAGCAGCACCTAGCACAACAAGTCTTGACCTTATGTCCTCCAGGTTCTCTGCTACGTTAATTACTGTGAACTGGCTGCACCATTTAGAAGAGAACCTTCTAAAGGTGGCCTCTAAATAGATAAGAGATAGTAAGAAAATGAAAAACTAGTGACAAAAATATACTTACCTGACAACAAAAGCAATCAACACAATTTTAAGAGACAAGAAGTCCAGTTCTGATGGTTCTAGCTCTTCCTTCCTATATCAAAGGTTTTGGTTCTGCAAAACCTCACACATTCACAAGAACTAACAGATCATGCAGGCACTCAAAAGCAGACCAACAGATACAAATGTTTCATGATAAACATAAGCACAAAAAGGATATTTTAGATCTTAGTTGAAATTTCCCTCCATTAAACGCCAAAGGCATCCATTTGAGCCATGAAAGGTATTTTGCTCAAGCCTGGTCACAGTGGAACAGCTGGGTCAGAATTTTTCAATGTATAAAACTGAGTACATATATTGTAAGTGCAGACTACAGATGTGTTTAGAGAGTTATCCTTTCCTGTGCCTATAAGTGACTGATTTTATAAAATTAATTTTTCTGGTAGATTGCTGCTTTCTCAACACTTTCTGTAATTCTTGTTTTGTCTTTGTTTTCTCCTTTCAGCATGAAAAATTAATTTACATCCTTGTTGCTGTTTCAAAGTAGGTCTAGAGCTAAGTAAAAGACCAAAATATACAAATATTTCAGCCCTATTATTTTCCCTCTACCCTAGGAGAATTCATTTCCCTTCTCACTTAGTGCTTCTCTATGTCTGCTTAGTTTTCAGGTTCAATCCTGCTGGCTGGTGCTAGTGAGAATCCTCTTTGAATGCACAGAGGAGGCCTGTGAGCTTCACAAGCACAGTGGAAAGACATGACATTCTCAGATTGATTATATGATGTCACAAATGTGTGGTCTTCAAAAAACAAAGAGAAACATGTCCAATGCAGATACTCTAAAGTAAAAAGAAAAAAGCAAACATTTTCTAGAGTCTCAGCCAGATTAATCTACGTTACTAAACAGTACAAATATTTTCAATTGGCAGTCCAATCAAATGTTTTAAGTGACCTTGATTATACATACCTGTTATACATTGCATACATGATTGTGTATATCATGGAAAGAATAACAAAACATTAAGACTACACAGTTGAAAGTTTCACGGAACGAGTGGAACAAGGACAGGCAAGGTTCTGCAAAGGTTTCAATAGCTGCTTTCCCTTGGTTAACAGATGCTGTAGGAATTTTTAATTTTTTTTAATTGTACCTGACACAGAAACTCTCCAAATGAAAAGCTTCACATCTCACCAAATATTCCTGGCAAGATAACTGTAACAGTCACAGAATCACAGAGTAACTAGGTTAGAAGAGACCTCCAAGATCATCAAGTCCAACCCATGCCCTAACACCTCAACTAGGCTATGGCACCAAGTGCCATGTCCAGTCAGCACTATTTAACAAATAAAAATACAGCGAAGAAGTGGAAACTGGAGATCTAACCCTTCACCTGGCCTATTTCAGACAGGAGAAACACAAAGGGAAGATTTGAGAACATTTATCAATGCTTACTGTTTTTTCAAGTTATGGGAACTTGCCTTTCCTTCAAATATGTTGTGAGGAATTACATATTCCATACACATTCCTGTATTCTTTACTCCAGCAGAAATCACAGAATATTAGTAATCTTTACAGATGTTTCATTATTTTACATTTTTGCTAACTCTTCAGAGTAACTACAGTGTATTCATCAACAATTAGCAATTTTTTATTGTAAACGTTCTCTTTTTTTTTGTTTTTGTTATTAATATTGTCAAATCCAGAAAGAGGAAGTGTTGTCCTTCAGAAGCCCAAAGGTCACAGGCGTAGCAGTTAAAATAAATAATTACAAATAAGAAGAATAAACAAAAATAGAATGGTACTATTAGTCCTTTTCTTTATTTTTTTACAGGCTCTAAAAGCAGTTTAAGACCTTTATTTATTTTAAACCTATTCCTCTACTATACCATACAAGCTCATCAAAACATCATTGGCATAAATTAAGAAAGATCCATATTGTTCCCACCTAGTATTACAAGAAGGCTGAGCTAATTTTGAGACTCCATCTCCTAATTTCCAGCTTAATTTACTCAGACAGTTTATATGCATTTGTTTCTGTGCCAACATTATCTTAGATTTAACAGCACTATGTCTGTCTCCCTGCTCTCCCCTCCTCCAGTATTTACTCCCTTGATATATTTACAGAAAGCAATCATATTCCTCCTCAGCCCTCATTTTGCTAGACTAAACAAGCCAAACTCTGCTAATCTCCTCACATAAAACAGGCCTTCCTGATCATCTTAGCTGTCCTTTTCTACACCTCTCACAGTTTGATTTCATTTATTCTTCCGCATGGGCAAAATCTTCACAGTACTCATGATTTTTCAGCAGTGCTAGTGAACTAGCATTAATACTTCCTTAGCTTTATAAATTACCTTGCATGAAATATCTTAGACTCAAACTACCTTTTTCTTGATGGTATCACATTAGTAGCTCAAAGCCCTCATATGATTTAATACATGGAAATTCTCTGCAAACTTGGTCCTGAAATGAGACACAGTAACAGCCCTTCCATCTGCCAGGAAGGACAGAAATAATATGACATATTACAAATAGGAATTAATTATGATGCAATAGGTTCTACTGAGGATACTCAGAAGCTATTTTCCAATTACTTATTTCTTTATATATTTGAGTAACAATTCTTGTAATTGTCTTGGTTCATACCAGTTATTTACTGGAGGAGGAAAATTATTTCAGTAATTTTCTTAAGATTTGCTTCAAATCACATTTGGACAAGGCCAATGGTATGAGGTTCAATAAGGTGAGGTGCCAAGTCCTTCACTTGTTCACGACAAGCCCGTGGAGTGCTACAGGCTGGGAGCAGAGTGGCTGGGAAGCAGCCCAATGGAAAAGGACCTGCGGGTGCTGATTGACAGGAAGTTCAACATGAGCCAGCAGTGTGCCCAGGTGGCCAAGAAGGCCAATGACATCCTGGCGTGTATCAGAAATACTGTGGCAAGACCAGGGCAGTGATTGTCCCTCTGTATTCAGTACTGGTAAGGCCACACCTCAAGTTCTGTGTTCAGTTCTGGGCCCCTCACTGCAAGAAAAACTGAGGTGCTGAAGTGTGTCCAGAGAAGGGTAACGAAGCCAGTGAAGGACCTGGAACACAAGTCCTATGAGGAGCAGCTGAAGCACCTGGGGTTGCTTAGCCTGGAGGAGGCTCAGGGGTGACCTTATCACTCTCTACAACTACCTGAGGTTGTAGCCAAGCAAGGGTGGGTTTCTTCTTCCAGGCAAGTAGTGACAGGACAAGAGGAAATGGGCTCAAGCTGTACCAGGGGTGGTTCAGGCTGAACATCAGGAAGAATTTCTCCACTGAAAGAATGGTTAAGCACAAGAACAGGCTGCCCAGGAAAGTGGTGGACTCACCATCCCTGGGGGTGTTCAAGAAACAACTGGACATGGCACTTAGTGCTGTTGTCTAGTTGAGATGGTGGTGTTTGGTCAAAGGTTGGACTCAATGATCTTGGAGGTCTTCTCTAACCTTAATTATTCTGTGAAAAGTAGGCAAGTAAATCATTATTAAAATATCAAAAACCAAAGTAAGTTTTAAATCAATATTAAGTATGAAAACTTTTAAACATGGTGAAAATACAAACAGAAAAATTGTTTCTAATTCACAGTTTGTTAAAGTGTGATTTTTATTCTTAATTCCCATCTCCAATACCAGCACTGAGGAGAGAGGGAGAGTAAAAAAAAAAATTAAAAATCAACATTAATGATATATCTATTAATAGAGGTATTAGTGTACCTGACAGTTTCCCTTTCCAATGCCTTTTTTAAAGTAATTTGCTATTTTGCCAACAGTTAATATGCCAATATGTCTGCATCATTGTCCACTGTGGGCCTAATCACAATGACAAAACCTGAAGGCTGAAAGTTGTTTGCATTGAGGTGCTTGAGATCCACTTTGGAGCCCTAGAAGATCACAGAAAGACACTAACACTTTCAGATACAGAAGCGTGAAAATAAACATACCAAAGAACAGGAGAGCAGATCCAGACAAGAAGTCCGGAGATTACAAGGAGCAAACAGTACTGAAATACAGCAGAAGAGTTAGAATCACAATTCAGAGAAGACGCGGCTCCTTAATGAGGGTGGGTGATAGTTCCTCCAACTGCTTTGCATATAACATGTAAATGAAAAATAATGAAGACTGATAAATAGCATCATAGTCACTAACTAAAAGAGGAAGTCAACAATCATGACTCATGATGTTATGCCAAAGAACAAAGAGGGAGCATATTCAAAAATTGTCAATATACCAATGTTAACTCTCTAGGTATAAGTAAGAATAGGGGTGCTGAAGTGCAAAGAATATTAAATATGATAAAAACAACTGTTTCATAATCTTTTTATGACATTTTAATTCTGGAACATTTCATTGATGCATATGTGTGCTCTGTAACAAGCCCAGCAACTGAAGACCTCTCTCAGGCAACAGCCTGTCACCAAATTTTAAGGATTACAAGGCTAATAAACAGCAAAAAATTGAGAATTGGAAAAAGGTAACTGTAGTGAGGTGAACAGCATCTTAGAATGAAACAAATTGTTTAAAATATGTGGAATGATGGGTTAATTAATACAGATAAATTCAAATCTCAGAAATACTTGCTAAACAACCAAAACCAACAAAACTTCCTTAGAATTTTAAGGCAGTATGTGATACTCTATCTACAGAAAGGCTGAATACAGTTAGGATAACTCAACAATGAGTAGAACTTTTGATAGACAAAGCAGAATCAGTCATCAATTTGAAATCAGTAGTTCTTAATGTGTTAGAAGAATCACATCACCTGACCTATCTGCTACCATTTGACTTTTATGAAAGGAATAAGGCATCAGTAGAGGAATTTATTTTTCAGAACCTCAGAAGAGCTCAGTTTTGCAAGTTTACAAGAAATATTGGCAGCATAAAATGGGACAAATTTAACACAAGGAGAATTAGAGAAACTTTTATGCTATAATATTTCATAAATTTCATACAACACATTCTTATAGTAGGATGCACGTTAGACAGAGCAAAGATTTGTTTCAATGACAATCTCAATATGAAGTTATTAGCAGCAACCTATAAAGCAGTGCAACTTCTTCCAGCAAAGTCCTCAAGGAAACAATTCCTCACCCCATACTGTTAACAGTTTAATTGAAGCAGAGAATGGTAGGTTTTGTCCACAGAGTTTGCACAAGACTCTGCAAGAGCAGTTGGGTAAGAAATTAGGCTTTCCCGTTAAAGTAATCACATTAAGGAGAAAAAAAAAAAAAGTGTGTACATATCTCTATCTATCTGAGAACCAGTAACATAACCACATGGATATAAAAACTATTCTAGGCTCTATCTGGAACAAGACTGACGAGCCATTCGGAGGTACTAAAAAGCAGTCATAAATAGCAACATCAGTTCTCAGAACAGTGCTCTGGCCAAAAACCAAAAAAACTCATGTCATGAAATGCACACCAAGTACTGTGCAATAAAAGAAACAAACTCTCTTGTTGCATCGCAGTTTTAAGCTACTCTTCAATTATTGGTCCCAGTTCTGAAGTCCACACTTTAAGGATATGAAAATACGATACGCTGGAAAACCAACCTTGCAAGATTTAAGGTGCTGAACTTACTTTTTTAAAGAAAGACTCCTGGAGGATTTGATCTTGAGCAAAGGTATTTATAAAGTGGAGATATGAAAGCAAAAAAGCTCTGGCTAAATTTTCAGAAAATAGTTTCTAGTGTATGAATGTAGAATCAGAGCTATGCTGGCAAAAGAACTAGGAAGTACAGGACTGTTTGCATTGCTATCATGGGATTACAAACACTTTGCAGCTCTACATTAAAAAAATGACTGTAATAAAACAATTTTTTTGGCATCTGTCTGTACAGGTAAAGAAGAAAGTATTTGCGCAATTTGACCTCTGAGGTTGTAATGGTTTCTCATTCCTCTCAAAAGCAAGACTTGTTGCAGATGCAGGAAGATGTAAGGGTACTCAGCAGTTAAAAGAACCTGACTGTAAGTATGTGAATGATAAAAAGGGAACATTTCCATTTTATTTGGAAAACTGTTATTTGCTCTGTGCTCCTGCAATATCTGACCTTAGCTCAAAAATCACTAAGATTTTTTTTTTTTTTTCTCAGAGCACTAAAATAAGGCAAATTCTCATTTCATTTGCCAGGATCTCTAAATCCTGAAGGGTTTGAAGGGCCTCTCTCCTGTATTCCCCCTTAAACACAACAGAATCAAGTGAAGCAACACTCTGAGGAAAAGGACCTGGGAGTCCTTGTGGACAACAAGGTGTCCATGAGCCAGCAGTGTGCTTTTGGCCAAGAAGGCCAATGGTATCCTGGGGTGTATTAGGAAGAGCATTGCCAGCAGGTCGAGGGATATGATCCTGCCCCTCTCTACTCAGCCCTGGTGGGGCTGCATCTGCTGTGCTGTGCGGAGTTCTGGGCTCCTCAGTACAAGACCTGGAGCTCCTGGAGTGGGTCCAGCAAATGGCCACAGAGATGATTAAGGGACAGGAACATCTCTCTTATGAGAACAGACAGAGAGTTGGGCCTGTTCAGCCTTGAGAGGAGATGACAGAGGGCACCTCACCATTGTATCTGAAGGGAGGGTTACAAGAGGATGGGGCCAGGCTTTTCTCAGTGGTGCCAAGAAATAATACAAGAGGCAACAGGAAGAAACTGATGCACAGGAATTTCCATCTGGATATGAGAAAGAAATTATTTACTGTGCAGGTGACTCTGCACTGGAACAGATTGCCCAGAGAAGCCGTGGAGTCTCTCCCTCACTAGAGATACTCAAGAATCGTCTGGGTGTAATCCTGTGCAACGTGCTCTAGGATGATCCAGCTTGAGCAGGGATGATCCTTCTTGAGCAGGGACATTGTACCAAATGACACACTGTGGTCCTTTCCAACCTGACCCATTCTGTGATTCTGTGTCACCTTAACAGTTGCAAAGGCATTTAAAAATGGGGTGTAGCTCAGCTACTTCAATAATAATGTATTTTTGCTTTTAAGAATTAACTACAGCTTACTGAAGTTTCTAGTCAATGATTATTCCATGTAATGTTAGAAAAATTAGTCCTTTTCAAATACATATTTTAATAAGAAATGTTGCTAAAACATTCAAATCTTAAAGATTTCAGTAACATCTAAAAACAGAACCCTATCAACAGCTTATAAAAAGGTTACATATACCTAATGTTGCTTGTTTTCCCCCACCTCAAAATATTCACCACACACACTGATCATTTTTGCTCCTTGCTTTATTCCTTTTCAGGAAGTTCCTTTGATCTGTTCAAGTTCTGTTCCAGGGTTGAATGGAGCCATATGAGTCCAGAACTTGATTAGGACTTTTTACCAATGGTATATAATACACATGCAACTTAAGAGTCACAACCATATCTAGGCTGACTAATAATTTTAAGTGTTTGGTTACAATCAACTTTCAGTATCAGTCTCTGGAGGTCCTTGACATCACCGCTGCATGCATATACATATACTGCATACTTCAGTTCCCCATGAAGATGGTAATGCTGTAAATATGAGTAAAAATATTGAGAGGCAGACAAAACCAAAATGCAGGCACATATAAACACTGATTTGGGGCCTGGTGTACATTAGGCCTGCCCCCTAGCTTTTTTCATGTCCACAACACGCCATTTCAAGTCACTGGGAATTCCAGTCCCAGTGAGTGTTGAGGACTGAACATACCTGAGGTTACAACAATATTTTCCCCATGATAAATAGGTGTGCTGAGATGCTATGGAAATTCAAGCCTCTTTACATATATAATCAGAGCAGATGTGACTTACAGTAAAAAAGGAGAAAACACTGAAATTGAATTTTTTTCTAAATTTCATTGTATAATCTTGAAAACTTTCACAACAAAGGTCAAAGTGTTTACAAGAGAAGTCCAACCAATATATTACTACCCCTTAATCCAGAGGACACAACAGCTCCCATAAAAATTACCATAGAGCCAATGCCATGTGCTACCAGCTCAGTTCCCACTGAACTGCAAATAAAAGTCCTGCTTTAAGTCACTTAAGACCCTATTACCTATGTACCTAGACACACTCTGTGGTAGAAATCACAAATTCTGTAAAACTGTATTTAAACACATGGGAAATTTAGCAACAACTTCCTCCAAATTAATAATCAGATGTTTAGAACAGATTACACAGGAAAACGGGTGAATGAAGTTACAGACATTTCTCAGTTTGAAACAATACACTTGCAGGACAATATTGTTGGCTAATAGAGTTGTTGATACCACTACTCTTTAGGTTTGGATCTTGAATTTTTAGAATTGGTGAGATGAATGAGGGTAATTTATAACCTTCAAAATTCTGATGACATACTGGCTGAAGATTCAGTAAGTCATTACAGCATGTATGCTTTTATATACATTCTGGCTCGAAGGCCGATTCAATATCCTGCACAGAAATCCAGTTCTTGTTCTAAATAGAGTTAGTCTACGTCACTATTCTGATGCAAAATACTGGTTCCTGGCAAATTCTATTCATGCAGTTGTGCAAGCAAAACACCATAAATGACGGAAGGTGCTAGAATGCTTTTTGATTTACTGCTAAGAGATTTACCGAAAAACATCAACAGCCTGACATAGAACTTGTTTCCTTCTTTATGTTCCCCTACAAACATAAGTGGTTCATTGAAAAACATTTCTCTGTTAAATACCAAAATATTTAACAGTAGTCAAAACTGTTAAATTTGGGCTTATAATAACTTGGGCTTAGGTAATTTTCATTACAAATCTTTCTTCTTAGCTAGTTATTCAACACTAGTTGAATATGTCGTGAGCAGTTCAGATAGATGGGCCAAACACTAATGACTAAGCAATCGGAAAAATATAATGTTTAATGGGGGGGCAGGGAATGAACTGCCAAATGCATAGGTTCATACCAAGTCCAGACTTCTTTGCCTTTCATGAGAGATGGTCTACAAAAAAGACTAAAATACAAATACTGGGTAATTGAAGAATGTATCAACTTGGATCCTTATGACTTCAGTCCATCTTCACTACTAAATAAACAAGGTTTTGAAAGTCTCTTCTATTAAACTGACTATAAAATTAAAATAAAATTTACAAGATGTTTTTAAAATCTTTAAAAGATGGAGCAAACTGAGTCATTCACTATTTTCTTAGAACTTCAGGTGCTAAGTTGCCTCTGAAATTCCATCAAATAATATATTTTCTCACTCATTTTCTTAAGAAAGATTCTGCTCCTGCATTTCAAACTTGATTGACTCTTGTGAAAATAATAATAATGTACTTAAAAATACAAAGTAGAGAGGAGATAAGAGATACTTACTTCATAATTGAGAATGAAAAAAACCCCAGTTCTATTTTGGCTAAGCCAGCACAGAGGAAAGAAAAGACGGACAATTAACTCTCTATCACAGTGATACTTCTGAGATAAAATCAGATTGTAACTCACTGCAAGTTCAATGTTCTCTTCAGGTTCAGAGGTTACAAATGATTTATAGTCATCATTTTGTTCTTAGTATTCTGGCTTTTCCCATATTGGTAAATACTTTATAATGAAAGCATTTTCACATTTCAGGAATACTTTTGCTAAAATGGCTTAACACAACTCAAAATGCTTTACATCAAAACAAATTTAAATAAAATGTCCCCCTGCTTCCTCATAGGAGGTAAAAAAACCCAAAAACCTGTATATCTGGTGCCTGTATTCCAGTTCTTTCACACTAGAGCTGTAAGTCTCCTCTTTCAGGTCACGTCTTCCACATAAAAGTGCTAAACTAATGCTGCTTAATGACAAATTAATGTCCATGAATAAAAAATACACCTCTAATAGCATAGAGTAATTTGCCATTACAATATCATCATTGGACATGCCCCTGGTTTAATACGATGTATTTAATTCATAACTTAATGAGTGATATATAAAAAGAGAGAGATGAACCCTGCAATTACATTTATGTGAGTCTGTCACCTTATTTGTAAAACCTTAGAGTCATTTACATTCAAATTAGAACAAATGAGTGATTTCACAAAGTGCAGTGATAAATGACCATTGCTGCACAAGACAGAACTGTATTTCCTGTGAAAACATTAACAGTTTCCTATTATTTGTTAAAAATTACAATGCATATTGCCCAGTGTTGTGTGAATAATGACTTTTTTACTGATTAGGTCAGAAGACTAATATGGAGTAAAAATAAATAATTTTTCTTTTCATTTTTTCTGATTTTAGCTTGAATTTATCTGCTCAAACTGTTATGGATTCACACTGCCACCTGCTGCCCAGGCCCGGGCAGGAAGGGCCCTGAATGTCTCATTTCAAGTCCGGTTCAGCCATTCTGCTTTCTGAATGTCGTCTCTTGCAATCAACAAAATTTTCTTCCCAGATTGCTAACTGGGCATGTCACCACAAACATCACCAGTTAAGGGTAACTGCACTACCCAGTTACAAATACGTCCATTTTTTGGGTTCATGGATCCAAATTGCCTCAATTAGTAAGGAGAATTTAAAGCTAATGACACTGGGGACCAGGAGGGACAGGGAGAACATAAAACATTAGTATTGATCAGATGGCAATAAAACCAATGAAGAATTTTGTACACTAAGCATTCTGGGATTCTTCAACCTCTGCTTTATATAGCTTACAGCTCTATAAAAATACCAGAACGATTCCAGAAGCAGAAGTCTTTCAGGGGCTGATGGACAGAAAGGTGAGGCAGGGAGCCCACACTGGCTATAAAGACAACATGAGAAGGGCAGGGAGGGAAACCACGAAACAATAGTTTCTTTTTTCCTATTTAAAACGCACACTGAAGCTCCTCTCCTTTCCTGACAGAATCTGCAAAGAGAAGGTAGATATAGCAGTAACAGCCTCTTCCCAATTTGTGACCTCTCCTGCAACTTTGCCGCAGAGGACTGGCACTGTGTATCCATACAACTAGCCAGACAGCTCAGCAGCTTAAATTTGTCAGCAATAGTTAACCTAGACATTCCAGGATCATTTTTTTGCATATCCATCAGTAGTTTCAAATCACGTTGCAGTTAAATGGCAGCAAATGGATTACAGTAAAAATGGGATTCAAAGTGACTGGGTATAGCCACTTTGGTATATTTTCACTTTCTCCTCTGACACCAACTGAAAAATGGAGAAAACCACCTTTTTTTTTTTTTATCGAGTCCCTTTCTAAGCTAGAATTGTAGTGCATTCACATTTAATATATATTACAGTCCTGTATCTCTGTAATATATCTGCATATTAAAGAGAGAGGAGAGAAAAATTACCAAAGTTATTTTGGAGCTTTGTACAAGAACTTTGTAATGACTATCAATAGCTCAATGACAACAGCTGACAAAACATGCTCCTTCAAAAAAATAACAGGCTATCCAACAACTGGCTGCATAACACTTAAATCAGTAAAATACAAGACAACATTATTTCTGTCTACTCCATATTCTTAGCATGGAAGGTCACTCCACCACAGGATAAAGTTGGTAGACTCAAGTTTAATGGTGATGACTAATTCTGGGGTATTGAGGGGTGTGCAGTGTACTTAGATTAAAAACTCAGTTAAAAAAAAAAAGGCAAGCCTTGGTTGCTAGACGACCTTTAGATTTTTTTCAAACAGTTTAATTTGCTCTATATGAAAAACTCAGGAGCTAAAATCCCAGCTGAGCTGGGGCTTCTAGCAAGACAAAGGTGATGCTCTCAATCTCTGGTGTATTTTAGTGAAAGTTGGAATTGTGTCATTGGCATTGTTCCAAATGGAGAAGTTGTGTTTAAGAAAAATAAATAACTTTGAAGCTCTGGCCTCACCATGTATATAAACCATGCACACTCCTCCTTTTAATTCCACAGGCAGATTCATTTGTATCTTCTTCTTTTTAAAAACAGTAATATATTTCAATCTCCAACACATTCAAATAGTTTAAGGTAAGAAAAGATCCAGATCATTAAGCACTCATACAACATTAAAAAAAATTGTTTTAGAAGCCTGAATTGACCATTATAGTAGAAGGTTAAAAATCAAATGTCCCTAACCCAGACAATTTGCCTGCTTCAAATATTACCAAGAATTATTCCAGAAGGGCTTATTCTATCATTTGCATGCTGATTAACCTAATTTTTGCATTCCAGGTTTGGTCCTGCCCACCATCCACTTTTGTATGCAAGAATCCAGAGCAATACCGTACAGACTCAACAAAATTCCCACTGACTGCTGTTGTACAGTGCCCTTTTTTTCAGGATCATTTTAATCACTTACCTAAAATGTTCCTTTCAGCTTAAATTAGCTCCCCTTAAAGATGCTATGACTGACATCAGTAGCAACCAAGCGCATATACCTGTATCAGAGTTCTAGCTACTGTAATGAAGTTTCTAAAAGGTAGCCTATAACATTTATCATTTACCAGGGGGCCTTAATGCACTTAAAACTAGTGGGAAAATTGGCATCAAACTTTCAAGTTCACTTGACACAAAAACACTTATTGGTACCAATAACAGTTCTTACAAGTCAGAGTAGCCCTAGCATTANGCTTTGGACAATTCTGCAACTTCTAAATCCCTCACAACTATCACCCTATTACCTTGAATGTAACTCGGGAAATACCTAGAACTCCACTGAGAAAATAATACTGGACTTCGGAAAATACAGAAAAATCACTTAGCTTTGAGATTTCAAATATGGACAGTCCAATGTCCCAGATCCCTGAATGCTAGCAGAAATCAAACTCTGGTTTAAAAACCAATTACTTCCCACACAATACTGAGTTGATGTTGATCAGTAGAAGGAAATTCCATTAAAAACTTA